>CM060958.1:13346169-13503669 GCA_030765055.1 Mantis religiosa
AAAAATAATTTAATTAAAATACCATCCTCTAGTGAGTACAGTATGACCGCAGTAGTAGGCTTTCAAAGAGACACAATAATGTGTAAATGAAAAAAAAAAATAGATAACATTAAGTTGTTACTTAAATTATGGATGATTTAATATAAAATATAATCAACGAAACAAACGTTTGGAGCACTTAAATGCATTCATAATTTAAGAAGTATCAGGTACATGACTTTTCAAATTTCTGATTAAATATATAACTCTGGACAGCTTCGCTGTAATATAGTTGATATGGGGTTGCCATGTCAGCCTATCGTCCACAACCACACCTAAAAATTTTACATTCCTTGAACAATTTTCATAAGAAGTCTCACGCAAACTAAATGTAAGTTGTTCAGTTTTGTTCTCATTTAGCAGGAAACCATTGGCTCTAAATCAAGTATTTGCATGCCTTAGAGTATCTTCTGTTAGCAAGTTAAGGCTTTGATAATCGGTACTGGTATTCAAAAACGTGGTATCATCAGCATACAGTACAGTATGGGACTTTAAGAAAGAAGGTAAATCGTTAACCATTACTAAAAATAATAGTGGCCCAAGTATTGAGCCCTGTGGAACACCACATTTTAGCTCCACCATATTAGATTTCTCACCCCCTATACATAAAACTTGCTTACGATTTGATAAGTATGATTCAAACAGTTTTATTGCAATACCATTAACACCATAAAAATTTAATTTGGATAATAAATCAGCATGTTTTACACAATGAAAAGCTTTGCTCAGATCACAAAAGGTGACCTGGGCAAGGCTTTTGGTTTCAAAAGCAGTTAATACTTTTTAACAAGAGAGACAATGGCATCAGTTGTTGACCTACCTCTTCTAAATCCAAATTGTACATCACTAATTATTCCATTTTCATCAAAATAACTGCATAGCTGCTTGAACATGATCATTTCTAGCATTTTGGAAAATACTGGAATTATAGATATTGGACGATAACTAGAAGGACAATTTTTATCCCCTTTTTTATAAATTGGAACCACTCTAGAAAGTTTCATTGAATCAGGAAAAATTCCATCAATGAGGCATTTGTTTAGAGAAAATGTGAGTGTATATAAAATATATTTGATTACCTTTTTAAGGAGACTACTAGATAAATCATAAATGCCCACACTATCTGATGTCCTAAGGTGATTAACAATGTATAATACATGCTCAGGGGTGACTTCATGAAAAACAAATCTACTCTGACAGTACCTAATATTACAGTGTTCAAGAATTTGTGCCATTGATTCCTTTGGCTTTACAATGTTTTGGCTAATTACATCAACTGAGTTTATAAAGAAATCATTTAGGTCATTAGGGGTTAACTCAATGGTGTTTCTATTATTAGTTTTAGCAACTGAATTAATCACCTTCCAAGCCGTCTTGCATTTGTTAGAGGCAGATTCAATACTGTTCATATTATGCAATTTTTTAGCTTCATTTATCATTTGTTTATATTCTTTCCTAACTTCAGTATACAAAATTTTGGCCCTAGCTGATTTTTCACTTCTGTATAAATCCAAATACATCAAGACTTTATGTTTCATATTTGCTAATTGTGGAGAATACCATACATTATTATGCTTTGCACGGGCAAAGCTAAATTATCATATGCTGTAGCTATTTAGGAGAGTTGGTTGATAACTCCCGGGCCTCAAACAGAGATGGCAGCACTAGGCCAGTTTGACGGATATCGCGATATAGTGTAACTCTAGACAGGCTCGTATGCAGGGCAATAGCTTGTTTACTTTTTGAATGACAGTATTTTAAGCAAGACAAGTGTAGAGGTTTCACAAAATAAGAGGATTTGGAAAACGAGCACTGATTAAATAATTCCATTATTAAGTTATCAATAATAACTAAACACTAGTAACACAACTTCACTTATCTTATTTAAATCCTGGGACCGGTTTCAAAGCTAAACATCTGCTTTATCCTCAGCCACTCAGCTTGACACTCACCCACTGACTGACTGACTGACTGACTGACTGACTGACTGACTGACTGACTGACTGACTGACTGACTGACCTTGACCACTACCGGAGTTTGAAGAATAGCTCTAACTGCCATCTACCGGGGACAACACAAACTTATTGATGACGTCTATTGGAGGGATATCAAAATTCATAACGCGATCCTTATTTTTCAAAATAAATATATTTTTCCAAACCATTAAATCTATCGGTTCTTTCAATTGTTTCAATAATTTAACTTCTGAATTTACTTCATGATTATATGACCAAAAATGATCAGCCACTGCCGATTTCTCTGTGTGTCTATATTTAATATTTCTAAAATGTTCCTTCGCTCTGGTTTCTAAATTACGCTTGGTTCTAGCAATATAGATCTTATCGCATTCTAAACAGTTAACTTGATAAATACCAGATTTTTTGTTGTGTGAAATTTTGTCTTTTTTAGAAAACTGTAGCAAACTCCTTATACTGTAATTATTATGAGGTGCTAGTGAAAATTTTTTGGAACTTTTTATTTGCCCATGGATGATAAGTAAATATTTTGAAAATATAAACTCTTTTTTACTTTCTTAAGAGTGCAAACATCATTAACATTTTTTGATATTTAAATTTTTCTACTCTTCTGATTATAAAATCTTTATTAAAGCTGTTAATTAAAGCAGTGTTTATAATATGAAGTTGTGTTACTAGTGTTTAGTTATTATTTATAACCTAGTTTACGTCACTGTTAGCAGCTTCAGTTTTTTACATATCCATTTGTAAGGCTTAAAATCTTAAGAAATCAAGAAGGAAATGGACAATACATTTAAAGACTCTGTCCCTTCATATACAATAATTAAAAGGTTGGTTGTAGAGTTTAAAATGGGACGTACGAGCACTAGTGATGAGCCTCGCTCTGTCCCTTCATATACAATAATTAAAAGGTTGGTTGTAGAGTTTAAAATAAGACGTACGAGTACTAGTGATGAGCCTCGCTCTGTCCCTTCATATACAATAACTAAAAGGTGAGTTGTAGAGTTTAAAATGGGACGTACGAGTACTAGTGATGAGCCTCGCTCTGTCCCTTCATATACAATAATTAAAAGGTTGGTTGTAGAGTTTAAAATGGGACGTACGAGCACTAGTGATGAGCCTCGCTCTCTCCCTTCATATACAATAATTAAAAGGTTGGTTGTAGAGTTTAAAATAGGACGTACGAGTACTAGTGATGAGCCTCGCTCTGTCCCTTCATATACAATAATTAAAAGGTTGGTTGTAGAGTTTAAAATGGGACGTACGAGTACTAGTGATGAGCCTCACTCTGTCCCTTCACATACAATAATTAAAAGCTTGGTTGTAGAGTTTAAAATCGTCCGTACGAGTACTAGTGATGAACCTCGCTCTGTTCCTTCATATACAATAATTAAAAGGTTGGTTGTAGAGTTTCAAATGGGACGTACGAGTACTTGTGCTGAGCCCCGTTCTGTCCCTACATATACAATGATTAAAAGGTTGGTTGTAGAGTTTAAAATGGGACGTACGAGCACTAGTGATGAGCCTCGTTCTGTCACTTCATATACAATGATTAAAAGGTGGGTTGTAGAGCTTAAAATGAGACGTACGAATACTAGTGATGGGCCTCGTTCTGTCCATTAATATACAATAACTAAAAGGTGAGTTGTAGAGTATAAAATGGGACGTAAGAGTAGTAGTGATGAGCCTCGCTCTGTCCCTTCATATACAATAATTAAAAGGTTGGTTGTAGAGTTTCAAATGGGACGTACGAGTACTTGTGATGAGCCCCGTTCTGTCCCTACATATACAATGATTAAAAGGTTGGTTGTAGAGTTTAAAATGGGACGTACGAGCACTAGTGATGAGCCTCGTTCTGTCCCTTCATATACAATGATTAAAAGGTGGGTTGTAGAGCTTAAAATGGGACGTACGAATACTAGTGATGGGCCTCGTTCTGTCCATTAATATACAATAACTAAAAGGTGAGTTGTAGAGTATAAAATGGGACGTAAGAGTAGTAGTGATGAGCCTCGTTCTGTCCCTTCTTATACAATGATTAAAAGTTGGGTTGTAAAGTTTAAAATGTGACGTACGAGTACTAGTGATGAGCCTCGCTCTGTCCCTTCATATACAATGATTAAAAGGTTGGTTGTATAGTTTAAAATGGGACGTACGAGTACTAGTGATGAGCCTCGCTCTGTCCCTTCATATATAATAATTAAAAGGTGAGTTGTAGAGTTTAAAATGGGACGTACGAGCACTAGTGATGAGCCAAGCTTTTTCCCTTCATATACAATAATTAAAAAGGTTGGTTGTAGAGCTTAAAATGGGACGTACGAGCACTAGTGATGAGCCTCGCTCTGTCCCTTCATATACAATGATTAAAAGGTTGGTTGTAGAGTGTGAATTGGGACGTACGAGTACTAGTGATGAGCCTCGCACTGTCCCTTCATATACAATGATTAAAAGGTTGGTTGTAGAGTTTAAAATGGGACGTCCGCGTACTAGTGATGAGCCTCGCTCTCTCCCTTCATATACAATGATTAAAAGGTTGGTTGTAGAGTTTAAAATGGGACGTACGAGCACTAGTGATGAACCTCGCTCTGTCCCTCCATATACAATAATTAAAAGGTTGGTTGTAGAGTTTAAAATGGGACGTACGAGTACTAGTGATGAGCCTCGCTCTGTCCCTTCATATACAATAATTAAAAGGTTGGTTGTAGAGTTTAAAATGGGACGTACGAGTACTAGTGATGAACCTCGCTCTGTCCCTTCATATAGAATGATTAAAAGGTGGGTTGTGGAGTTTAAAATGGGAGGTACGAGCACTAGTGATGAACCTCGCTCTGTCCCTCCATATACAATAATTAAAAGGTTGGTTGTAGAGTTTAAAATGGGACGTACGAGTACTAGTGATGAACCTCGCTCTGTCCCTTCATATACAATAATTAAAAGGTTGGTTGTAGAGTTTAAAATGGGAGGTACGAGCACTAGTGATGAACCTCGCTCTGTCCCTCCATATACAATAATTAAAAGGTTGGTTGTAGAGTTTAAAATGGGACGTACGAGTACTAGTGATGAGCCTCGCTCTGTCCCTTCATATAGAATGATTAAAAGGTGGGTTGTGGAGTTTAAAATGGGACGTACGAGGACTAGTGATGAGCCTCGCTCTGTCCGTTCATATACAATAATTAAAAGGTTGGTTGTAGAGTTTAAAATGGGACGTACGAGCACTAGTGATGAGCCTCGCTCTGACCCTTCATATAGAATGATTAAAAGGTGGGTTGTGGAGTTTAAAATGGGACGTACGAGGACTAGTGATGAGCCTCGCTCTGTCCCTTCATATACGATTAAAAGGTTGGTTGTAGAGTTTAAAATGGGACGTACGAGTACTAGTGATGAGCGTCGCTCTGTCCCTTCATATACAATAATTAAAAGGTTGGTTGTGGAGTTTAAAATGGGACGTACGAGTACTGGTGATGAGCCTCGCTCTGTCCCTTCATATATAATAATTTAAAGGTTGGTTGTAGATTTTAAAATGGGACGTACAAGTACTAGTGATGAACCTCGCTCTGTCCCTTCATATACAATAATTAAAAGGTTGGTTGTGGAGTTTAAAATGGGACGTACGAGTACTAGTGATGAGCCCCGTTCTGTCCCTTAATATACAATGATTAAAAGGTTGGTTGTAGAGTTTAAAATGGGACGTATGAGCACTAGTGATGAGCCTCGTTCTGTCCCTTCATATACAATGATTAAAAGGTGGGTTGTAGAGTTTAAAATGGGACGTACGAATACTAGTGATGAGCCTCGTTCTGTCCCTTAATATACAATAACTAAAAGGTGAGCTGTAGAGTATAAAATGGGACGTTCGAGTAGTAGTGATGAGCCTCGTTCTGTCCCTTCTTATACAATGATTAAAAGGTTGGTTGTATAGTTTAAAATGGGACGTACGAGTACTAGTGATGAGCCTCGCTCTGTCCCTTCATATATAATAATTAAAAGGTGAGTTGTAGAGTTTAAAATGGGACGTACGAGCACTAGTTATGAGCCAAGCTTTTTCCCTTCATATACAATAATTAAAAGGTTGGTTGTAGAGCTTAAAATGGGACGTACGAGCACTAGTGATGAGCCTCGCTCTGTCCCTTCATATACAATGATTAAAAGGTTGGTTGTAGAGTTTAAATTGGGACGTACGAGTACTAGTGATGAGCCTCGCTCTCTCGCTTCATATACAATGATTAAAAGGTTGGTTGTAGAGTTTAAAATGGAACGTCCGCGTACTAGTGATGAGCCTCGCTCTCTCCCTTCATATACAATAATTAAAAGGTTGGTTGTACAGTTTAAAATGGGACGTACGAGCATTAGTGATGAGCCTCGCTCTGACCCTTCATATACAATGATTAAAAGGTTGGTTGTAGAGTTTAAAATGGGACGTACGAGCACTAGTGATGAACCTGGCTCTGTCCCTTCATATACAATAATTAAAAGGTTGGTTGTAGAGTTTAAATTGGGACGTACGAGTACTAGTGATGAGCCTCGCTCTCTCGCTTCATATACAATGATTAAAAGGTTGGTTGTAGAGTTTAAAATGTGACGTACGAGTACTAGTGATGAGCGTCGCTCTCTCCCTTCATATACAATAATTAAAAGGTTGGTTGTACAGTTTAAAATGGGACGTACGAGCACTAGTGATGAGCCTCGCTCTGTCCCTCCATATACAATGATTAAAAGGTTGGTTGTAGAGTTTAAAATGGGACGTACGAGCACTAGTGATGAGCCTCGCTCTGTCCCTTCATATACGATTAAAAGGTTGGTTGTAGAGTTTAAAATGGGACGTACGAGTACTAGTGATGAGCCTCGCTCTGTCCCTTCATATACAATAATTAAAAGGTTGGTTGTAGAGTTTAAAATGGGACGTACGAGTACTAGTGATGAGCCTCGCTCTGTCCCTTCATATATAATAATTTAAAGGTTGGTTGTAGCTTTTAAAATGGGACGTACGAGTACTAGTGATGAGCCTCGCTCTGTCCCTTCATATACAATGATTAAAAGATGAGTTGTAGAGTTTAAAATGGGACGTACGAATACTAGTGACGAGCCTCGCTCTGTCCCTTCATATACAATAATTAAAAGGTTGGTTGTAGAGTTTAAAGTGGGACGTACGACCACTAGTGATGAGTCTCGCTCTGTCCCTTCATATACAATAATTAAAAGGTGGGTTGTAGAGCTTAAAATGGGACGTATGAGTACTAGTGATGAGCCTCGCTCTGTCCCTTCATATACAATGATTAAAAGGTTGGTTGTAGAGTTTAAAATGGGACGTACGAGTACTAGTGATGAGCCTCGCTCTGTCCCTTCATATACAATGATTAAAAGGTTGGTTGTAGAGTTTAAAATGGGACGTACGAGTACTAGTGATGAGCCTCGCTCTGTCCCTTCATATACAGTGATTAAAAGGTTGGTTGTAGAGTTTAAAATGGGACGTACGAGTACTAGTGATGAGCCTCGCTCTGTCCGTTCATATACAATGATTAAAAGGTTGGTTGTAGAGTTTAGAATGGGACGTACGAGTACTAGTGATGAGCCTCGCTCTGTCCCTTCATATACAGTGATTAAAAGGTTGGTTGTAGAGTTTAAAATGGGACGTACGAGTACTAGTGATGAGCCTCGCTCTGTCCCTTCATATACAATAATTAAAAGGTTGGTTGTAGAGTTTAAAATGGGACGTACGAGCACTAATGATGAGCCTCGCTCTGTCCCTTCATATACAATAATTAAAAGGTTGGTTGTAGATTTTAAAATGGGACGTACGAGCACTAGTGATGAGCCTCGCTCTGTCCCTTCATATACAATGATTAAAAGGTTCGTTGTAGAGTTTAAAATGGGACGTACGAGTACTAGTGATGAACCTCGCTCTGTCCCTTCATATACATTAATTAAAAGGTGAGTTGTAGAGTTTCAAATGGGACGTACGAGTACTAGTGATGAGCCTCGCTCTGTCCCTTCATATACAAAGATTAAAAGGTTGGTTGTAGAGTTTAAAATGGACGTACGAGTACTAGTGATGAGCCTCGCTCTGTCCCTTCATATACAAAGATTAAAAGGTGAGTTGTAGAGTTTAAAATGGGACGTACGAGTACTAGTGATGGGCCTCGCTCTGTCCCTTTATATACAATGATTAAAAGGTGGTTGTAGAGTTTAAAATGGGACGTACGAGTACTAGTGATGAGCCTCGATCTGTCCCTTCATATACAATGATTAAAAGGTTGGTTGTAAAGTTTAAAATGGGACGTACGAGCACTAGTGATGAGCTTCGCTCTGGGCGTCCTGTGGAAGTCACAGCTACAGAGATCATTGAAAAAATTCATCGTTTATTTCTGGAAGACGTCATATTAAAGTTGTTTGATATAACAGAGGCTGTAAATACATCAAAAGAATGTGCAGGTAATATTTTGAGTAATGTTTAAGGCTTTCACAAGGTCTGTACAAGTTGGGTATCGCGTTTGTTGACACCTGATCAAAAGTTTCAAAGAAAAACTGTTTCTGTTAAGAATTTGGAGCTGTACCGTAAAACTCCCAGTGACTTTTTGAGACCGCTTATTTCCATGGATGAAGCTTGAAGACATAATTACACTCCAGAATGGCCACACCTTGGCTTAGTGGTTAGACCACTTGCCTCTCACCAGGGTGGCCCCGGTTCGATCCCTGGTGAACGCAAAGTGAGATTTGTGGTGGACAACACGTCGCTGGAGCGGGTTTTCTCCGGCGTCTTCGGTTTCCTCCGCCATCTCATGCCACCGGTGCTCCATCTTCATCTCATGTATCATCAGTGTCATCGCCTGCGGTGCCGTATGTAGTAAAAGCGGGCGTTAAACACTACACATCATTACACTCCAGAAAGTAAATCATAGAAAACAGTGGAATGCGCCAGGTGAACCAACTCCACAAAAAAGGCAAAGCGAATTTTGTTACCTACTTTTACTCTGTATATTAAGAAAGAGTAAAAGTATCACTGGCGCAAGCTTACTGCCGGCGCTTCAGCCGAAACAAAACACAATCGTGGGAAACTTTTAAAAGGTGGCGAGAGGCGAATGATCGTGCATTGTTTCGCGGTACTTAAAGAAAGAAACCCGGGATTGTCTATAAAAACATTGAGAAAGAAACTGGTGATCTTGGTGTTTCCGAAAGTAGTGTACATAGTGTCAGAATGGAACAAAAAGACATCCGGAACTCTAAGAAAAACCGAGAAAATCGCGTAAGTGCAAACAACGCCTGGAGAAATACGACGATTTTATGAAAAGTGCTGCACGTAGTAAAGTCCATGATTATTTCTTTCAGAAATGAACCAACTCATAGATTTAATAAGTTAATCTGTAACCCAACACTTATTTGTTTACTGTCTAGAAATTAACGCTGCTATATATACTGTTAGTGTTGCAGAACTTATGTACGTACATGTAGCGTATAACACGTGGCGAGTTGAGTCAGCTCTGCTTTAATGTTTACAGCCTGAGATAGAATATGGGAGGTTTCATTAGTAGGCAACTTCTCCGCTAAAGTTCAAACGTTTTCATTAAAAGTTTTGAAGCCAGAAACAGTGTCATGTTTTCATTGAATAATACACACCCAGGATACCCTGAGATACATTTCTCATAGCTTAACCAGATACCCGGAAATAACATTCAAGTCATGGTGAAGTGAAAACACTGCAAGTTGGTGCAGCATCTCAAAGCAGGATTACTATCTCAAAAGAAGGTCCTATTAATATCCCAGTTGATCTTTGAGACAACTGAACACTGATGCAAACTATACACCGATAAATTTTGCTAAGTTGTTGAACTACAGTTAGAAAAAATGCATTAAGAAATAAGGACCTCACGCTGGTAACAGACCGTTGCGTTCAGTCCCTTTTCTCTACTGTGCTTCTCTAACCAAAAAGTTGAAGAATAATAGGTCGGACTGGGGAGAATGTTTGACACCGCAGCACCTGTGGTTGGCTCACCTGAGAGAATGTGGTTAGTGATGTAGTTCTTGTGTGCACGTACTCGCCCATGAAAATCTATTCAACTCTCTGCATGCAGTCCTAGCCGGAAATAATTTGGAATTCTACGTTAGGTATGTTTCCTGCTTTATAGTGCGGTGGAGATATTGCTTGAATTCCTGACGTTGTCCTACTATTATCGTGTGAAGGCACTTACCCTTTGTGGCATTCTCACCTCAGCCGTCATTTTTCTATCACCTGAACCGTGTTCAAAATGTAGCGCTGCAATACCCAGAGGGAAGCCGAGCGGGATGATCAGTTGTCCCGCATTCAAAAAGACCGGGATCGCTTCTCGTAGCCGACCTAGCTGACCCATAGGTTTTTCTCAAGGTTTTCCTGAATCACCATTCAAATCCTGGGTACGTTAATTACAAGATGTGTTCAAGTTATAACAGTTCTTTTTCAAGACCGGGACCAGGTAGGAACTTCTGGTATTTTCAAAATACAGGTAGACCCTCTGTGAATGCGTGACCAAGATGGCAGCACTGTACAGTGTACAGAACTCTGGTGGCAACCATGAGAGTTAGGACTGCTTTCATTCTTAACATGGCGACGTTTCTATTGCAAGAACAACGTGTAATCATTCGTTTTCTCCATTTTCATGCTGTCACACCTATTGAAATTCATCGCCAATTAAGTGAGGCATGTGGTGATGGTACCATGGATGTGCCTAATATACGTTCCTGGGTGTGACAGTTCAATGAAAACAAAACATCGTGTGACAACAAACCAAGAGAGTTGAATGAGGCATGTCGTGATGGTACCATGGATGTGTCTAATGTACGTCCCTGGGTGTGACAGTTCAATGAAGGCAGAACATCGTGTGACAACAAACCAAGACAGTTAAGTGAGGCATGTGGTGATGGTACCATGGATGTGTCTAATGTACGTTCCTGGGTGTGACAGTTCAATGAAGGCAGAACATCGCGTGACAACAAACCAAGACAGTTAAGTGAGGCATGTAGTGATGGTACCATGGATGTGTCTAATGTACGTTCCTGGGTGTGACAGTTCAATGAAGACAGAACATCGTGTGACAACAAACCAAGACAGTTAAGTGAGGTATGTGGAGATGCTACCATGAATGTGTCTAATGTACGTTCCTGGGTGGGACAGTTCAATGAAGACAGAACATCGTGTGACAACAAACCAAGACAGTTGAGTGAGGCATGTAGTGATGGTACCATGGTTGTGTCTAATGTACGTTCCTGGGTGTGACAGTTCAATGAAGACAGAACATCGTGAGACAACAAACCAATACAGTTAAGTGAGACATGTAGTGATGGTACCATGGATGTGTCTAATGTACGTTCCTGTGTGTGATAGTTCAATGAAGACAGAACATCGTGTGACTACAAACCAAGACAGTTGCAGAAATCGCCTCCAAAATTGGCATTTCCGTGGGATCTGTGCACACAGTCCTGCATAAAGATCTGAAAATGCGAAAAGTATCTTCTAGGTGGGTGCCACGAATGGTGTCTTCATACGACCACAGAGCCAGCTTTCGGGAGACGACCATCTTAGTAAAATGCTACAGTTACTGGAAACGGAGAGTTAAGGTGACTTTGGCTATTTCCTGCTAGAGAAACACACTGAATCATGCCAGATTTGAGTTCAGCTCCTCTTGGAAACCGGCCTTAAATGGAAATCCGTCGATTTAAGAAGCACAGTTCTATACACTTGATAATCAAGTTAAGTAGTTACGTTCTTTTGACCCAATTAATTTTATATACTCACGCCATCTCCTGATCTGGCATTTAATTTACTGCAAACAGTCTTTTGTTCAGTAATGCGAATACTGATAGTCTTTTGTCTTTGTTTATATTTTTGTTATATCCAGTGATACATTTGTGGTTATAAAATTTAATAAATATCCTGGCGATTGGATAGATGCCCACTCCCGAAACGCTGGTTTCTGATCGTCTTTTCACCTGGCTTGCTTCCCAAGTCAGCTTGAATATATATGTCGCCAGGAAAGCTTCATGTCTTATTTTGAATGAATTGGAGATTTACATTTCATTACTAAATATTAAAACTACTATAATCATATTTGAAACTGGGATCTTTTGATTGTATTTTATTCTTACAATGGTTAAAATGAAATTTTATCCATTCTTAATATAAAATTGTTACTTTAGTAGGTTAATTTATATTATAAAAGTACAATTTTACAAGTAATTTTGGGATAAAATATATAAGAGATTTGGTCTGCCTATGAACCCTGACTGCAGGGTTAAATCGTGAAGTAAAATGGATTTTTCAAATGCTACAAAAAGGTATTCCTTAAAATACTCTTTACTACATTCAACATTTTCTTTAGATGTAATACTTATGCAGAAATGAGACAACAGTGGCGGTATAGTTTCTGAAAGCATTTCCTTTTCATTCCCCTCGGCTTTACACTTGACCTTTTCTCCTCGTCTTAACAACCCTGTGTAATTACAGCGGAACATACTAAACAAAGAAAGACAAAATGACAAAAGAAATGAAAAGAGTGCTCTACAATACAATAAACAAAACCGTGGGGTGGAAAACACACCGCAAAAAAGTAACATAATACTAGTTCCTTTTGCCATCTGTGAATCTGATTGCCCTGGAGCGTCGCCAGAGCCATCTGCTGATGTGATGGGGTACCTGGGTGCAACACAGTCCTATATCTATCTTGATTAAACCCGAGAAGCCTTCCTTGGGATTATCAACTCAGCCCCTGCTAAATCCTGCAAGTTCAAGTAACTAGCTTATGAACTCTGTTCCACTTTCCTTACCTCTCCGGTCGCTTCTACGGAAATTCGACTTTCTAGGGCTTTAATGCATCGTCAATTTTACTTTCTCTTACAGTAAGGGAGAAAGTATTACGTACCATCCAAAACTATGTACTAGTTGATACAAAAATTGCGAATCCACTGAACAAATTAGAACTTATATTCAAATTATAAATAAGAATACGTCGTTGAAGTTGGGAATCTTCAAGATACCCTACATTATGAATGGGTTTTCTTTTTTTATACACAGGCTTTTACTTCCCTTCCGAAGGAAGCTATGATAAGGATTTTCACTACCGAGAGAGTCTATTATCATCATCTAGGACCTAGACTTGCCAACTCGCTTGCCGCGGCGATTGTGCTGGCCTACAAGCACCGTGTTGCCTCTGCAAAGACAAACACATCCTCAGAGCCTTCAACCCCTTACAAAGACATCTCCGTCTAACACAACAGTGGTGTCGGCGTTGGGGGATGTCCGTTAACCCGGACAAAAGCCACGCCATACTTTTTACAAAGCGCCACACACCTGCAGACTGCCGCAAATTCAGCTTCCGAGTTCGAAGGTTAGCGTGGACTAACTCTGACCAGTACCTAGGAGTGAATTTGGAGAGAGGTCTAACTTTTCGCCAGCACATCAGGGACCTATCGGCGAAGCTGCAGGGAGCAATTGCTTCCCTCTATCCAATAATGGGGTCGAACCTTTTTTGCTCTATTTTATATATATTTCTTATTTAACCGATTTTTCATAATGTCCATTTATTTTCGTATCTATTTTTCCAATTTCACAAATATTCACTATATACACAAACACCCATGCTCAAGGCGGGACTCGAACCCGCGACCCTCTACGCGACGGAACACTAGAGACATACGCTTTAGCGACCATGGCTACGAGGGCCGGCACCTCGAATGTGCAGTGCTTAACGCCCGCTTTTACTACATACGGCGCCGCAGGCGATGACACATGAGATGAAGATGGAGCACCGGTGGAATGAGATGGCGGGGGAAACCGGAGGTCCCGGAGAAAACCCTCCCCAGCGCCGTGTTGTCCATCAGTAATCTCACTTTGCGGTCGCCTGGGATCGAACCCGGGCCGCCTTGGTGGGAGCCAAGCGGTCTAACCACTGAGCCACAGCGCGGCCCCGGCACGTCAATGTCGGTTGGTTTGAACTTATACCCCTTCCGAGCGCTGGTAATTCCTGTGATGCTATACGTCTGCGAGATCTGGGGCAAGGCCGCAGATAGCTGGTTGGCATGGCCTCAACGTGCACAGAACAGAGGACTACGGTCTATATATTCTGTGGGTCGTTATTTTCCTTCCAGGTTGCTTCATGAAGTCTTGTGTCTTCCATACGTGGAGGAAGAAATTAGTCGTCGGGCATCAAAACTCTACACTACTTTACCAACACATAGAAGCGCCCTTGTCAGATCATTGGGAGATTATGACACCACTTGACGCCGTTCCAGGCTGTTCCGGGTACCACGCATGGCTTGCGGGCACCCGAGATAACCCAGTAGCTAATCCTAACAGCAGCTAAAGCTGGGCTCCTCATAATTCTTCCAAACTCTTTGGCATCAAAATTTTCCACTAACTTAAAAATTAAAACACCAGGGTGCAAGGTATTGCATCCTGCCCTTCAATCCGCAGGTACATAAATTTGTAACCTCAAAAGAAACCCCAGCCTCAAAACCCAAAACACATCCTACCTAATCCCAAATTGAAAAAAAAACCTTACCTGCGATAAAGCCCTTAACGTGTGGGCACGCAGCAAAAACCTTCTGGCTTTATACAGCCAGCCAGCACCTCGGTCGGTCGGTCGGTCGTGTTGTCTCATCGTGTGCTTCCCACTGTTTGTCTTCCGTAGCAGTGGCTGTCCGTACTTCAGTGTCAGTTTGATATGGAAGGGCACTCATTAAAGCGAAGGGTACCCACGCCGACACATTATTTCAATCCCGAATGAGAAACTGAGTACTTCATGGAATGTAGTGGTGGTGCTATTTGTTTAATTTGCCAGAAAACAATTGCAAGTGCTGAAACGATTTAATCTTCAGCGACATTTTAATACATTGCATGCTAATGATTGTTCGGCCCTATAAAAAGAAGAACGCCCTGCAAAGGTACAAAAGCTCAGAGAAAAGTTCACATCGCCGGAAGAGGAACAGAAGGAAGGGGATGACGGAATGGCAGAAAGCTCAGTTTATGCGAGTTACGAAATAGCACTTGAAATTGCCAGATCTTCTAGCAGTTTTTCTGATGGTACACTTATTAAACGATGTATACTTGTAGCTGCAAGTAAATTCACCCCTGTCAGTGTTCACCAATTCGAGAGTATCAGTCTGTCAACTTGTACTATTACACGCAGAATTCAAGATCTGGCGGACAACATTTACGCACAACTTATTGAAAGAGCAAGAGAATTTGTTGCATTCTCTATTGCCATTGATAAGAGCACTGGCTTATCAGGTATGGCTCAATGAAGGGCTGTTCAATAAAGAACGAACATAATTTTTTACGGCATTAATTTTTCGCACTAAAATTCAACCTTATTATATTCTTTTACCCTAATATGAAACAAACACGCAGTAGTAGTTTCATACTCCTGGTTCCCACCTGTGAGAACCACGCAAGTTGAGTATCGCCTACCGCTGCAATAAAGGTAACACACGAGGAACAATATGCGGCTTTGAAATTCTGCTTTCGTCTCAACAAATCTTTAGTTGAGGCCTATACAGTGTTACAAGAGGCCTATGGAGAGCCTGTTCTTCCCCACAGCACAGCTGGAAAGTAGTGTAAAATGTTTAAAGAGGGGAGACACTCAATTTCAAAGGAACGTGGAGCCGCTGCTCCAGTTACTGCTCTTACGGAAGAAAACATCAACACTGCTGCTGCCATTGTGAGCGAGGATCTACGAATTACCTTAAGATCACTTTCTGAAATACTGAACATTTCATTGGGTGACACCCACACGTTGGTGACTGAAACATTACACATGGGACGTGTTTGTGCGCGATAGCTTCCAAGACTTGATTCCCGAACAAAAGAACATTCGCATGCAGTTAAAGTTGATGTTAGAGGAAGATCCGGAGCTTCTTTCAAACGTAATCACTGCTGATGAAACTTGACTAGATCATTTTGATCCTGAGAACAAACAGCAAAGCTCAGTGTGGAAATCTCCTTCATCACCAACCCCCCAAACAGCAAAAGTGGTTGTTTCTGCTGGGAAAGTTATGGTCATCTCATTCTTTGATATTCATGGAATTGTTTATGAGCATGGTGTACCTGCACACACATCAGTAACTGGACAATACTACAGAGATGTCCTGAAAACATTGCACGTCCATATCAGGCGCAAAAGACCACATTTCCGTGAAGCAGGCTGGATGTTGCACCATGATAATGCGCGGTCGCATATTGCCAATGTTGTTGCTGAATGTCTTGCAAAAATCAACGTGAATTGTATCCTTCACCCTCCCTATAGCCCGGATTTAGCCCCATGTGACTTTTTTCTATTCCCTAACTTGAAGAAACGCCTTCGTGGGAGGCATTATCCATCATCAGAAGCAGTGGTGAAGGCTGTGGAGGCGATTTTGAAGGATCTCTCAAATTGGTTCCCAGCATGTCTCTTCACTACTAACATGTCCTTCATTATTTAATGGTAGCATAAGTACAGATTACGTAAAGCCACTGCGCGAGGTAGTAACTGGTATATCTTCCTAGCACTCGCCAGGCACACCGTGCATGACGGTTGGCGGAACCTGGTCTAGATCGAACTCAAGACCTCGAGAACCAGAAACTACATTATATCTCCTACACTATGGTAACTATCATGGAGTTTAGTCATCTGTAAAAGAGAAAGTTGTTACAACTGAGAATTGCAAAACTTTATAACGTAAGTACTGCATTATTTCTTTATTTCTAAAATTCTACCGTAGTTCTCCGTGCTCCTCACTGTAGAATAACAACGACTCGTTAAACGAGCTTTACGTCTTCATTTTTCTCTACTTTCTTTTTTTTCGTACTTCATTTTCTAAGAAAGATTTCTCAGCTTCTTGTGCATCCAGCGCAATAACACGACAAACAAAAAAAAAAAACATAATATTTCATTTTAATACTCTCATTAAAATCTGAGACACTTGGAAACTCCGGAAGAAAGCCTGGAGTTTTACTGGAGTCATTAAGAGAAACAAAACGCTAACAACGTACAAGTATCTCCACAGCGGAACACTTCATGGCGTACTTGGTCCTGTCCTACTTGGGGCACCGTTATATTTAAACTATAATATGTCTTCCTTAGAATCCCAAAATTACCACCTTCTAAGAGAAAGTAAGCTTTCAAGTTGGAGTCAATATAACGAATTTATTTCAAGGATCTGCTCCGGGGTTTTGTCCATAACTGCAACGGACATCTTTAGTGACGTGGTTGAAGACTTCTGGGAGAAATTTGCATTGCGTCTGAAACGCTGACCAATAGGTAATGTGGTAAAACTTTAATTGTAATTGCCAATCACAAATAATTTGACCAAGTTTGGATTGTGCAATCAGATATTGTATTAAGTCTTCATTGTGAACAACTTACGATTGTTAAACAGCCCTGTGATGAAACATTTGTGATGAAAACTTGACCCCCATAATGAAATATAAAACAGCTTGGGGTCTATCTTTTTAAAGGATACAGGGGTTAAAAATATACACATATGATATTTCTGGAATTATTTTAACCTTAAATTAACCTTGACTTAATTAACCTTAAAAAAACCTTGACTTGTAAAAGACAAGAACTATCACAGTAAAGGTGAAACGAGGTCACATTGGGTGTCAGCATCCTATCTCTTACATACTAACGCGGGTGCTATGCGGGACCGCACTAAGCCACGCCATTCACAGATCATTATCCTTTCATTATCCTATGGCGGTTTTTTAGTGGGTATTGCCAAGGATAGGCGAGCCTCAGTCTTCATTGTGCCCTCCAACACAGTGGGGCTCCGTAAATGGATTTTTCCTCCACTCGAAAAAAAAGACAAAATACATTGTTGGGAGAACTGCGTAATGTCAATGAATTTAATTAAGAGTAGCTACAAAGTAAGAAGGAACATTTTTTAAATTCATCAAGTTCGTACCTTCTGGATGTGGACGATGTTGAAATCCTTTCTCTTGTACAATCTGAACCTCCTTCGCTGTATTTGTGCACAGCTTATATGATTGTGTTTAGGCAAGGCTACATTGCTGGCCATCTGCATTCATTTTTTTCAAACAGGCTGTAGAAATTCCCTAGAAATAAAACTTTCCAGCCTAACACCAAATAAGGGAGTGTCTGCCTTTTATCTTTCAGACGAATACCTTTAAAATTAGGTGCTTCAATCAAAATCACTTGAGCCATTAATAACAAAATTGCAAACTTTTCGAGTCAAGAGATTTTCTTTTAAATATTTTTGTGGCATTTTTGTACCATACTGAACTTGTGTAATAATTTTATTTATGCGAGTTATCTTTTCTCATTTTTGTAGGACATTTATGCACACACATTCATTTTCTCATCCTTATAAATATATTTTATTCAAGAGGCATCAAAACATGTATTCACGATAAAATATCAGATATAATTTTTAGTGGAATGCAGCACGTTGTCTGCCTACGTGTTAGGCAAAGTAAAAACTACAAGATTTCCATTTTTGTCTGGATAAATAGGCAGTCATGCAACGTCACTATAATTGCCCTTGGAATAGTTCCAGTCGGAGCATTAATCGAGGTTCATTGTCTTCTCTGCCTACACTGTAATTTCTGGACTAATTCCATATACTTATATACCACCATGGTGGGCCACGTGTAAATGATGCACTAAAGGGGGCTGGGAGTCTATGTCTTACATTCAGTTTCAGAAGTTTAGGTATATTTTTTCCAAGCTTGCATAAGCAGTCAAGGGCGGTTCCTCCATAAGGTTGCAGGTTTGCGCTACACCCACTGATTCTGAATATACAACAGGTGCATTTTGCACATTAAAGCTGTACTTGTTTGCATTGTTTTATATACAAACATGTTTCAATTACGCTTATCGTCTGTAGCTGCCCATGACCGCAGAAGTCGAAATAAACAGTGATTAGCTGTAGGAGCCGCCAGGTTTGCAGCGAAGAGTTAACCTAAGATTTCGCCCAAATGTAGGCTCTCTGAGGGGTTTGCGGGAAGGTGAACAGATGGGAGGGGCTTCTTATACATTGCTTAAATGGAGGTTTATAAACCTAGCTCCTCCTAACCTTAGCAACGGCTATAGCGTGACCTTCAGGCTTAGCTTCTGTGTGCTCTGCTTTTCGAACACAGGGAGAATTTAATTAAATGCATGGAGGTTATTCAGAAGAGAGCTCTGTTAAACAACAACGCCACACTTGTTCAGGCTTCTGGGTTTATGGCCACTTTGAAAGATTATAATTTTGTATTCTGGCTGTCTTTCTTCTACAAGATCATGCCACATGTGGACATTTTGTACAATCAGCTGCAGAAACGAGACTGCAATGCAACATTTGCCATCGCCCAGCTAAACGCATTTGAAAGGGAAGTGCAGAAGGTAAGAAATAGCGTGGATATCGAGGAACATGAAGAAACTGCAATTAAGAGGAGAAGGATAGAAGATCATAATGTGAAAAGAAGAGAAGCTCTTGAAGTATGTGACATTCTTAGAGAAGCAAAGGACAGATTTAGCTTCACGGGGCATCTGGTAGCCTCAACTTTGTTTCATCAAGAAAATTTCTAAGACATTTCCAGAGGATTCCCTTAGAGAAACAATAAGGTTCTATCCTTGGAACAAAAATTCATAGAGAACTGACTGTAATTTACAGTCGAGAGGAATTTCGTGGAATGTCCGGCGCTTTGTGCTTGATGGACTTCAATAAGGTAAACAATTTATGTGCTACATTCAGCGAATATGTCAAACTCCTCCGAGTACTGTTAACTATGCCAATGTCTACCGCTGAAGCAGAACGCTGTTTCTCAACTTTAAAAAGAATAAAAACTTTCCTTAGGAACACAATGTCACAGGACCGTTTGACAGCATTAGCAATGCTTTCAATTGAGAGAGAGTTTGTTAGGAAGATCAGCGACTTCAACGCAAAAGTTATCGATAGATTCGCCAGGTCTAAGGAGAGTAGAGCAGAGAATCTGTATAAATAGGTGAGTCATTACTACTCTGTATTTTATTTTTCATTTGTGCACCACCAATAATTTAACCCACCAGCCGCCACTGTAAGCAGTTAACAATAGCGCGGCTAGTATTCACAAAGAGCCGGCAAACAAAGATAGCTAATATAAAGGACTTGCTGGCACAGATAGGATTTCACGCTTGGAAGGCTCTAGTGATATCTCGATTTGACAGAGAAAAGTTGTTTTCCCAATTTCTCCGAGAAGTCTCTCGAATTATGAGAGATATACAAGAGATTGTGACGCACTAGCGGAAGTTGTACAACAGTCGCGAGAGAGGTAGGCAGAGAACAGCTGAGAGTGTAAACTGAATGCTATTTGTTATTGTCATCGACCTTGGAAGATTGTGTTATGATATGTGATGTAATGTTGTTACGTGAGAATTGAACAGTATATTTCTACGGAAATAAAGAACATTTCGAATTTTGGCAAATTGGACTTTTAATTCTACCACAAAGTCACAATACCAATTTAAGAAAATAAACCTAGATTTATATAATAGGTTTAAATATGCAGAAACAGCTTAGAATGAGGCATTTAGAGGCTCTTTGAAACAGGTTTTAATTATCATTCTTTAAAAAATGTGATAGAGAGTTTGTGTTGATATGCGCTTGTTATTTCTTCTTTACGTAGTCACCATACCGATTTACATATTCTCCCTAGCGTTTCTTAACCTTCCTAATACCTTGATTGCAGAAGTCTGCAGAATTCGTTTTAAGCCACTCTTCCAATTCTTTAATGACATCATTTGTGTTGTCAAATCGGTGACCACACAATGGATTCTTCATTTCCGGGAACAAGAAAAAGTCACTTGGTCCGAGATCGGGCGAATAAGGTGGATGTTGTAAGGTGCTAAAGCTACATTCTCTTGTTTTGTCAACTGCAACTTGAGATGAATGAGCTGGTACATTGTCAGACAAAAGACGAACAACTTTGGAGAGCATACCGCGTCGTTTCTTAATCAGAGCTGCTCGTAACTTGTCCACAAGATTGCGGTAGTATTTGCCATTGACCCTTCACAAGATAATTTGTAAGGGCAACTCCATCAAAGTCCTAAAAACTCGATCTTTCCAGCTGACTTTTGCACCTTTGCCTTTTTTGGGAGCGGGGGGGGGGGGGGAATAGCATGCTTCCATTCCATGCTCATGGCTTTTGTCTAGATCATACCGATAGATCCAGAATTCATCCATGCTTGCCAGACGATTAAAAAATCATCTTCATCCTCTTACAACAGCACCAACATCTGTCTTGAAAGGTCACGCCGTGTTCGCTTTTGGAAAGGGGTTATCAAACGTGCAGCACATCGTACAGACACCTTAGACATGTGCAGTTCGTCCACACACTACCATAACTAAGATGTGTCTCATTCATGATCATTTGGATGGTTGCTCCTCTGTCTTCCAGTATTAAACACTCCACTTTCTTCACTGTGACAGCTGACGGTCTACCAGCTCTTGGCTCATCTGTCAGGGACATGTGACCAGTTTGAAAATTCCTTTTCCATCTCACAATAGTGTCATACGATGGGCAATCATTTCCATAAACAGCCGTCATCTCCTCATGGATTTCCCGGGCAGCTTTGACCTACAGTTGCGCCAGATGAACTAGCTCAGAAAGAACCAAAATCATTTTTGTCAGCTAATAAGCTTATGTTGAGTGATTTCTGGGATACACAAGGAATTATTTCTATTGATTACTTGGAAAAGGATGAAAATATCACAGGTGACTGATACGCAAGCTTACTGCAACGTTTGAGAGATGAAGTGCAAAAAATTATTAATTTGGCATAGAAAAATTACTGTTTTTTCATGACAGTGCTCCGGTCCATTGTTCAGTACTTGCAATGAGAAAAATTAAAGTTGGAATTAAAGTTTGAGTTGTTTGGCCATACACACAATTTTCCAGATCTAGCACCCAGTGACTTCTACCTGTTGCTGAATGTTTAAAAAAAAAAAAAAAAAAAAAAAAAAAAAAAAAAATCTTGTAGGACGAAGATCTCCCAACAACAACGAGGTCATTGTTGTGGTTAACGGCTATTTTGGGGATCATGATAAATCTCAAAACAGAGATGCAAATTAGACCGATATGACAATTGTATTAATCCTTCTGGAGATTATTTTGAAAAATAAAGAAAGAAAGGTTTTCATTTTCTTATTGTGAGGCCAGCGACTTATTCACCAACCCTTGTATTATAATCACACGGAACTTTTAAACGGATTTATCAGTCACAAAAAGAAAAACAACCAAAAGCAACAGAAAAAAAAACGAAAAACGAAATAAAATAAAAGACAGTCTGTTCCAAATCTTTAGAACAGTTTGCACAAATCTAAAGCAAACTCTACATTAACAATAGGAAATACTTATAAATCAGTAAGTACGACGCTTAGTAATGATCTTCAAGGCATGTAATCATAGTCTGTAGAATATGTATGCCCTGGAAAACACACCTCTCACTGTAAATTTAATTTGCATGAGCCGCTGTAAAGCAAGAGCGCATGAAAGTGAAATACAATTTACCAACTTCCGAGATTAGAAACACCGTACCACGTACTGAATATACTAAACAGCTACTGTTAAGATAATCCCATTTATCTGTCATGGTAACCTGTACCGCTTTAACCTATTGCCCGCCTCTTTAGGGTGGTGATAGCGTGTGTATCTCACTTCAAAAGTCGTCCTAACCGAATATCGGTTAGGACGACTTATTTACATAAGGTACTTCTTCCCTTATTAAGGGTTTTCTCTTATCCTGAAAGATGAATGTCTGGTAACCCTAACCTCTATGTACTCTGTACTCATTTGAACATAATTTCATTCATCGTCCGATATGACTTAACGTTGGAGGTTTTCTCTTATCCTGAAAGATGAATGTCTGGTAACTCTGAGCTCTATGTACCCTGTACTCATTTGAACATCATTTCATTCATCGTCCAATATGACTTAACGTTGGAGGTTTTCTCTTATCCTGAAAGATGAATGTCTGGTAACTCTAAGCTCTATGTACCCTGTACGTATTTGAACATCATTTCATTCATCGTGCGATATGCCTTAACTTTGGAGGTTTTCTCTTATCCTGAAAGATGAATGTCTGGTAACTCTAAACTCTATGTACCCTGTACT
This sequence comes from Mantis religiosa, assembly GCA_030765055.1. NCBI lineage: Eukaryota > Metazoa > Arthropoda > Insecta > Mantodea > Mantidae > Mantis > Mantis religiosa. The sequence goes on from CM060958.1 coordinate 13,369,280, forward strand.
CATTTGAACATCATTTCATTCATCGTCCGATATGACTTAACGTTGGAGGTTTTCTCTTATCCTGAAAGATGAATGTCTGGTAACTCTAAACTCTATGTACCCTGTACTCATTTGAACATCATTTCATTCATCGTCCAATATGACTTATCGTTGGAGGTTTTCTCTTATCCTGAAAGATGAATGTCTGGTAACTCTAAACTCTATGTACCCTGTACTCATTTGAACATCATTTCATTCATCGTCCGATATGACTTAACGTTGGAGGTTTTCTCTTATCCTGAAAGATGAATGTCTGGTAACTCTAAACTCTATGTACCCTGTACTCATTTGAACATCATTTCATTCATCGTCCGATATGCCTTAACTTTGGAGGTTTTCTCTTATCCTGAAAGATGAATGTCTGGTAACTCTGAGCTCTATGTACCCTGTACTCATTTGAACATCATTTCATTCATCGTCCGATATGCCTTAACTTTGTAGGTTTTCCCTTATCCTAAAAGATGAATGTCTGGTAACTCTAAGCTCTATGTACCCTGTACTCATTTGAACATCATTTCAGTCATCGTCCGATATGACTTAACGTTGGTGGTTTTCTCTTATCCTGAAAGATGAATGTCTGGTAACTCTAAGCTCTATGTACCCTGCACTCATTTGAACATCATTTCATTCATCGTCCGATATGACTTAACGTTGGAGGTTTTCTCTTATCCTGAAAGATGAATGTCTGGTAACTCTAAGCTCTATGTACCCTGTACTGATTTGAACATCATTTCATTCATCGTCCGATATGACTTAACGTTGGTGGTTTTCTCTTATCCTGAAAGATGAATGTCTGGTAACTCTAAGCTCTATGTACCCTGCACTCATTTGAACATCATTTCATTCATCGTCCGATATGACTTAACGTTGGAGGTTTTCTCTTATCCTGAAAGATGAATGTCTGGTAACTCTAAGCTCTATGTACCCTGTACTGATTTGAACATCATTTCATTCATCGTCCGATATGACTTAACGTTGGTGGTTTTCTCTTATCCTGAAAGATGAATGTCTGGTAACTCTAAGCTCTATGTACCCTGCACTCATTTGAACATCATTTCATTCATCGTCCGATATGACTTAACGTTGGAGGTTTTCTCTTATCCTGAAAGATGAATGTCTGGTAACTCTAAGCTCTATGTACCCTGTACTGATTTGAACATCATTTCATCGTCCGATATGACTTAACGTTGAAGGTTTTCTCTTATCCTGAAAGATCATTGTCTGGTAACTCTAAACTCTATGTACCCTGCACTCATTTGAACATCATTTCATTCATCGTCCGATATGACTTAACGTTGAAGGTTTTCTCTTATCCTGAAAGATGAATGTCTGGTAACTCTAAGCTCTATGTACCCTGTACTCATTTGTACATCATTTCATTCATCGTCCAATATGACTTAACGTTGGAGGTTTTCTCTTATCCTGAAAGATGAATGTCTGGTAACTCTAAGCTCTATGTACCCTGTAGTCATTTGAACATCATCTCATTCATCGTCCAATATGACTTAACGTTGGAGGTTTTGTCTTATCCTGAAAGATGAATGTCTGGTAACTCTGAGCTCTATGTACCCTGTAGTCATTTGAACATCATTTCATTCCTCGGCCGATATGACTTAACGTTGAAGGTTTTCTCTTATCCTGAAAGATGAATGTCTGGTAACTCTGAGCTCTATGTACCCTGCACTCATTTGAACATCATTTCATTCATCGTCCGATATCACTTAACGTTGGAGGTTTTCTCTTATCCTGAAAGATGAATGTCTGGTAACTCTAAGCTCTATGTACCCTGTACTCATATGCACATTTCATTTAACGTCCGATATGACTTAACGTTGAAGGTTTTCTCTTATCCTGAAAGATGAATGTCTGGTAACTCTAAGCTCTATGTACCCTGGACTCATTTGAACATCATTTCATTCATCGTCCGATATGACAACGATGAATGGTGGTACTAGATCAGGAACATTTAAGTAATAGTTTAAATCTGTATAAATGTAACAAACTAAGAATTTATCGATATGTTGGAAGTGACTGGGAAAGGAAGTTCAAGCAAAATGTAATCTAAATAATACAATTAAATAGTTACAGAATTTGACTTCTTCGAGACTTTATTCCGAACCACGCCTGAAAAACAGATGTCTCATGACTCTTATTTAGAATAAGGTGATACCATTGGTGACCAGAGGAAACAGATAGCTGCAAAAACTCACACGAGAAGAGAAAGAATTGTGCGTATAACATAGAAATCCAGTCCCAAATTGCGCCCGAACGCGTGGCTGATGAAGATGGAGACAAATTAACGACGAATGGTCACAAATTACTGTCCCAAATCTCGGTCAGGGTGAGTTACCTGGATAAGGTTTTGCCGGGATTTTCCCTTATCCTGAAAGACGAATGTTGGGTAATTCTAAGCTCTATGGGCCCTGGGCTCATTTGAGCATCATTTCACCCATTCCATTCATCTTCCGATATGACAACGTTGGAGGACGTAAAATTACAAAAAACAGAGGCAGTCTGAGAGGTTATGGTATGTTCCATTTCGGCCCCGCTCACACGATGTTGAGGGAAATAAAATGTCCCGCCATATCCCTGAGGATGCGTATACAAAAGGGGAAACATGGTAAAAATAGAAACAAAGTGTCGTTCCGTTGCCGCACGTGGTAAGGAGTCATCGCACTGGGTCCTTTGACGAGAAGCCACGCGCCGGTAATGAACTTCCCGTTGTGACGCCCTTTAACAAACATTGTATAACACTGTAACGGGAACTGAAAATGGAGATGCTTGTTAAACACTTTCATTCGATACCACGTCATGTGAGCAACAGTATATGCTTTACCATGTTTCAAATTTAATAACAAAATTTCACCACATAAATGTTTTATGAACCAAGAAGTTAAAACAAAGATTTTACTCCTTCTATTATGTATTTAGGGTGAATAAGGGAGCTATTATATCCTACCCTAAAACTCCAGAGCTACATTTTACCGTAAATACGTTTTGAGACGCCCTAAATCTGAAAGAAATACCGTTTTTGTTTTGCATTGTTTACTGTTTTGCATTTCTTCAGAGACAATTATTTTTAAACATTAAGTTATGGATATTAAGAAATTATCAGATATAATTCTATATTTAGTTACAATTTCCAATTATAAGAGTCGAAGATAATTGTAATTCAACGTCCAATTTGTCAGCTATCTTAACAATACTCTATCTCAGGCTAGTTTAATCCTGCGGTGAACAAAAGGCGGAGCAGACTCAACTCGCCGTGTTAGACGCTACAGTCAGATTTTCAAAAGAACATACGTGAAAGATATCAGGCAAGGGACGCCAAGGGAAGGTCGTTGCTATAACAACGTAAACAAAGCTTGCCAGATTGTTACAATGGTGAATCACATATTCTTCAGATTATCGCTAGCTGTATGCGGGAAACAGAGTTCGCCTAATCTGTTTCATATAACCTTGCCCCGCTGACATCTATCACTCCGCGTGCTAACTACCTTCCCCCTCATCCTAATTGGCTAGTGCTTTGATGATATATATATATATAAAGAAGAACAAAACGAAATATCAATCAAAACCTACTAAAAATTCCCTTCACTAAATCCTAAACTCTAATCTAGAAAAGAATCTAAAAACCTTCTCCACTACTGCGTTATCGTCCGCTAGCATTTCTGCAAAGCTGGCCGGCAGCTGCAGAGACGTCCTAAGGTCTGTTAGGTGAAAACACTCGAGCAGCACGTGTCGTACAGACAACGCTTCACTGCAAAACGGACACAGTGGAGCAGGCTCCTTTTTAAAAAGAAAACTACGAGTAAAAAAGCAGTGCCCAATATGTAACCGAGCCAAACTCACCTCCTCGCGACGAGATGACCGACAGGAGGTAACCCAGGGAATCGGAAGTTCTTTCACAGATCTAAGTTTATTATTGCGGAGAGCGGACCACTCTTCCTGCCTGCAGGTTTGCACAGTTCTCCGCAATACGGCCCTAAAGTCTTCCGATGTCACAGAAGGTACTCGAACCCTGGGCTTCATGGGAGCCATCTTGGCTGCCGAATCCGCCATTTCATTCCCCCGCAAGCCTACGTGACCAGGGATCCATGCACACACCACGTTAACGCCAGAAGCGTGTACAACGTGGAGGGCATCCTGTATCCGCTGCACAATAGGGTGGTAGTTGTACAGCTGCCGTAGGCTTTGAAGTGCACTGAGGGAGTCACTCAGGATTAAGCAGTCCCCCAACTTTCGTCGACGTACGTGTAAAATGGCCCGCTATATTGCATAAAGTTCTGCAGTAAAAATGGAAGTGCTAGTGTGGAATCCAAATGTATACGGTTCGGTTACACACACGTAAGCACAACCAATACCATTTGAGTTCTTGGAGCCATCAGTATAAATTACAAAATGGTCCTCATATCGCCATAAAAATTTTAAAAAACATGTGCGGATACTAGACATGGACATGGTAGATTTATCATATTTAGTCATGCCCAGATCAACGTGGGACGCTCTGCACAACCAAGGAGGGTATGTCCTCCCCTCCCCCCCTAGGGCTAATGCTTTCGCGGCATAGGCCATAGGCGGTGGCTTCTGTCACATTTAAACCTGCAGTAAACATCATAATAATTGCCAGGAAGATAGATAAAATCATACAAATAAGAATATGAAGGCATGCAAAAATACAACTTTATAATGAAACTGAGTAAGTTGAAGCTGAATGAATGACGAAACTGAAACAAGTTTATAATGAAAGGCATTCGGCCTTTTCTACTGGGATTTTTTAACACCAACACACACACCTGCCAAAAATGCTTGTCTTTCAGTCTTAAAAGTCGTGTAACGCCATACTTGTCGTGTGTCCTTCATTCACCCAAGTCTCGTCAAGGTAGTATATTTTGCGACTTGTATCCCGGTACACTCTGATTGTCTTTAAATAATGTCTTCGCCACACAGCAATATTGCCCCTGGAGTGGTAAGTTTTCCTGTTGTCTCAATTTCATATCGCGATGTTCCTACAGATCTAACACTCACACCTGTAAGTTCAGGGCACAGCTGTTTGACTTCTCTCACTGACAAAGACGGATTCTTCTCTGTGAGTGCATTAAACATATGCAACACAATTCCTTTTTCACCGCTCTGTGAAGGTTTTCCCTTGCGATGCTTCAGCAAAAAAACTGGCTGTAGACTCTGCCATTATACATATAATAAGTACACGCGCAATAACGACCAGTAAAATAATTTAGCTCTCGCACTCGGCACAACAAACCTTCGAATGGCGATATATGACTAATCCAGTTTCAAAACACCGCTTGGCTTTCACCAAGGCGGCCCGGGTTCGATCCCACGCGACCGCAAAGTGAGATTTGTGGTGGACAACATGGCGCTGGGGCGGATTTTCTCCGGGATCTCCGGTTTCCCCCGCCATCTCATTCCACCGGTGCTCCATCTTCATCTCATGTATCATCAGTGTCATCGCTTGCGATGCCGTATGTAGCAAACGCGGGCGTTAAACACTACACATTTATATCCAGTTCAAAACAAGGTCAGTGATAAAAGTCATATAAACAAATATGTCATCACTGTCGCTAAATCACGTGCTATCGTGCCATGAGCTTGAGAGGAAAGGAACCTCCTCTTTACTTCGTTTAAGAATTAACATGCATTTCAGATAAATCAACTCTCTTGCGTAATATATTTAATTCAAACAGTTACGAAAATATAAATTTGACAATTCTCTTCCAACGTATAAAGATATATCACCATGTAAAATAAACTAATTTTTACCGCACAACAGTCTATACTGCAATAGCAGCCAATGAGAGGTGATAAGGTTACGTGACCGTTAAGAGATCCGGAGCAAGCTTATGTGAAACAAGGATTAGTTGCGCTGTGTATTGTTAGCCTACTTTGTTAAAACACTATCAAAATAAGCTTTTACTGAAGCAAGACGTAGTGGAGGTAGGATTAGAGGTGGACCGGGGATTCATGGCCCAAAGCAAAGAACAGTCGGGTTGTTACATTTCATGGTCAAGCTAGAGAAATTATCTGTTCTCTTGGAGAATTCTTCCAACAGGAAGACGAGAGTTTGCTCCTTATCAATGAACAGCTTATTCCTTTTATCCAAAAGCGACAGTCCAATGTCAGTACATATACTTGCATGTAAAAGAATTCTTGTGGCTCAAAATTCCGGCATGTCGTCGGCGTTGATATAAACATGCCAATTAACAAAGTCGTTAATAATAGTAAGGCAAACTCGGATAAGTTCGCAGTAATTTTCTTATTCAGTATTGCGAAATTATCCGAGTACATCAAATTATTTAAAAATGCTCCACTAAAAAACAGCACTACCTTGAATCCTTCTACAGCTAAACTAGCGTCTCTGCCAAGCTTCAAGGCAACTTACAAATAATTTTGTTACTTCGAGGTGAAATTCTGTGAGAATAGGGTGTTTGTCTAACGTTGGTGAATTCTTTATACAATAATCTTCAAATGAAAAAGAATGTATGTCTCCATATGATTTATGTTCTTCCTAGAATGACAATGTTTGGAGTGGTTATTTACAAAAATCCAATGAACAGTTTCTTTGTAATTCATTTTTGCCGGTGGAGTTTTTCTCACTGAATTTTACTGTCAAGATGGAGACAAATGTCTGGTGCTGTCCCTGATAGTGATTTTCAAGTTTCTTCTGTCCATCAAACATCATGTATTGGGACTGGAGGTCTCCCAGACAACACGAAAGCAAATCCTGAAACCAGATCACCACTAGGACTGGACGAAGCAGCATAACCTCCAAGTTTACCTTTTATTAGAATTTTCCGAACTGTAGCATCACTAATTTTAATTTACCTGTATGTTACGTCCATTAACTTCGCTAAACCAATCAACAGCTTAGCCGTTTTCTGTCCCAATATCTCTATCTCTGTCTCTCTTACTACCCAGATTTTTACAGCAGGATTAAACTAGGTTGAGATAGATTATAGTTTGTCTATGTTAAACCCTTCTCACGTATATCCTGAATAAATACGTCACAGTTCACAGCTATAATAACCGTCAGCACATTCGTTGAAGTGTAGGGATTTGCTGTATATTACCAAGATAAATGAACGGACAGAGCAAAGCACTGGTGTGCTGCACTGAATGGGGAATGTCCGAGAAACGGAGCGTGAAGGAGATGGAAAATTATTCCTCCCTGGAGGCAACTTGGCGGAGATGTTGCAACAAGAGTTAATCATCAAGCTAGTTAAGTCACTGCCCCATCTTGTCTGTACAATCCAGTGACATTGCACGGTCCTGCCCACGTTATGAGATTAACAGCTATGATCCATACACAGACCGCGAGAAGCTCTTGCCAAATACCATACACTTACACCTCTACTACAAACTATTCTTCCAAACTACTTAATTCTTCTGTTATGTATTGAGACAAACATGTAGAAATTGCTTTACTGAATATTTCCTTATAGATGTACACCAAGAGTAGAGGAATACCATAGACTAAAGTCACAGTTACTAAATTCCAGAGGATCGGCTTCCTATTTGAAAAGAAAAAAAAGCGTGCATATTGGAAAATCCAAATCAGTAACAATTTCTCGGAATTGGTTACCTTCAAAAACAAATGAAATGATTTCTATTGTTTATCAAGATCTAAATTTTTCCATGGTAACGTTTCGTCTATCTCTTACGGTTTACCAACTATGCAAAACGTAGTTTAGAATGAAGACTGTAGAGGTTATTTCCAGATAAATAAGATATATACAGGGTGTTTCAAAACAACACCGAACGAACATATAGACATAGTTTCTGAGTTTCTATGTGACGCATATAGATAGTTTTTTTCCGCCAATAGAGCCACATAAAAATGCATTAGGCAGTGACAGGAAAAACGACCCGTGCCTCACGCTGTCGGGAGTTCGCAGATATAGGTCACACGTCGTGTTGCGTGCAAAAGCCGTTTGTAAACATGCAGACATAGCTTGCTACTATTAAGAATTTATGTGGCTTATGAAACCGCGATAAAGAAGCTCTTGCTTAATTATGGCTTACGAGTGTTTGTGTTCCAAAATTCCGTTATAGCACTCCATGTTGGCAAATAAGCTGGTGGACTTATACAACTTATACCTTTTAGAGGGAAGTTAATGTTAGTGAGGTTGAGGATGGAAGCATTAAATGGTAAACAGAACAGAAAACAAACAATTGTAGATAAATTAACCAAACTAAATGGCTTATACAATGAGACGAGCATTTTATTTCACGTGTTTGATAATACTAAATAAAGCATTTGTAACTGAAGAGGAAGCTGTTGATATTTACAGTAAGTGGTTGAAAGTATTGTACAATTAAGATCATAACAAAATGCTCATTGATGTAACTATTTTTACAAATCATATTGTTAATTAAACTAAATTAATTGTGCGTTCGTTGAACTCCCTTCAGCTCTTACATACATCAAAACCATATCCGTCATTTCGGCGTTCGTATAACGCTCCATATTGCTTGGATTTTGCTATCTAAGTACACGAAAAATCCTCTCTGTTAGGACGGAATGTGTAGTCTTACACTGAAGAGCAACCTTCAACTGTCCGAGTTATTAGTCGACTCTTCTTTGTCTCATTACCTGAAAGGTAGGCTAGGGTCTCTGATAAAGAGCAAGGAGTAATGCTTTTGTTTTCGTTGCCGGTACGTCCCAATAACAACTTTTGAGGTTTGCACACCAGTGGTACCTGCACTGCCTAATCACAAAATCCTGAAATATTTAATGCTACATAAAATTATACCTGACAGAATTTTGAAGCTGCGAAACCGAATTCGGGCTTGTTAAGTTATAAACTATGACATGGATATAATCGTTCGGTGTCGTTTTGAAACAACCTGTATTTAATTTGTCCCGTATGTCATTTTAATGCCCGCCTCGGTAGCGTAGATGGTAGCGTGTCTGCCTCACGCTCAAGAGGTCCCGAGTTCTAATCTCGGTGAGGGTGAGTTACCTTGATAAGATTTTTTCCGGAGTTTTCCCTTATCCTTCAAGACGAATGTCGGGTAACTCTAAGCTCCATGGACCCCGGACTCATTTGAGCATCATTTCACCCAATTCATTCACCGTCCGATATGACTTAACGTTGGGAGGACGTAAATTACAAAAAAGGTCATTTTAATAAAACCCGTTAAAACTTTTTTTATAAAAAAATACAAAATTTCCTAAGCTTCTTCCACGTAAATGGAAAAATTCTATCTTATTCCCCTAAAGGTATTCTTATTTTTTCCTTGAAATGATAACTATTCGTGTTTCAGCCTTACAGGACGTATCAGATACTAGGATTAGGACTCCTACGAAAGGAATTCGGCACCAAAACCTGTGGTTTACTATAGCTAAGCCCCAAGTGGGGCATCCGAAGGATGAGCCGAGAGAAGAGAAGACGGCCGAACCAAGGAGTCATGACAGTTTCGAGACACCCGCCAACACTTCTACCCTGAAGAGTCCAAGGAGGTGAAATGGAGTGACAGGAAATTTGGAGATGTAAGCGACAAGAAAACCCCGAGAAAACCATGGCTCAGGTACGTCGGCGAAGTGAATCGAACCAGGACCTTCCGAAAACGGGCCAAAGACGAAACCGTCTGAACCATCCAGCTCCGTCAAAGTGTTGGAGAAAGTTAAAATAGAAAATACACATGAGGACAGCACAAAAATTATAAGAACGTAATTTCTGTCTTAAGATGGTATATACTTTATTTAAAATCGTAAACTGCCGAAATAGTTTCGATTACTACCTTATTCTATACCTAAGCTGTCTTCAAACCATCGGAAAGTGAACATGGCTGCTGAAGTGTAAGAAATATGGTTCAGTATTGCCTCTCTTTGGATGCAGCTTGTGTGTTCGCCCGCAATTAATAACTGAGATGTATCCCAGCATCCACCCTACAGAATAATGATGAGGGATGTCTGTGTGGTAAACAAATGTTAGGGGAAAGAAATCTAATACACGTGCTGTGGTTCCATAACAAAGATGTGACCTTGGAAGTGCTAAGGCGTTTCCTTAGGGAGAGAAAATAACCCTTCCCCCGTAGTGGGGGTAGTAAATTAGATTGTGGGAGTTGATCATATCTAGCCGGCAGCTGCATCTCATATACCACATCTGTTCTCTTTACTCATGCCCTTGCTTTCTCCTTCTTGGCTTACATGCTTCTTGTTAGACATATTGGATAGGTATTGAGTCCAAAGACTAACATGAATCAACAAGTATGTGTAAGTCATATTAGACGATGAACGAAATAGAGAAAATGGTATTCAACCAGGCAGTCGGCTTCAACGATAAGAGAAACACCGGAAAAATACGAGGGCTGTTCAACAACAATGATTACTTTTTTTTGGCAACGTACCTTTACTCATCAATTTTGATGGCCCTTCTCAAAATAGTCTCCCCAGTGTCCCAGTGTTTCTGCCAGTGTTCAAAGACATTCTGGAAACAATTTGAGAGATCCTTCTAAATCCCCTCCGCAGTCTTCACCAATGTTTCTGACGATGGGTAATGCCCCCCCCCCCACGAAGGCGTTTCTTCAAGTTAGAAAATAGAAAAAAATTACATGGGGCTAAATCCGGACTATAGGGACGGTGACGAATGCACTTCAGGTTGATTTTGCCAGATATTCAGCAACAACATTGGCAATATGCGGCCGCGCATTATCGTGGTGCAGCATCCAGCCTACTTCCTGGAAATGTGGCACCCAATGAAATGCTCAGTATTTCAGAAAGTGATCTTAAGGTAATTCGTCGATCCTCTCTCCCAATGGCAGCAGTGTTGATGTTTTCTTCCGTAAGAGCTGTAACTGGAGCACCGGGTCCACGTTCCTTTGAAATTGATTGTCTCCCCTCTTTAAACATTTTAAACCACCTTCGAGCTGTGCTGTAGGGAAGAACAGACTCTCCATAGGCCTCCTGTAGCACTGTACAGGAGTCAACTGAAGATTTATTGAGGCGAAAGCAGAATTTCAAAGCCGTATATTGTTCCTCGCGTGTTACCTCCATTGCAGCAGTAGGCGTTACTGAACATGCCTGAACTTGGCTGGTTCTCACAGGCGGGAACCAGTAGTACCAATAATGAAACTACTACGGCGTTTTTGTTTCACATTAAGCTAACGGAATATAATAAGATTGAATTTTAATATGAAAAATTACGACCATAAAAAATTATTATCACACCAATAAAACAATAAATTAGATTTGCTAAATTTACTTACCACCCCTGGGCCACAAAAAAGTTCCAAAAAATATTCAAGAAATACAATATAACATTGGCACCAAAAAACAATTACAACATTAAAAACCTACTTCACAGTAATAATACTGATAAGATAAAACCAGAGGAAAAGTCAGCCATTTACAAGATTAAGTGTAAAGAATGTGAAAAAATTTACATAGGGAGGACAAAAAGAAACATAGGCACTAGAAAGAAAGAACACTTCAGGCACTTAAGATACAAAAATATTGATAAGTCCGCAAAAGCAGCTCATTTCTGGTCTGAAAATCATGAAATTGAAGATAGCACAGAATTACTAAAATACGTACAAAAACATAGTGAACTCGTCATATGGGAGAGGATATACATAGAAAAGCATAAAAACCAACTAATGAACTTTGAAATCCCGCCAGAAGAGAATCCCACATTTAAGTTCATCACTAAATCAACAGATGGCAGCAGCAACCCCAGAATTACCCACACCGCTGGATCTAGCTTCAGTCGCATAAGAGCCGTAGATGCAAACGATGATTTGCGAAACATGTCCTCAAAATAGGTACGAAAGTGAAGCAGATGTGTAAAAAATACGACTCATCTAAAATTTAATAATTTTTCGCTTCACTGTGGTGTTCCAATACAGTTAAATCTCGATTATGATCATTCTTTATTGAACAGCCCTCGTACCTTATCCAGAATTCTCACCGTGACGGAGATTTGAAACGGGACCTCATGAACGTGAGACAGACAGACATGCTACAACAGTGACTGCTGTTATTACTACGAGAAATTCAAGAGCACCTATGTTCAACTATGCATTGATGGTATTCATGACGTTACATTGTGATTTCACTAAAGGCTGATCGCAACTGAGCTAAGAGACAGTAAAAGTTAGTGAAATGGCACGTAAAAAATATAATTTCAAAATGCACGAACTCACACTATTGACCTCTCTTATCGATATTCAGCAAGGTGAAAAAAAACGTGGGAGCCTGATGGCATTATTTCTGCTATAGAAATTATTCATCGAGTATTTGGACCTGAAAATGTTGGTCAAGTGTCCAGACATTGGCCTTGTGCTACTTCTCACTTCCGAAGAACATTAGCTGAGCTTGCTTTACCATAAACTTAATGATGACCACATGCTGTTACACATTCGGAGCACAAAAGGAAAACTTCACAGCTAAGCACAATTGGAAAAGAAAAAATCTTGTTTCACAACCTCGTGCCTCGGGTTGTTATTTTATCTACTTCGTCTTAAATCAACAAATATTCGTAGAAATTGTATTTACTAGATATTTCTTTGTAGGTACAAGGGAAACAGAAGGCTTAAGAGATAGAAAAATGCTTAAACAGCTATATGATGCTTCTGTAATTACATTCTCTTTATAACACCAGGAGCAAAATAAAGTGAACTCGGACCACTATTAGGTCAATTTAATGTCATATCGGCACGTTGGCCATAGTAGCTCAATGGTTAGAGTGGCTGGATGGAGACCAGAAGATCCGTGGTTCAAATCCCGGTTACGGCATTGAACTTTTCAGTTTGAATCTACCTTTCCATACTTTAGCATACACACGGTTAGTGTGAAAGAACAATTAATTTCCATTAATTGTACCTAATAGTGGTTTACTATAAAGCCCGGGCCTTAAAGTACTTACAGCATAGTAAGTCGTCATTAAGGTAGTTGTCTCATGTGTTTATGAGAACTCCTAGTGGTTTACTATAAAGCCCGGACCTTAAAGTACTTACAGCATAGTAAGTCGTCATTAAGGTAGTTGTCTCAAGTGTATATGAGAACTCCTAGTGGTTTACTATAAAGCCCGGACCTTAAAGTACTTACAGCATAGTAAGTCGTCATTAAGGTAGTTGTCTCATGTGTTTATGAGAACTCCTAGTGGTTTACTATAAAGCCCGGACCTTAATGTACTTACAGCATAGTAAGTCGTCATTAAGGTAGTTGTCTCATGTGTTTATGAGAACTCCTAGTGGTTTACTATAAAGTCCGGACCTTAAAGTACTTACAGCATAGTAAGTCGTCATTAAGGTAGTTGTCTCATGTGTTTATGAGAACTCCTAGTGGTTTACTATAAAGCCCGGACCTTAATGTACTTACAGCATAGTAAGTCGTCATTAAGGTAGTTGTCTCATGTGTTTATGAGAACTCCTAGTGGTTTACTATAAAGTCCGGACCTCAAAGTACTTACAGCATAGTAAGTCGTCATTAAGGTAGTTGTCTCATGTTTTTATGAGAACTCCTAGTGGTTTACTATAAAGCCCGGATCTTAAAGTACTTACAGCACAGTAAGTCGCCATTAAGGTAGTTGTCTCATGTGTTTATGAGAACTCCGAGTGGTCGACTATAAAGCCCGGGCCTTAAAGTACTTACAGCATAGTAAGTCGCCATTAAGGTAGTTGTCTCATGTGTTTATGTGAACTCCTAGTGGTTTACTATAAAGTCCGGACCTTAAAGTACTTACAGCATAGTAAGTCGTCATTAAGGTAGTTGTCTCATGTGTTTATGTGAACTCCTAGTGGTTTACTATAAAGCCCCGGCCTTAAAGTACTTACAGCATAGTAAGTCGTCATTAAGGTAGTTGTCTCATGTGTTTATGAGAACTCCTAGTGGTTTACTATAAAGCCCGGACCTTAATGTACTTACAGCATAGTAAGTCGTCATTAAGGTAGTTGTCTCATGTGTTTATGAGAACTCCTAGTGGTTTACTATAAAGTGCGGACCTTAAAGTACTTACAGCATAGTAAGTCGTCATTAAGGTAGTTGTCTCATGTGTTTATGAGAACTCCTAGTGGTTTACTATAAAGCCCGGACCTTAAAGTACTTACAGCACAGTAAGTCGCCATTAAGGTAGTTGTCTCATGTGTTTATGAGAACTCCGAGAGGTCGACTATAAAGCCCGGGCCTTAAAGTACTTACAGCATAGTAAGTCGCCATTAAGGTAGTTGTCTCATGTGTTTATGTGAACTCCTAGTGGTTTACTATAAAGTCCGGACCTTAAAGTACTTACAGCATAGTAAGTCGTCATTAAGGTAGTTGTCTCCTGTGTTTATGTGAACTCCTAGTGGTTTACTATAAAGCCCGGGCCTTAAAGTACTTACAGCATAGTAAGTCGCCATTAAGGTAGTTGTCTCATGTGTTTATGTGAACTCCTAGTGGTTTACTATAAAGCCCGGGCCTTAAAGTATTTACAGCATAGTAAGTCACCATTAAGGTAGTTGTCTCATGTGTTTATGAGAACTCCTAGTGGTTTACTATAAAGCCCGGGCCTTAAAGTACTTACAGCATAGTAAGTCGTCATTAAGATAGTTGTCTCATGTGTTTATGAGAACTCCTAGTGGTTTACTATAAAGCCCGGGCCTTAAAGTACTTACAGCATAGTAGGTCGTCATTAAGGTAGTTGTCTAATGTGTTTATGAGAACTCCTAGTGGTTTACTATAAAGTCCGGACCTTAAAGTACTTACAGCATAGTAAGTCGGTATTAAGGTAGTTGTCTCATGTGTTTATGAGAACTCCTAGTGGTTTACTATAAAGTCCGGACCTTAAAGTACTTACAGCATAGTAAGTCGTCATTAAGGTAGTTGTCTCATGTGATTATGAGAACTCCTAGTGGTTTACTATAAAGTCCGGACCTTAAAGTACTTACAGCATAGTAAGTCGGTATTAAAGTAGTTGTCTCATGTGTTTATGAGAACTCCTAGTGGTTTACTATAAAGCCCGGGCCTTAAAGTACTTACATCATAGTAAGTCGTCATTAAGGTAGTTGTCTCATGTGTTTATGAGAACTCCTAGTGGTTTACTATAAAGCCCGGACCTTAAAGTACTTACAGCATAGTAAGTCGTCATTAAGGTAGTTGTCTCATGTGTATATGAGAACTCCTAGTGATTTACTATAAAGCCCGGACCTTAAAGTACTTACAGCATAGTAAGTCGTCATTAAGGTAGTTGTCTCATGTGTTTATGAGAACTCCTAGTGGTTTACTATAAAGCCCGGACCTTAATGTACTTACAGCATAGTAAGTCGTCATTAAGGTAGTTGTCTCATGTGTTTATGAGAACTCCTAGTGGTTTACTATAAAGTCCGGACCTTAAAGTACTTACAGCATAGTAAGTCGTCATTAAGGTAGTTGTCTCATGTGTTTATGAGAACTCCTAGTGGTTTACTATAAAGCCCGGACCTTAATGTACTTACAGCATAGTAAGTCGTCATTAAGGTAGTTGTCTCATGTGTTTATGAGAACTCCTAGTGGTTTACTATAAAGTCCGGACCTCAAAGTACTTACAGCATAGTAAGTCGTCATTAAGGTAGTTGTCTCATGTTTTTATGAGAACTCCTAGTGGTTTACTATAAAGCCCGGACCTTAAAGTACTTACAGCACAGTAAGTCGCCATTAAGGTAGTTGTCTCATGTGTTTATGAGAACTCCGAGAGGTCGACTATAAAGCCCGGGCCTTAAAGTACTTACAGCATAGTAAGTCGCCATTAAGGTAGTTGTCTCATGTGTTTATGTGAACTCCTAGTGGTTTACTATAAAGTCCGGACCTTAAAGTACTTACAGCATAGTAAGTCGTCATTAAGGTAGTTGTCTCATGTGTTTATGTGAACTCCTAGTGGTTTACTATAAAGCCCGGGCCTTAAAGTACTTACAGCATAGTAAGTCGCCATTAAGGTAGTTGTCTCATGTGTTTATGTGAACTCCTAGTGGTTTACTATAAAGCCCGGGCCTTAAAGTATTTACAGCATAGTAAGTCACCATTAAGGTAGTTGTCTCATGTGTTTATGAGAACTCCTAGCGGTTTACTATATAGCCCGGGCCTTAAAGTACTTACAGCATAGTAAGTCGTCATTAAGATAGTTGTCTCATGTGTTTATGTGAACTCCTAGTGGTTTACTATAAAGCCCGGGCCTTAAAGTACTTACAGCATAGTAAGTCGTAATTAAGGTAGTTGTCTAATGTGTTTATGAGAACTCCTAGTGGTTTACTATAAAGCCCGGACCTTAAAGTACTTACAGCATAGTAAGTCGTCATTAAGGTAGTTGTCTCATGTGTTTATGAGAACTCCTAGTGGTTTACTATAAAGTCCGGACCTTAAAGTACTTACAGCATAGTAAGTCGGTATTAAGGTAGTTGTCTCATGTGTTTATGAGAACTCCTAGTGGTTTACTATAAAGTCCGGACCTTAAAGTACTTACAGCATAGTAAGTCGTCATTAAGGTAGTTGTCTCATGTGATTATGAGAACTCCTAGTGGTTTACTATAAAGTCCGGACCTTAAAGTACTTACAGCATAGTAAGTCGGTATTAAGGTAGTTGTCTCATGTGTTTATGAGAACTCCTAGTGGTTTACTATAAAGTCCGGGCCTTAAAGTACTTACAGCATAGTAAGTCGCCATTAAGGTAGTTGTCTCATGTGTTTATGAGAACTCCTAGTGGTTTACTATAAAGCCCGGGCCTTAAAGTACTTACAGCATAGTAAGTCGTCATTAAGGTAGTTGTCTCATTTGTTTATGAGAACTCCTAGTGGTTTACCGGGAAAAGCACGGGTCAGTTGGAGAATTCAATGTCATGTTGACATGTTGGCCATAGTAGCTCAATGGTTAGAGCGACTGGACGGAGACCAGAAGATCCGTGGTTCAAATCCCGGCAATGGCATTCAATTTTTCAGTCTGCCTCTACCTTTCCATACTTTAGCCCACACACGGCCAGTGTGAAAAATGAATTTATTTCCACATTAGATCTAATCTCCGCATGGAAGCTTTGAATGAGATACAAAATTTTCTCAACTCCTACTAGGATGGGTTGGGATGGGATTACTAGGGAGGGGATTCGGCAAGGACGTCCAAACTTGATCTCGTGTACTTAAGTTCCACGCGGGGCATCCCCGGGAGGAAGGATAAGGTGAGAGACTACCTGAAAGAGACCAACAGATGAGAGATGGTGAGAAATGTAATGGAGGGATAGCAAATTTGGGGAATGTAGTTCACCTATCCAACACTAGCCCGGCGATCCGGGAACACCCCGAAAAATATCCATGGGGTCAGGTAGCTTGGCCACGAAGATCGAGTTCGCACCTCTCAAATACGTGCCATAGACGAATTAATTTAAGATCCTCTTTTGTTCAAAAATATTCATTACCAGCTCCTATAACATCTGAATATTGATTTAATTTGCTGCATTTCAATATGGAATACAAGTAAATAAAGTCATTTTTACAATATTTTACTTCTATTAACCTGAAATAGAAGAAGGGCTCGTAAGAAAAACCTGAATATGAGTGTAAAGAGAAATGTATGTACGTACGTATTTTGATACCTCGTTGCATAGTCTTTTGTCTTCAATTTTAACCATAGGTTACATTATTTTGAACTGACGCTTTGCCTTCATTCTCATATAGAGTATAAACGATACTACCATCCATATTTTATGTATTTTAATGCTACATATGCTATCGGTATAAAAGAGAATATATAACTCTTTAACATGCATGTACTTCTGTATCTCCATTGAATCACTTATATGTACAGTTTTTCAAATATGGGAGCATTAAAAGGATAATTTAATCCAATCTTCAAAAGAGGACATTTATATTTTATGCTTAAAACAATTGCTTCTAAATGCATAAAAGCTCAAATACAACTGACTAAAATGTTATATTTTAAATATATAATTTTAAATCCTGCGTTGCTAAACATAACTATACTCGTATTATACTGTATGTATTGTTTTTCTGATTAGATGAAAGTTAAAATATGTATAATTTATTCTTTTAGTTTCTTTATCACCTATCAACAATGGATATATAGAGAGTGATCTGTTTTAACAATCGGTTTTCATAGAAAAGCATGTTTTTGAGTTCCTCGATGTTTAATTTTAGCGTTTTTCAAAGATGCATCCCGAATATTTTTAAAAAGGTATCAAAAGTACTATGTTTAGGAAACACTTGTAAATTTTAATTCATGAAAAATTACTCAATAGGATTTTAATTAAAATACCCCATGTTTATTATTATTTTTTATTCGGATTTATTGAATCCTATTTTACACAGTGGTATATTAGGGTTAGAGTTGATACATACAAATACACAATTTTAACAAAAATATTTTAAATACTAGAAAGAAGAAAATATGTTTTAATCTGATGCATATTAATTTAAACTATTTCAGACGTTTAAACACTGAGTTTATAAGCATCATGAAGTACTTATACTGTTGTGGCTTCATTAGCAAATATGTGTCCGGAGCAGAAAATTCAGTTCCTAGAGAGTCTAGCTTGTCTTTCTCTCCAGAAAATGGGACAACAGAAAAGGGGATGAACCACAGTTTGAAATTCTTCACCACACATGCACTCGGGGTTAGATGTTAAGTGAAAGCGTGATAAGTACCATGTCCACTTAAAAATTGTGTCAAAACAAAATTTGGTACAAGAGTTTCACATTTTCATCTGTCATATACACAAGGGAAAAATACTGTTTTTGTTAAACTTCCAATTGGAGTTGTTAGCCATTGTTGGTTCCATTCTTCAAGAATATGTTGATGTATTATTCCCCTTACAGTAGAAATAGGACATAAAGAGTATATCACAGGAAGATTGGATTCTGCAGCAATCAGCTCTCTCGTTACCTAAAACTCCACTGTGTCCTTTAAGCCATCCCATGCAAATATGTCCTGGATGGTTTTGAAGCAAGGTTCTGATTTCATGTGCTAATGAATTTAAATTGTATTTATCATTAATAGCGAGTAGAGCTGATTGTGAATCACTGTTCCCATTAACAGTACACCATTTTATAGCTTCTTTAATTGCTAGGAGCTCCGACGGGAATACAGAACATTCAGGTGACAATTTAAACATGGAGTAAGTTAGTTCCGTTTGGTTTTCGTAAACAACAAAAGCACATCCTACTGCAGATATATTATCTTCAAATTGGTAACGCGAACCATCTGTATATATGTAATAATCATGAAAATTACATATTTCCTTTAAACAGGTTACAAAACTTGATGGGTGTCCTGCTGTGGTAGGATGCTCTGGGATTTGTAGCTTTAAGTGAGACAGATAAGACGCACATTCACGTTCATGTCTTAAATTCATAATAGTTGCTGTTGATAAACCAGTGAGAGCAAAAGATTCGATGTTAGCTATAATCTGAGCTGCATCAGTGGAGATTGTACGATATCCTCCAATTATGCGAAGGAGGAATCCCCTTTGAATTTGTGCAAGTTTTTTAACTGCCCATTTTTATTAAGAATATCCTGGAATGCAGATACACCATACAAAATTAGGGGCACTACAGCACCTTGATATATAATTTTAAGAATACTAGAATTCAGACCCCAGGTGGGTCTTGTTGTTGCGAGGGCACCAAGGAGCTTGCTGGCTCTTTCAGCAATATAACCTAAGTGTGATCGAAATGTTAATTTACAATCCATTATAACGCCAAGGTATTTTACCGTAGATACCACCTTCAAGTCGACGTTATTCATGGTAAGAATAATGGGCTCCATTTTTCTTCTTCTGGTGACAATCATCGCCAAGGTTTTGTAGGAATTAAACATAAGTTTATTTTTAATTCCCCATGAGTGTATTATTATATTTATTATTCCCCATAATGTTTATTATATTTACATACATATGTATTGCTGGTAAGGCACATAGAATACTAAAGCTCTTTGCTTTATTTAAGACCGTCTAAATGGCATTCGTAATAGAGCACGGTCTATGAGAATAAATGATTTTGAGGAGCTACCAGAAGAAAATTTTCTACAGAGGTATAGACTGTCGAAACAAGTTGTTATGAAGGTTACTGCGGAAGTACAACAGAGGTTAGAACATGCATCGAAAGGAATATGCCGATCTCGCCTTTGCTTCAAGTATTAATAACTTTGCGATTTTATAATTCACTGAATTATGTGGATAATACACTGTCCACCTCCCGTCTTGAAACGTTCGTCACTTGTCACTTGTCCTTCTTCACTCCTCGTTTTAAATTTACGTAATACTGAGTTAGAACATGCATCGAAAGGAATGTGCCGATCTCACTTTACTTTAAGTATTAATAACTTTGAGATTTTATAATTCACAGAATTATGTGGATAATACACTGTCCATCTCCCGTCTTGAAACGTTCGTCACTCGTCACTTGTCGTTCTTCGCTCCTCGTTTTAAATTTACGTAATACTGAGTTAGAACATGCATCGAAAGGAATATGACGATCTCGACTTTGCTTCAAGTATTAATAACTTTGCGATTTTATAATTCACAGAATTATGTGGATAATACACTGTCCACCTCCCGTCTTGAAACGTTCGTCACTTGTCACTTGTCCTTCTTCACTCCTCGTTTTAAATGTACGTAATACTGAGTTAGAACATGCATCGAAAGGAATGTGCCGATCTCACTTTGCTTCAAGTATTAATAACTTTGCCATTTTATAATTCACTGAATTATGTGGATAATACACTGTCCATCTCCCGTCTTGAAACGTTCAAGTCACTCGTCACTTGCCCTTCGTCACTCCTCGTTTTTAATTTACGTAATATTGACGAAGTTGCTTCGTACTTCTGGTTGTGACATTTGCATTCGAAATCAACTTATTTCCATTTTTTTCCACGTCACATCTTTCTCTTTCACATTTAACGCATCCCTTCTCTTATTTTCCACAATATCCTTATATTTACTTACTAATTTAACAAATTCTTTATCGATTGATGAGAAATTTGTCCCAGGCTTATCTCCTGATTTTGTTCATCCACCATTTTTACAGTTGTGTGTAAACGAAAATAAAAACAAAAGCACATCGCAATACGTTCTGAAAAATAACACGATTCATGTATAGCCTTCTATATATTGTGACTTTGTGGGCTCGTGAAATAAAAAGTCCAATTTCACCACTCAAAAATGTTCTTTATTTCCACCGACTTACAGTTAAACACTTGCCAATTACACAGAATTACGTAATGCACACAATTACAACTTAATTTACACCATTCAACCCTGCCAGTTCGTCTTTACACGTCCGCTAAACTCAACTACGCGTCCGCCCGGCTCACGGTCTCTCACTAAACTCACTACACGTCCGCACACCGCGACGTCCTTCACTCAACTAACCGTTGCCTCGCTTGTATCGATCGCCCCGAAACCTCTGGATTCTTCCATTATGGAGGGGGAATTCATTCTGGAGCCTTCGAGCACCTTCGCGCGGTAGGAGGAGGTGCCACCCCTTGCGTCGCGTCCCCCCCCCCCCGCCACCGCCAGTCCGCATTATCGATCGTCAACGTGAGTTCGCCGTCTACGTCACAATATGTAATATTTACAAGTCTCTCAGCGTTAACACTTTCAGAAAATAAGTTCGTGAAATGCAAGAATTTGAACACTTTTGTTAACGCTGTGAGAACTGTTACGTTAGATTTGTTAATGTCAACTTTAACATCTGCTGGTGAAATTAGCATACAAGCATAATTTATGTCGAAGAATTTTCTGTGACAAAGCATTTTCGAAGTATTCCTTTTCTATGCTAAGGCACCATTCCTTTGTTTGTCACGGTCATGAAATATGTACAGATTTACAAAGGGAACATATTTTGAGTATTTGGTTGCTTGCCTGTACGGCCATACTTGCCAGATATTCAAGAGATCCCAAGGTCGAATGTCGATTAAGATACCTTATTTTGACCATGGACTGGATTGAACTATGTTACTGAGGTCCAAACTTGGTCTATTGTACCTCTGTCCCCTAGTGGGGCACCCCAAGGGGAAGGATGAGGTGAGAGGAGACAGAGGGCAGCTGTTCCAAGGAGCTCCAGTACAGAGTGCTGGGCCGCTACACCTTACCGGTTGTAAGTTACAGAGATGAGTAGAAGAAGTCATGTGAACGCAACATTTTTTCTTCCATTCTTTCTCCAGACATAAGATCCACTACAAATAAATTAACTAATTTCGAATGCATTAACACGTTTCCCAGCATTGAGATTTAAACCCCTGTTTTGGGGCTGCACGAGGTCTGCATTCTAATCACCTCAGATTGTCGAACGTCTTCCAGGAAACTCATTAGAAGCTGCGCTATGTCAGTAATTAATTCCCAATGGGGGCCTACGTAGTACTTCCGCATGCTCCGGCCCAATTTAACGAGCGGCACGCATATGATTTCATGGTTGTTGGCCGCAGTAGCCTTGTGGACGTGATGGGTAATTGGAAATGCTCAAAGTGGACCACAGCGACGTTCACACGATTAAATACGGCCTCCAGGGGCGGGGGGGGGGGGGGAGAATACCGGTTCCATCAACCGAGAGCTTGTCCCCAGTCAATGTCGGATGAGTCAACTATCAACCATCCGCGACCTGCCTCACGTTTCTCTGGTCTCAACAGTTTTGTTTTGCGAGAAAATGAACCTCGGCTATCTCGTGAACCATATCATCTGGTCGATCACCAAGATTGCTACATAAACTAGTAATAAATTGGCTAACAGTTACTTCTCGTGTTACTTTACATTACCTCTAATATATGTAATAAGTAGCAAAAGGAAGACTTTAACAAATAAGTAATTACTACAACATTATAGGATGGCTCTCAGCGTTGAAAGAGGCGAGAAATACGAACATACAGGTATCCATGTCCGGAAACTGTCTTGTTTGATACGTAGTGGCAAAGTTCTGTCCTCACAAAGCATTTTATAACAGACTGGTAGAAGACAGAATCTTTTCATTCTGAAATTAAATTAGGAGGTGCAATCAAGTCATAATATCTTCTACATTTTTTTCAGAACTGGGACCAGATGGGAATTTCTGCCCCCCCCCCCACTCTTTTTAAAAATACACGTGGACTCTTTGTGCATGCATGACAGAAATGGCAGCACTGTACACTGAATAGAACTCTAAGGTAGCCACAAAATAGGAATGAACATAAGGTGGGGCTACGCGTAAAGTCTGTTTAGTTAACGCATGTGCAGTTCGGAGTCAAAGGAACCTGAGCCTTCCTCCCACTAATGACCGTCATAAATCTATCTCTACACTTCAGAAATGGAACACTGTCGTTGAGGACCAACAACAACCCTGATTTTCTCGAAGTGACAGTCTCATGTCTACTCCACGTGGAGTCTCAGTTGCCAAAGTTCCAACTTCCAGTTGATCTGTTTCATTACGTGCAGAAGTTCGTTGTGTGTCACAATGTGGAGACCGTAGGAGGGAAATGCAGTGATTAATGCAAATGAAGTAGCAGATAACTTTCAGTCACTTGAAAATAATCAAAGTGAAGACAGTGTGAATAACTGGGCCGAGTTATGTTACTGGAGAAGCCTCACAAAACAAAGTTATAACGGGAACTGTTTCTAAGCAAATTCAAGCGCTTGTTTTGAACACATATAAATATGTGCTGACAAATAATCTTGGTAAGGGGTCGTGCAATGAACCTGATGATAAATTCTGGGTATTCACAGAAATACAGTAAGAAATATTTTGACGAAAGGAATACCAAAGAAGCCGATCAAGTGTGAAAACAAAAGGAAACGTTTCTCTAAAGTAGATAATTTCATATGCGTTTTAATTCGTCGAGAAATTTATAGATTCTGTGCAAACGGGAGAGCGCCCGCCTTAGACGAATTGGTTGCAAATTTGCAAGATTTTCCTTATGGGCACTGCACTTTGCGCGGTCTTCTAAAGGAGCTGGGTTTCAAATACCGCACTTTGAATAAGATAAGGGTTATTATGGAATCCAGTAGAAACCTCCTTGTAACTAAGGAGGTTTCGCAGTAATGGACATAAGATAATTTATTTAGACGAAACCTCGTACGACACCCATGACGTATCGAGAAAGGTAGCAACCTTGCAGAAAGATCTGGGAGAAGGAGGATCGGGGGTTGTAAAACGATTATAAGGGTTCGTCAACGGCAGAAACCGACGTGCACACGCGTTAACTAAACAGACTTTAGCTGTTCTATGGCTACTAGCCAATGCAGTGCGTGCAACGTTGTACAGTTAAGCATGCATACTGGCTCGCTTTGCCGAAGCATGCCGCTAATTTCTTTGCGCACTCTAAAGATATCAATTAAAGAATTAATTTTTTCCACGTTACATGCTATTTTTTCTGAGGATTACTGTCCAAACTCCATGTTTGTAGCACATCTGGTTTCGGAGATATAGAAAGATAAGGCATCTGACTAGAAACAAAAGAATCATTAACTGTCCGTGAAGAAAAACACACGTGCTATGCTGCAGTTGCATTTTGTACCTTACATTCACTAAAGTGGTGATCTTTTAAGAGTGTACAGGTGCTTTTCAAAGTTAGTAAATATACCGCTTAGCAAGTCTAGTACTGGTGCGCCTAGTAGTAAATGCGAAACAACTCTTTCAAGATTTTACATAAGTAGGCTAGAAATATTCTTGTTAATGTGAAATCCTTTTTCAAACAAATATCAATGTAAACAATGGATTACAAAATCGATCTCATCAACTTCCGCGGCTACATATAATATGGTGACATGTGACTGTGTGGTGGCTATCTTCGATGCCGAATCCGCCAGCTCATTCCCTGCCAGGCCCACGTGACCAGGAACCCAAGCATACACCACGCTAACGCCTGAGGCGTATAAAACTTGGAGGGCATCCTGGATACGCTGTACAATAGGATGGTAACTGTACAGCTGCCGTAGGCTCTGAAGTGCACTCAGGGAATCACTTAAAATGAGGCTAGCACCTAGGTTTCGTCAGCGTACATATAAAATGGCTCGATAAATCGCATAATGTTCAGCGCTAAAAATAGAGGTGCTGCTATGAAACCCGAATGTATAAAGTTCGGTTGCATAGACAAAAGCACACCCATCCCCAGTAAAGCTCTTTCAGGCATAAGTATAGATTAAAATTCGATCAGTAAAACCAGATAAAAATTCTAAAAAACCAGCAGGGATACTACTGGGAGCCATCTCAGATTTTGCATAGCGCGTCTATGCCCAGATATATGTGGGATATTCCCCACAACCAAGGAGTGAAGCAGTTATTGAAGATGGTGGCGATCAAGTGTTACCACAGCTCCACGTTGTGCGCCAATTTGAAGCAAATAATGTTTATGGGTGTACACAAGTTCAACGTTGGAATGCCAATTTGATGCAAATATAATTGGTGAACGGTGACAAATATGATTGGCGAGCAATGAGGTTTCTCTCAGGGTATGCGTGGATGGGTGTGAGAAGGAAATTTTACAACACTGGAATGCCCGTCTCCAAATTATTTATTCACTGCTTCTTCTTTTCAAACCTCGAAATGGAAGCTGCCGACCGAGGGTTACCAATCTCGGTTTAGAATTATTGAATGCTAATCGTTTATTACTCGATAAATTTTTATGACCCGACAAATATTCAAGACAGAACAAGTTGACCGCTCTAATAGGCTTCACGTCTCAGACTCCTATCGTATCTGCACGCCGAAAACTGTTTATAATGGCTTCCTAGCCGCGAACTGTCTCCGTCGGCCTTACGCCGCAGAGTGCTTGACCACAGCTGCACGCGTGTATATATCTCTAAGTTTCCCTCTCAAAACTCTTTTAAACAAAGTCCTTTTGTGGCGGTTTTGGTCGCCATTGTAAACGATCCAAAGAATTCCCTATTCATATACGTCAAGTGACAATTCCTTTAGAAACCTTCTAAGGACACTGCTCCTTTCATGGCTTTGTTAGACACTTTCCCTAACTCAACTGGCCTTGCCCTTGCAGTCACAAAGAACCAACATTCCTTTGACGTCTATCATTATTCTTTGCCTCTGGCAAACCATAATTTCGGTATCAGGAGGATACACTCGTTCGTCCCTTGGACACCTCCTAGGAATCTGGAGTGCATGCCTCCTAAGCAGCTCCCGGAACCGAAACCCTGGAGGCTTTGGGCTGACACGGATGCTCCTAGCATCTGGACGTCAAAGAACGTAGCGAAAAAGGGTGCAAACGTCGGATGCGATGGCATACTGTTTAACCTACAGCCATAATTCCCCAGCAAAACGTCCCGTCGAAATTGCAGATAGAGTAGATATTTAATATATATGTATATAATAGTAGATACAGTAGATATTTAGGAAATGCCACGGATATTGAAGTACGACACCCATTATCGATTCAGTTTGCGACACTAACTGAACTACTGCAACTATACATCACGATGTGCGTTTCTAGGCAACCTTATAATTTCTACAAAGAGTTTCGTCATAATTTGAAAAGCAAACGAAAACTTAAAATGACAAGATGTACACCGACCGAATTCATTTTTCTTGCTCATTGGCATTTTATTTCTGCATTACACAAGTCACATCTTTTTGATCACTATGAACTGAATGTATACAATGCTTTATTAGATGTGCTTTGCATCCAAGAGCAAATACACAAAAGCTCTCAAGAAAGCAATCAAGAACGATAATCAGTTAATTTCGTGTTGTATTCCAATTGACAGTTCTCTTTATAACAATGTTTGTGCTTACCCACAATTCAAACACAATAGACATTATCATTATTATGAACTACTCAGAGCGTCACAAACATAAGTCCTAATTAATTAGAAACCCGTTCTTCATTATCTAGAGCATAACAATACTCACATTAATAATAATGAATCTCCCAGGAAATGGAAAACAAATCCCACTCACCTGAAACAGAAAAGCAGGAATTATAATATCACAGTCATGAACTAACCTGAATGTGCAAACCTTAAAAGCATAAATAGATTATAGTAACATGACCTTTTCTACCGACACTTGTACAACCTTGGGCAAAAAAGGCAGACCCTGGAATTGTAAACAGGTTGTTTCGAAACACAATGAACGAATATAGCCGTTTCGTAGTTTATAACTTAAATCGTTGTCGAAACTTCGAAGTTCTGTTACGTATAATTTTATGTAGCATTAAATATTACATGATTTTGTGATTAGGCAGTGCAGGAACCACTGGTGTACGAACCTCAAAAGTTGTTATTGGGACACACCGGCCACGAAAACAAAAGCATTACTCCTTGTTCTTTGTCAGTGACACTGGCCTACCTTTCAGGTAATGTGACAAATGACAGTTACTTGTGAAAAAGTCGACTAATAACTGACAGTTGAAGGTTGCTCTTCAGTGTAAAACTACACATTCCGTCCTAACAGAGAGGATTTTGCGTGTACTTAGATAACAAATCCAAGCAATATGGAGCGTTATACGAACGTCGAAATGGCGGATATGGTTTTGATGTATGGAAGAGCTGAAGGGAGTTCAACGAACGCACGATTAATTTAGTTTGATTAAAATTATGAATTGTAAAAATAGTTACATCAATAATAATATTTATTTGTTTAACTTCAAAGTGTTTTGTTATGATCTTTGTAACAGTTATTTAGGTTTGAACTCCAGAACATATAGAATTGTTTCGAAATTGGTTTGGAAATTTGGTGATTTGATTAAAATAATATAAATTATATAAAAAAAGGAAGGATGAAAAAATTAAGGAAATTTAGTGTATGATGTAATGACGTAATATATGAAATTGGCCATTCATAAAGTATATATACTGTTAGTGATGGTTGCTATGGAGAGAGAAAATAAATAATCTTCCTTCTGGAAAAAGTACGCGAAGAAGATGAAAACAAAACATTCCAAAACTAAAACATTACTCCTTGCTCTTTATCAGTGACACTAGTCTACCTTTCAGGTAATGGGACAAATTACAGTTATTTGTGAAAAAGTCGACTAATAACTCGGACAGTTGAAGGTTGCTCATTTTGCTATGATCTTAATTGTACAGTACTTTCAACCGGATACTGTGAAATCAACAGCTTCCTTTTAAGTTACAAATGCTTTATTTAGTATTATTAAACACACTGAAATAAAATACTTGTTTCATTGTATAAGCCATTTAGTTTTGGTTAAGTTTATCTACAATTCTTTGATATTGTTTTTTTCTGTTTATCATTTAATTCTTTCATCTTTAACCTCATTAACATTAACTTCCCTCTAAAATGCTTAAGTTGCATATGCCCACCAGTTTATTTGCCATCCTCGACTGTTTTAACGGCTTGTTGGAACACGCTAAACACTCATAAACAAATAACTAAGGAATACTGGTGAGACCAGTGTATGTATACTCTGTTCAGATATAATCATGTCTTCATGTCTTCTGGACATGTCACAGATCGCCATTGAATGCAGAGACTGTTACAGATGTTCGCAGAAGGCTATTGAATTCTTCAAACAAATCGTTATGTCGATTGAGCCAGGAATCAGGGTATTCATATGGAACATGTCAAAGAGCTGCGACCTTACAGAGTGCATATGGTGTAACAACTGAAAGAAGTAGATTGTGATAAACGAATCAGTTACTGTCGATTGTTTCAGGGTACTCTTATTTCACGTCCAGACATTCTCTCCATAACGTGGTTTACAGATGAAGCATGGTTTCATCTGTCAGACTACATAAACACCCAAGACACCAGATATTGGGCTGCTGTAAACCCCCAAGTGATACACGAAACCCCACTGCATGGTGCGCGGTGTCAGCTTTCAGGATCGTTGGTCCCATTTTCTTTGATATGACTGTAAACACTGAAGTTTATATGAGTATCTTCAATACACTTGTGGAGCAGCTGGATAATATCGAATTGAGAGAATGTTATTTCCAGCAAGATGGAGCAACGTGCCATACTGCTAATGACGCCATTGAACTTGTAACCAGTTTCTTTGATAATCGAATTATCTCAAAAGATCTGTGCCTCCCCAGATTCCCTGACCTAACCTCACCGGATTTTTTCTTGTGAGGGTATCTAAAAGAATAGAGTCCACAAGAATAGAACTCGCACAATTGATGTTCTCAAGGAATCCATTCGAAACGAAATAAGTAACATTGGCGAGGATACTCTCCGTAAAACTTCAGAGCATATGGTGAGATGACTACAAACATGTATAGATGCTGGTGGAGGACACTTTCAACATTTTCTCTGAGATGTAAACAGTGTAATGTAATCTCCCAATTGTGTATTATATTCTCTCAAAGTTACAATGTGTCTTATTATTGGTTCAAAAATTATGACCTATTGAAATGGTTCAGGTTTATATGGGTCACACTGTATTACTGCCCTCATTCTGCGGGACATGGATGAGACCAAGTGCCTAGTTGAATTTTCAAGAGAGGATACTAGTCGCTAGCCTTAAATGTGTTCAGTGGTCCTTGGAATTATTTAAAAAGACATCACAACCGTAGTGAAGGTCGACGGAAACGTATAGTGATGGGCACTATTATATCTATTCATTTCGGCAAAGAGGCGAACAAAGGGTAAAAAGCCGCAGCACCTGCCAGAGAAACCGCTTGCTGCAATACGGCGATGTGGTGGCAATGTCGAATGGAGCGGAAAACCACAGCAACACCTATCCTTTGTTGCACACAGGTATGGAGGGGGGAATATAAAACCTAGAGGTCCATAGTTAGCATTCCAATGGGGAACACTGGGTTGGTTGTCAAACCAAACAGGTAGGTGGCGTGGGAAAACAAACAAATGGAGAACAGGCGGTTTGCTGCCACTGACCGGTCTCCTGTTATCATAGTAACCTAGCAGGAGGAGGTTTCCAATTACTTCAAGTCTTCTGCTTAAAAATTCAGTACTCAGGTTCACGTTCTGAAGTCAAGCGAATAAAAAGTAATTTTCAGAAAAAGGCAGTGTGTAGAATGTGTGTAACTTAAATTAAGTTTTATTTATGCACACATTAATTGTCTTAGTGTCCCATTCTTTACGATATTGAACTGAAAGACACTTAATTTTGCTGAGAGGTCTGTGTCAGAGCGTAATTCTACCACATGGGGCAACCAGCTCACTTTCCCTTTCCAAAGAAGCCACGATGAGAGGTTTTACACACACTGGAGTCCACCCTGCTCTACTGAGTTAGAACCCAGGACATCGCGACACCTAAGGTAGCTACAAAATAGGAATGAAGATAAGCCGGGGCTAGGTGTGGCTGTTCTATCGCTACTAGCCAATGCGGTGCGTGTAACGTTGTACAGTTAAGCATGCATACTGACTCGCTTTAGCGAACCATTCGGCTAATTTATTTTCGAGCTCTAAAGATGACAGAATTATTTTATTTTTCCCATGCTACAGATCTATTTTTTTCTGAGGATTACTGTCCAAACCCTATCTTTGTAGACATCTAGTTTCGGAGATATGGAAAGAAAAGACACCTGACTAGAAACAAAAGAATCAACTGTCAGTGAAGAAAAGCACACACGTGCTATGCTGTAGTTGTATTTTGTACCCTGCATTCAGTAAAGTGTGATGTTTTAAGAGTGTACACATGCTTTTCAAAGTTAGTAAATATTCCTCGTAGCAAGTCTAGTACTGGTGCGTCTAGTAGTAACTGCGAAACAACTCATAAAGGTTTACATAAGCAGGCTAGAAATATTCTTGTTAATGTGCATTCCTTTTTTCAATTTATTTATCCAGATTTATTGAACCCTATTTGACACGGTGGTACATTAGGGTTAGAGTTGATACATACAAATATACAATTTTAACAAAAATATTTTAAATACTATAAGGAAGAAATTGTGTTTTATTCTGATGCATATTAATTTAAACTATTTCAGACCTTTAAACACTGAATTTATAAACATAATGAAGTACTTATACTGTTGTGGCTTTATTAGCAAAGATGTGAGCGGAGCAGAAAATTCAGTTCCTAGAGAGTCTAGCTTGTCTTTCTCTCCAGAAAATGGGATAACAGAAAAGGAGATGAACCACAGTTTGAAATTCTTCACCACACATGCAGTCGGGGTTGGGTGTTAAGTGAAAGCGTGATAAGTACCATGTCCACTTAAAAATTGTGTCAAAACAAAATTTGGTACAAGAGTTTCACATTTTCCTCTGTCATATACACTTGGGAAAAATAATGTTTTTGTTAAACTTTCATTTGGAGTTGTTAGCCATTGTTGGTTCCATTCTTCAAGAATATGTTGATGTATTATTCTCCTTACAGTAGACATTTTCGAAAGTACAAATTTCGCTCAGAGTTGAGAATTAATGTTACAAGCTTGTCACGTGAGTGCTCATTCTGTGACGAACATTGTTAAAGAAGGCAAACAGTTTACCAAATTAAAAGTTTCCATATTTAGATCTCTAGGAAATCATCCAGCAGCTACCACGTGCTACCAACTTAGTCAATTTTCAAAAGTGTGTTTCACATAGAAAAATTTATGATTTATATGACAAGGGTGAATATTCAACTGTCAAAAGGCTGACCAATTTAATGAGTGGGAAATGGAATATACGGATTACGTATCTTCCATACATAATATTCTCAAATCCCTTCGGTTCAAATATAGGAGAACAAATTATGGTCGCAAATTTCTGCTTGAAAGAAGCTATATTGTTGCTGCAAGACTGCTTACAATGTACAACATTAGTATAGAATATTCATGGTGTAAAAATGCTTTATAAATACACATTTATATCTTCCTTATTTATTAAGTATTTTAATGAAACAAAAATTGGTTTAAAGTCCATTACAGACAGCACACAAGTATGGCATAGTTAAAATAGAAACTATATTCACAAATCGCTGAAATGTCAGGACTTTGTTTCACTGTAGCAAACACCTTTCGTAGAACGCATCTAATTTGAATCATTTTGTTTTGTGTGCATAGGAACGGTAGCTACGTAAGCCAACTGTTCTCCAGTTCAAGGTTTTAAGGTTCAGATTATGCAATAATCATTGTATGTGTTCTCACACAGATGCTGAAATATTAAGTGAACTTCTCTGTCAGCTTCTGTATCACTGTACATCTCGGCATCTGTATGATACTTGCTAGGTTGAGACTTCCATCTCTGTCGCCCGCAAGTCGTGGTATTGGCAATACGGTAACCGCATTGGTTCAACCCATGTTCATTCTTATTTTGTAGCTACTCTGACAACCCTAGCTAATGTATAATAGAAGTAATATGTTTTCTCTCATAGCGTGCTACACGTTTATTGACAATGGTTCTTGCTGCGCTCCAAAAATATATTTGACTTCAATTGTGGGCTTCAACAAGATCTAACTTTTTCTATAGAAGCACTTTGTCTTAACTCTTGCAGCTTGCCACTTAGGCAAAAGCCATTCAGTATTTGTTTTCCAGACATAAGTATTTCTGCCTAAAATAATTAATCTTTCTTTCTTGCTGTTAAACAATGTCACAAAGGTCTTTGTAACAAAGAAGCAAATCAGAATCACAAGTAATACCACTGGTTTTAAAAGCATTTACTTGTTTTTAATGTTGTCATTACATGATTTAAATCACCTATACTTGATTTAGTAATAGCCTAGAAGGTTCAAACAAATGATATAGCTTTTATGGTGATTGCATCATCAGTTTCTTTTGCCATAATGGAGTTCAATTTACACAAAGTCAAGTGACAGCAAACTTTCAGATTCTCTTCTACTGCTTCTCTAACACTGGGATCCATATTTAAGTTTGATTTATGAGTCACTATGTTTACACTCAAACTTCACTTACTTGTTGTTGTATAATTGAAACGTTTTCAAGATCATTCGATCTCATCCTCAGCTGTTTGGTGACTAAATGAACCTTCCTCTTCTTCCACTACTACGGAGCTCCGATCACTCTGCCATCTGGTGTTAGGGGCACTAAGTTTTAATACTTCATTTAATGCTGGGATTTCAAAATTTATAACTTTATCACGGTTTTTGTTTATGAATTTTTTTTCCCAAATATCCAATTCTATGGATGTACTTAAAGATTTTAACAGTTTAATGTTGTGGCCAATGTTGTGGTTTTCTGTCCAAAAATGGTGTGAAACTGCAGATTTTTCTGTTTGTTTCAACTTAATGTTCCTCTGGTGTTCTTTTTGCCTGGTTAACAAGTTTCTCTTAGTTTTTCCTATGTAGCTTTTTCACAGGTTCCACAATTAATCTGATAAATTCCTGATTTCAAATTGTTGGGGATTGTATTTTTCAGTGGTTTATTTAGCAGGTTCCTCAGACTGAATTTGTTTTGGGGTGCTAGTTTTAAGTTTAGTCTTTTGAAGATTCGTTCAAATTTTCTAAAAGCCCATGGATGGTAGATGAATGTTCTATATTGCCAATTTGTGCTTTTAAGTGGTGTGAGAGTGGTATTTTTTATATTATCTTCAGTTTTTCCTTTCTCTTCATCATGTTCCTTATGATGGCTGGGTTGAATCCATTTAATACCGCTATGTCTTTTATGTGTTGTTGTTCTTTCAAAAATTCATCGTTACTCAGTGGGACGTTGTATAGCCGGTGAATTAGACTTCTAAAGGCAGCTAGTTGATGTGAAACTGGGTTGTATTCATTTTTCTTTATGTAATTATCTATGTGTGTGGGCTTCCTGTATATTCCAAAATCCACACCATGACGATTTCTAGTTATCTTGAGGTCCAAAAAGGGTAGGGTGTTGTCTCTTTCTACTTCCATAGTAAATTGGATGTGATTATCTTGCAGGTTTAGTAATTTTAGAGAATCTTCTCTAAGTTTTTCCGGAATGATAGCAACAACATCATCAACATATCTCTGCCAAAATTTACAAATCTGTGGGAAGGCCTTTACTATGTGTGTTTCAAAATAGCTCATGTATAGGTTTGCTAAAATAGGCGAAAGTGGGCTCCCCATAGCTAATCCTTTTGATTGTCTGTAGAAGTTTTGGTTAAACATGAAGTAATTATTCCTTATGCATAAATCTCTAAGATTGATAATGTCATCTATTTCTCTGGGGTCCGTTGTAGTCTGGGTTAGCCATTTTTGAGGAATGTATACAACAACAAGTAAGTGAAGTTTGAGTGTAAACATAGTGACTCATAAATCAAAATTAAATATGAAGAATACTTCACTGTTAATAATGCTTCTGCTTTTAATACTTATGACTGGGATCCATGATATGATCTACAAGTGCACTTACTCTGTTTCCAGAGTGACCACTCTCTAATATTTCACATTTTGCTCTCAGCGAGTTTATTCGGGATAAAGCACGATGAGCTACAGGTTTTTGTTTAGATTGAAATTCTAATATTGGATCTGTTATCACTCTGCAATTTTCAGAAACAAATGTTGCCTGTACCTTTACAATACTGCAGCATGTGGGTACTGCAAAAACGATCTTTTAACACATTTTGTGCAGGAGCTGAAAGGTTTTCTTTTTTAGAAAAGAAATCAAGAATTGCATTAAAATAGCTGGCAATGTAATCTACTGAATTAAGTCAGCTAGACCAGCGTGTAAGTACAGGAAATGGAAACAGTTAGAGCTTGTAAATCTTGCTAGTTTTCAGTGATGTATTGTTTGTATTAGTTTTTTTAACTTTCAAGCATTTCGGAAGACATTCTTAAGCCCTGAGGGATAATACTTTTATGTTAATGTAATGTCTGAGAGTAGCTTCCTAGAGTTCAGTACCTTCTCAGTACCTTTAGTCAGCACAATAAGAGTTTTTGCTGTGCACGTTCTGCTATCCAATAAATAGCATTTATAGTTAGCATACGACAAATAGTTCTCAGTATCACGGACCAACCCGGTGCTGTGGTGTCAGTTTATTGTTGCACCGCTTAGCTGTTATATCATTGCGCATGATGTCATTATACTGGCTTTGTTAATTGTTAGATTTTATCTTGCATTCGTAAAATTTGTAAAAATTTAATTCATGACTATGCTATGAAGACATCAATGTCTTTATGCTGTTGAGACAGGCACAGCTTACAGACACATGGATAAAGTGTTATTTTATTTCTTCAAAAGACCTTGAAACCCGTTAAAAAACATGCACAAATTCAAAGGGGATTCCTCCTTCGCATAATTCGAGGATATCGTACAATCTCCACTGATGCAGCTCAGATTATAGCTAACATCGAACCTTTGGCTCTCACTGGTTTATCAAGAGCAACTATTACGATTTTAAGACATGAACGTGAATGTGCGTCTTATCTGTCTCACTTAAAACTACAAATCCCGGAGCATGCTACCACAGCAGGACACCCATCAAGTTTTGTAACCTGTTTAATGAAATATGTAATTGTCATGATAATTACATATATACAGACGGTTCGCGTTACCAATTTGAAGATAATGTATCTGCAGTAGGATGTGCTTTCGTTGTTTATGAAAACCAAACGGAACTAACTCATTCCATGTATAAATTGTCACCTGAATGTTCTGTATTCCAGTCGGAGCTCTTAGCAATTAAAGAAGCTATAAAATGGTGTACTGTTAATGGGAACAGTGATTCACAATCAGCTCTACTCGCTATTAATGATAAATACAATTTAAATTCATTAGCACATGAAATCAGAACCTTGCTTCAAGACCATCCAGGACATATTTGCATGGGATGGGTTAAAGGACACGGTGGAATTTTAGGTAATGAGAGAGCTGATTGCTTGGCTAAGAAGGCTGCAGAATCCAATCTTCCTGTGACATACTCTTTATGTCCTATTTCTACTGTAAGCAGAATAATACATCAACATATTCTTGAAGAATGGAACCAACAATGGCTAACAACTCCAAATGGAAGTTTTACAAAAACATTATTTTTCCCTAGTGTATATGACAGAGGAAAATGTGAAACTCTTGTACTAAATTTTGTTTTGACACAATTTTTAAGTGGACATGGTAAATTTGGTGAATACTTATCACGTTTTCACTTAACACCCAACCCCGAGTGCATGTGTGGTGAAGAATTTCAAACTGTGGTTCATCTCCTTTTCTGTTGTCCCATTTTCTGGAGAGAAAGACAAGCTAGACTCTCTAGAAACTGAATTTTCTGCTCCGCTCACATCTTTGCTAATGAAGCCACAACAGTATAAGTACTTCATGATGTTTATAAACTCAGTGTTTAAACGTCTGAAATAGTTTAAATTAATATGCATCGGATTATAACATATTTTCTTCCTTCTAGTATTTAAAATATTTTTGTTAAATTTGTGTATTTTTATGTATCAACTATAACCCTAATATACCACCGTGTAAAATAGGGTTCATAAATCTGGATAAATAAAAAAACCGTATTTCATACTTATTCTCAGTGCCAACTATGTACGTTATAGGTAAAAGGTGGATAATGGAAAACCAAATAAAATTAATGGAATTATCACCTGAGAAGGAAATGTTAGTTGAATGATGCCTTGGAAGATGTGCTGAATGTGCTAATGTGATAAATATTGTGATAGACAATTGATATGCGGAGATGAGCTGATCGCAAACCACGGATAGACTATGGAAGAGGATTTAGAGACCCTACAAACGTGAGTGGAACGCTCTTCTTACTCAGAAGTCTATACCTTGTCAGAACTATGCAGAAGCCTGTATTCCACCATCGCCGCTGCATAATTAACAGACCACAGAAATTAATTACACAGAATGGCGTCATCTTATCTCCCAGAGATCTGCAGCAGCAATTTGTCTGTGGCTTAGCATGAACTCTCTGACACTTCCTGATGAGCTTGTTGGCGACAATATGCTAAGATTAATGTTTCCAAACCAAACAAGACATCAATATCCAACACAATAGTCTGAGAAATGGTTCTGTTTCAGTGTTTATCTATTAATTCACCGCATTGTTTCGTATACCAGCTACACTGCTTTGAAGCACTTGATAAATTGAAGGAAATGATTGCAAATTGTACCAAAACCTGAGTGTTTTACACTTTTTAGCTTTTCTTTTTACGTACTTAAAATAATTAGAGAAAATATTGTAGTTCATAAAAACAATCCACAACAAGATTTACTCCAAAATACTTACTTTGAGACTCCCTGAATCAGGAAAAAATATTATTTATAGAAAAACATTCATTTTGTATGTGCACGAGTGTATTCTGGGAAAAGAAAAGAAAGTCAGAGTATTGTAGATACAAATGTGACAATAATGTAACAAAAGAGAATTTACGTGTATACAGGTTTATCTGGTAAATCACTCATCCCACAGTTGAGTTGTGCAATAATTGAGTGAGTTGTAGCGCAGAGGAATCTTTCATTTGTTTAAGTGAGGCAGGAGTTAAAAGAAGACCCTGTTTAGCAACCGATAAACCTGTATTTTTTGTTGGCATGAACCATTGTTTTCTTTTGCAATTCATAAATTACTAAAGTACTCAAAAAGATTTTCAAAGTGTATCTTCTTCAATATTAGTGCTCTATAGCTTAAAAAAAAGACAACTGCCTTCCTTGTAGAAGAAAATGACTGTCGCTACTCCATAGAAACCCAATGTAAACCAAAATATATGTATACGGCTAATGTTTAATTGTATCCTACGAGATGCGTGCAAATTATAACATTAATTTTCTTTCAGGACTGGGACCAAAGAGGAACTTTTTTTTAAATACACGTGGACCCTTTGTGAATGCATGACTGAGATGGCAGCGCTGTACAGCGCATAGAACTCTAGCGGCAGCGACCAGTGGTATGACTGTTTCTTTATCCTTAAAATGGCGACGTTTTCATTGCAAGAACAGCGTGTAATCATTAGTTTTCTCCCTTTTCATGGTGTGACACCTATTTAAATTCATCGCCAGTTGAGTGAGGCATGTGGTGATGGTACCATGGATGTGTCTAATGTACGTTAATGGGTGCGACAGTTCAATGAAGACAGAACATCGTGTGACAACAAACCAAGACAGTTAAGTGAGGTATGCAGTGATGGTATCATGGATGTGTCTAATGTATGTTCCTGGGTGAGACAGTTCAATGAAGACGGAACATCGTGTGACAACAAACCAAGACAGTTAAGTGAGGCATGTAGTGATGGTACCATGGATGTGTCTAATGTACGTTCCTGGGTGTGACAGTTCAATGAAGACAGAACATCGTGTGACAACAAACCAAGACAGTTAAGTGAGGCATGTGGTGATGGTACCATGGATGTGTCTAATGTACGTTCCTGGGTGTGACAGTTCAATGAAGACAGAACATCGTGTGACAACAAACCAAGACAGTTAAGTGAGGCACGTGGTGATGGTACCATGGATGTGTCTAATGTACGTTCCTGGGTGTGACAGTTCAATGAAGATAGAACATCGTGTGACAACAAACCAAGACAGTTAAGTGAGGCATGTGGTGATGGTACCATGGATGTGTCTAATGTACGTTCCTGGGTGTGACAGTTCAATGAAGACAGAACATCGTGTGACAACAAACCAAGACAGTTAAGTGAGGCATGTTGTGATGGTACCATGGATGTGTCTAATGTACGTTCCTCGGTGCGACAGTTCAATGAAGAGAGAACATCGTGTGACAACAAAACAAGACAGTTAAGTGAGGCACGTGGTGATGGTATCATGGATGTGTCTAATGTACGTTCCTGGGTGCGACAGTTCAATGAAGACAGAACATCGTGTGACAACAAACCAAGACAGTTAAGTGAGGCATGTGGTGATGGTACCATGGATGTGTCTAATGTACGTTCCTCGGTGCGACAGTTCAATGAAGAGAGAACATCGTGTGACAACAAAACAAGACAGTTTAGTGAGGCATGTGGTGATGGTAACATGGATGTGTAATGTACGTTCCTGGGTGTGACAGTTCAATGAAGACAGAACATCGTGTGACAACAAAACAAGACAGTTTAGTGAGGCATGTGGTGATGGTAACATGGATGTGTCTAATGTACGTTCCTGGGTGTGACAGTTCAACGAAGACAGAACATCGTGTGACAACAAACCAAGACAGTCACGGCCTTGCACCAGACGGTCTGACATGATCCAGCGAGTGGAGAACGTTGTGGAGGAACCCCTATTTAGCATTTTCAGATCTTCATGCAGGATTGTGGACACAGATCCCATGGAAATGCCAATTTATTATGTGCTTCAAGTGGGAAGAGTTCTGGAGTCCAGCTAATCAGATGCCGTATCACACTCAGCGTTGCGAGCTTGTTACCCCACTCCTTTTATAGTTCCCTCTCTCTTGCACAGTCATACAACATTCAGGTTTCCTTAGCGCAGACGTAAAGGTAGGCAAATTATATTTAACAAAATTTTACAAGGCTGCAGTCTAAACAGTTTAGTCATTGGTCTAAACAGATGTTTAATGTTCGGAGGTGGCTTGTGGATGATGCTGATGTTGTATTTGGCGAGAATCCTGCTGATTCTGCCGGATAGATTGCGGTAAACGGGATGCAGGCTGTAGCGGTAGGCTTATCAGACGCTTGCTGTATTACAGGTTTCCCTTTGCTAGCTTTGGTGATCGAGGCTGCTGATTCTGCCGGATCGATTGCCGGTAAACGGGATGTAGGCTGTAGCGGTAGGCTTATCTGACGCTTGCTGTTATACAGGTTTCCCTTTCCTAGCTTTGGTGATCGAGGCTGCTGATTCTGCCGGAGAGATTGCCGGTAAACGGGATGTAGGATGTAGCGGTAGACTTATCTGACGCTTGCTGTATTACAGGTTTCCCTTTTCTAGCTTTGGTGATCGAGACTGCTGATTCTGCCGGATAGATTGCCGGTAAACGGGATGTAGGATGTAGCGGTAGGGTTATCTGACGCTTGCTGTATTACAGGTTTCCCTTTTCTAGCTTTGGTGATCGAGACTGCTGATTCTGCCGGATAGATTGCCGGTAAACGGGACGTAGGATGTAGCGGTAGACTTATCTGACGCTTGCTGTATTACAGGTTTCCCTTTTCTAGCTTTGGTGATCGAGACTGCTGATTCTGCCGGATAGATTGCCGGTAAACGGGATGTAGGATGTAGCGGTAGGGTTATCTGACGCTTGCTGTATTACAGGTTTCCCTTTCCTAGCTTTGGTGATCGAGACTGCTAATTCTGCCGGATAGATTGCCGGTAAACGGGATGTAGGATGTAGCGGTAGGGTTATCTGACGCTTGCTGTATTACAGGTTTCCCTTTCCTAGCTTTGGTGATCGAGACTGCTGATTCTGCCGGATAGATTGCCGGTAAACGGGATGTAGGATGTAGCGGTAGGCTTATCTGACGCTTGCTGTATTACAGGTTTTCCTTTTCTAGCTTTGGTGATCGAGGCTGCTGATTCTGCCGGATAGATTGCCGGTAAACGGGATGTAGGATGTAGCGGTAGACTTATCTGACGCTTGCTGTATTACAGGTTTCCCTTTCCTAGCTTTGGTGATCGAGACTGCTGATTCTGCCGGATAGATTGCCGGTAAACGGGATGTAGGATGTAGCGGTAGGGTTATCTGACGCTTGCTGTATTACAGGTTTCCCTTTTCTAGCTTTGGTGATCGAGGCTGCTGATTCTGCCGGATAGATTGCCGGTAAACGGGATGTAGGATGTAGCGGTAGGGTTATCTGACGCTTGCTGTATTACAGGTTTTCCTTTTCTAGCTTTGGTGATCGAGGCTGCTGATTCTGCCGGATAGATTGCCGGTAAACGGGATGTAGGATGTAGCGGTAGACTTATCTGACGCTTGCTGTATTACAGGTTTCCCTTTCCTAGCTTTGGTGATCGAGACTGCTGATTCTGCCGGATGGATTGCCGGTAAACGGGATGTAGGATGTAGCGGTAGGGTTATCTGACGCTTGCTGTATTACAGGTTTCCCTTTTCTAGCTTTGGTGATCGAGGCTGCTGATTCTGCCGGATAGATTGCCGGTAAACGAGATGTAGGCTGTAGCGGTAGGCTTATTTGACACTTGCTGTAGTATAGATTTCCCTTTCCTAGCTTTGCTGATCGAGGCTTCCACGTCGTATTTGGAGTAGTCGTTTTGACAGAAAGTGAGTCTCAGGTGCTGTAATTCTTGTTTTAAGTGGCTGGGATCAGAGATAGACAAAGCTCTGTGGGTCAGTGTATTGAGAACTCCCAGTCGTTGAGACTTATGATGGAAACTATGAGCGTTCAGATAGAGATCGGTGTGTGTAGGCTTGTGATATAGATCATGCCTCAGTGTATCGTTGCTGTTTTTTGAAACAAGAATGTCCATTTGAGACCAGTTGAAAGACAAACTGGACTTCCAAGTTCCGGGAGTATACCGCATTCCCTGTGAATGTGGGACACTGTATATAGGACAAACCGGAAGGACCATCGCTGCCAAAATAAACGAACATGAGCGGAGCATTCGTTTAATGCAACCTGAGAGGTTTGGACTGACAGAGCATTGTTTTAATAACGACCATAGAGCAAACTTTCGGGAGACGACCATCTTGTCAATATGCAACAGTTACTAGGACCGGAGAATTAAGGAAGCTTTGGCGATTTTCTTTGAAAGGAGTACGCTTAATCGTGATGCTGGATTTCAGTTCATCACCTCTTGGAAACCGGCCTTTAAAATGGAAATCCGTCGAATAAAGAAGCAAAGATCAATACAGCTTGATAATCAAGTTAAGTAGTTACGATTCTTTGACACAACTTTCTATAATCACGCATTTAATTGACTGAAAACAGTCTTTTGTTCAGTAATGCGAATTTTGATCGTGTTTTGTCTTTGTTTATGGTTGTGTTGTTTCCAGTATTTCATTTGTGGTTATAATATTTTATAAACATCCGATTATGGGAGAGATAGGTCTTATTTTACCTCCAAGTTGTTCATCCGAAACTCTACCAGATAGCTGGCAATTGTTCAATGTCAAAAATGCTATACAATTGTTCACATTGAAATACAGTACCAAACATGGTCAACAGTTTTCTTCCAGAATGTGCTAAGCAACGACTTGTATAAATCAAAATCATATTTTCCTGAACTGCGCAATGTTGTCTGCTATGGAGGTTTACACGCTGGACTACGAGCTGCACTGAAATGCGATGAAGGTCCTAATGTACCCAATTAATAGGACATATCAAAACTGTGCTTTACCATGGTGAAGTAAAATATAAAACAAATATTTGCTCTCCCAGTCACCATTACCCATTTGCCATTCACTCATGTTGCACTACCATGCCACTGTTGTACTAATATGAGTGCTGCGCGACTATGACTAAACTCAACCGGGTTAAATTAAATTAAATTAATTGGGAGTCGATTAATGACACTAAACAACACTTACTTTTAAATTTTCCCGGAACCAGTTTCTGAGGCCTTCCCTCTATCTTCAGCCGGCCATCGACTGGTTCTCATTGGTGTAGCTGGCAATATTTTGTCATCGGTCTCCTCTGGTGGCGGTTCGAGGAACTTGCTGAACAAATCTTTCTGGGGGATGTCGAAATTGAATACTTTGTTCCTATTTTTTTGAAATAAAGATTTGTTCCCATGTGGACAGTTCTTGTTTTCCTGTTGTATGTTTTAGTAGTTTTGGTTCTGGATTTATGTTGTGGTTTTTTTCCCAAAAATGCCTGGCAACTGCTGATTTTTCTAATTGTTTGTATTTTATGTTCCTAAAGTGTTCCTTTGCTCTTGTTTCTAAATTTCTTTTGGTTTTTCCAATATAAATTTGACTACAGTCACAGCATTCAATTTGATATATACCAGATTTTTTGTTAGATGAAATGGCATCTTTGATGTTTGAGCAAATTAGGTTTTTTAAGGAGCTAGTTGAATGTTTTGTTTTTTGAAGACTTTTTTTAATTTACGAAAGGCCCATGGATGGTAAGTGAATTTTTTGAAGATCATTTTAGTTTCTGTAGCTGAGAGGGTTGTGGTTTCCTTTAGTAGTTTCTTCTTATTTGCTAAGTTCACTTTTTTGTCTACTAGTGATTTGGGAAGGTCATTTTTCTGTGCTATTTAAATAATTTTGTTGTATTCTATTTTGTATTCTTCTGCTGTGAGAGGGATGTTCACCAGTCTGTGTGCTAAACTATTAAAGATTGCCTGTTTGTGGGATCTTGGGTTGTAGCCATTAGCTTTTATGTAGTTGTCTGTCTGTGTTGGTTTTCTGTAAATGCCAAAGTTTATTATATTTTTATTTCTGATTATTTTTAGATCTAAAAATGGTAAATACTCGTCTTTTACAACTTCTACAGTGAACTTGATGCTTTTTTCTTGAATATTTAGAAGTTTTAGTGCATCACTGATGTGTTTTTTGGCACTATGGCAAATATGTCATCTACATATCTTTGCCAGAGTTTGAACATCCATGGGAAACCTTTAGTGGTCCTTGTTTCTAGTGCACTCATGTACAGATCGGCCAGGAAGGGTGATAAGGGGTTGCCCATTGCTAAACCAGAAGTTTGATGGAAATATTTTGTTTGAAACTGGAAGAAATTCTGTTCTATGCATAATTTGGTTGGTTCGATGTAATCTGAAATTTCAAGTGATGTTAGGTTAGCTGGCTGTCTACCTATTTGTTGATACTAGTAGAGACGAGTGGGAGGGTAAATTTACACTTACAGTGTCATCCTTCCCACACCTGGTCTAGCAGCAAAATAAACCCTACTGAAAACTAAAAACTGCAAATTGCTCCAGCGATTTTCCGAATACAACCCACTGACGTTACTGCCTCAGCCATTCCACTAAGAAAAACATCAGTTACTTCACCATTAAAGCAGCGTTCATCACATAACGTCACACAATTTACCACTCAATGTGTTTTTAAAGTATTAAACACTCGGTTTTTGCTAGCGACTACTCTATGTACACATATACGCTTCATTTGTCCAATTCTCGCATATACACTATTACCTAATGAATCATTTGTTTAAATAATGGAAATAATATATGAAGCTCTCTCGGCAGACTACAAAGACAATAAAATTAATCCATAATACCAACAAAGCCTCCTTTGTTTTGCGTAGCGTAGGCTGTCACTTATATTTTGATGAGATGGGATTGATTTTCCTAGTTAATTATTCAAGAAAAGATAACACAGCGCTTTTGTGAGTCGCGCTGGTCGTAACAAAAAGGAGCATCAAATATTCATGTTGAGACAAGCGCTCAAACTCGTGTAGGTGCTGTATTATATGGCTTCAGTCGCACGGAAAACCACTTATCTGATTGCCAACCGCCTACGATAACCAGAACGTGCAAGGGAACTTTGGCAAAATGATAAATAAATTGTTAACTCCCATTTTAACGTAACACAAACAGAAAATAAATCACTTTTTGCCTCATTTTTATCTCAAATTACATTTTTTTGAACACTTGACAATGAAAGGAAGAACTGCACATACCTATAAAGACCACAGTTATGTGTTAAGTGCAGAGTATCTACACTAAACTCCAAAGAACCTAAAGTCCAAAGAACCTAAAGTCCAAAGAACCTAAAGTC
Source organism: Mantis religiosa (assembly GCA_030765055.1). Lineage (NCBI taxonomy): Eukaryota > Metazoa > Arthropoda > Insecta > Mantodea > Mantidae > Mantis > Mantis religiosa. The sequence goes on from CM060958.1 coordinate 13,413,639, forward strand.
CAAAGAACCTAAAGTCCAAAGGCCCTAAAGTCCAAAGGCCCTAAAGTCCAAAGGCCCTAAAGTCCAAAGGCCCTAAAGTCCAAAGGCCCTAAAGTCCAAAGGCCCTAAAGTCCAAAGACCCTAAAGTCCAAAGTCCCTAAAGTCCAAAGTCCCTAAAGTCCAAAGATCCTAACGTCCAAAGTCCCTAAAGTCCAAGGACCCTAAAGTCCAAGGACCCTAAAGTCCAAGGACCCTAAAGTCCAAGGACCCTAAAGTCCAAAGACCCTAAAGTCCAAAGACCCTAAAGTCCAAAGATCCTAAAGTCCAAAGATCCTAAAGTCCAAAGGCCCTAAAGTCCAAAGTCCCTAAAGTCCAAAGTCCCTAAAGTCCAAGGACCCTAAAGTCCAAGGACCCTAAAGTCCAAAGATCCTAAAGTCCAAAGATCCTAAAGTCCAAAGGCCCTAAAGTCCAAAGCCCCTAAAGTCCAAAGCCCCTAAAGTCCAAAGATCCTAAAGTCCAAAGATCCTAAAGTCCAAAGGCCCTAAAGTCCAAGGACCCTAAAGTCCAAAGTCCCTAAAGTCCAAGGACCCTAAAGTCCAAGGACCCTAAAGTCCAAGGACCCTAAAGTCCAAAGTCCCTAAAGTCCAAAGTCCCTAAAGTCCAAAGATCCTAAAGTCCAAAGATCCTAAAGTCCAAAGGCCCTAAAGTACAAAGGCCCTAAAGTCCAAAGGCCCTAAAGTCCAAAGGCCCTAAAGTCCAAAGGCCCTAAAGTCCAAAGATCCTAAAGTCCAAAGATCCTAAAGTCCAAAGGCCCTAAAGTCCAAGGACCCTAAAGTCCAAGGACCCTAAAGTCCAAAGCCCCTAAAGTCCAAGGACCCTAAAGTCCAAAGCCCCTAAAGTCCAAGGACCCTAAAGTCCAAGGACCCTAAAGTCCAAGGACCCTAAAGTCCAAGGACCCTAAAGTCCAAGGACCCTAAAGTCCAAGGACCCTAAAGTCCAAGGACCCTAAAGTCCAAGGACCCTAAAGTCCAAGGACCCTAAAGTCCAAAGGCCCTAAAGTCCAAAGGCCCTAAAGTCCAAAGGCCCTAAAGTCCAAAGGCCCAAAAGTCCAAAGGCCCAAAAGTCCAAAGATCCTAAAGTCCAAAGATCCTAAAGTCCAAAGGCCCTAAAGTCCAAAGCCCCTAAAGTCCAAAGCCCCTAAAGTCCAAAGGCCCTAAAGTCCAAAGGCCCTAAAGTCCAAAGGCCCAAAAGTCCAAAGATCCTAAAGTCCAAAGGCCCAAAAGTCCAAAGGCCCAAAAGTCCAAAGATCCTAAAGTCCAAAGATCCTAAAGTCCAAAGGCCCTAAAGTCCAAAGATCCTAAAGTCCAAAGGCCCTAAAGTCCAAAGGCCCTAAAGTCCAAAGGCCCTAAAGTCCAAAGGCCCTAAAGTCCAAAGGCTCAAAAGTCCAAAGATCCTAAAGTCCAAAGGCCCTAAAGTCCAAAGCCCCTAAAGTCCAAAGTCCCTAAAGTCCAAGGACCCTAAAGTCCAAGGACCCTAAAGTCCAAAGGCCCTAAAGTCCAAGGGCCCTAAAGTCCAAAGGCCCTAAAGTCCAAAGGCCCTAAAGTCCAAAGGCCCTAAAGTCCAAGGACACTAAAGTCCAAAGGCCCTAAAGTCCAAAGGCCCAAAAGTCCTAAGATCCTAAAGTCCAAAGATCCTAAAGTCCAAAGGCCCTAACGTCCAAAGATCCTAAAGTCCAAAGATCCTAAAGTCCAAAGGCCCTAAACTCCCAAGCCCCTAAAGTCCAAAGCCCCTAAAGTCCAAAGGCCCTAAAGTCCAAAGTCCCTAAAGTCCAAGGACCCTAAAGTCCAAGGACCCTAAAGTCCAAAGTCCCTAAAGTCCAAAGTACCTAAAGTCCAAAGTCCCTAAAGTCCAAAGTACCTAAAGTCCAAAGGCCCTAAAGTACAAAGGCACTAAAGTCCAAAGGCCCAAAAGTCCAAAGATCCTAAAGTCCAAAGATCCTAAAGTCCAAAGGCCCTAAAGTCCAAGGACCCTAAAGTCCAAAGCCCCTAAAGTCCAAAGGCCCTAAAGTCCAAGGACCCTAAAGTCCAAAGCCCCTAAAGTCCAAGGACCCTAAAGTCCAAGGACCCTAAAGTCCAAGGACCCTAAAGTCCAAGGACCCTAAAGTCCAAAGGCCCTAAAGTCCAAAGGCCCTAAAGTCCAAAGGCCCTAAAGTCCAAAGGCCCTAAAGTCCAAAGGCCCTAAAGTCCAAAGGCCCTAAAGTCCAAAGGCCCAAAAGTCCAAAGATCCTAAAGTCCAAAGATCCTAAAGTCCAAAGGCCCTAAAGTCCAAAGGCCCTAAAGTCCAAAGCCCCTAAAGTCCAAAGGCCCTAAAGTCCAAAGGCCCTAAAGTCCAAAGGCCCAAAAGTCCAAAGATCCTAAAGTCCAAAGGCCCAAAAGTCCAAAGGCCCAAAAGTCCAAAGATCCTAAAGTCCAAAGATCCTAAAGTCCAAAGGCCCTAAAGTCCAAAGATCCTAAAGTCCAAAGGCCCTAAAGTCCAAAGGCCCTAAAGTCCAAAGGCCCTAAAGTCCAAAGGCCCTAAAGTCCAAAGGCCCAAAAGTCCAAAGATCCTAAAGTCCAAAGATCCTAAAGTCCAAAGGCCCTAAAGTCCAAAGCCCCTAAAGTCCAAAGCCCCTAAAGTCCAAAGTCCCTAAAGTCCAAGGACCCTAAAGTCCAAGGACCCTAAAGTCCAAGGACCCTAAAGTCCAAAGGCCCGAAAGTCCAAAGGCCCTAAAGTCCAAAGGCCCTAAAGTCCAAGGACCCTAAAGTCCAAGGACCCTAAAGTCCAAAGGCCCTAAAGTCCAAAGGCCCTAAAGTCCAAAGGCCCAAAAGTCCTAAGATCCTAAAGTCCAAAGATCCTAACGTCCAAAGGCCCTAACGTCCAAAGATCCTAAAGTCCAAAGATCCTAAAGTCCAAAGGCCCTAAACTCCCAAGCCCCTAAAGTCCAAAGCCCCTAAAGTCCAAAGGCCCTAAAGTCCAAAGGCCCTAAGGTCCAAAGGCCCTAAGGTCCAAAGGCCCTAAGGTCCAAAGGCCCTAAGGTCCGAAGGCCCTAAGGTCCGAAGGCCCTAAGGTCCGAAGGCCCTAAGGTCCAAAGCCCCTAAGGTCCAAAGGCCCTAAGGTCCAAAGCCCCTAAAGTCCAAAGCCCCTAAAGTCCAAAGCCCCTAAACTCCCAAGCCCCTAAAGTCCAAAGGCCCTAATGTCCAAAGGCCCTAAGGTCCAAAGGCCCTAAGGTCCAAAGGCCCTAAGGTCCAAAGGCCCTAAGGTCCAAAGGCCCTAAGGTCCAAAGCCCCTAAAGTCCAAAGCCCCTAAAGTCCAAAGCCCCTAAAGTCCAAAGCCTCTGGTTACCAATCCGGGAGCAATGGATAACTCCGGGCGTCTTTCCATAGGGCAATACCTGATTTCATAAAAAGCCCACCCCCTTCCGTTGACAATAACGTCAAGACGGGTGGATGTGGATACGCCAGTTACGCGCGTCAACGCCGCTGGGAAGACTACCGAAGAACGTCGGTGTGGCCGCCTGGTGATCTAGCACACGTTCTACTAATCTGTTTTATATAACCTTGCCCCGCTGACATGTATCACTCCGCGTGCAACTAACTTCCCCCTCACCCTAATTGGCTAATGCTTTCGCGCCATAGGCCATAGGCGGTGCCTTCCCGTCACATTGAAACCTGCAGTAAACGTCATAGTATTTGCCAGGAAGATAGAAATAAGAATATGAAGGCATGCAAAAATAATTAAGTTTATAATGAAACTGAGCAAGTTGAAACTGAGTGAATGAGCAATGAAACTGGAACAAGTTTATAATGAAAGGCCTTCGGAATTTTCCACTGGGACTTTTTTTAAAACCAGCACACTTATCTTGCAAAAATGCTTGTCTTTCAGTCTTAAAAGTCGTGTCACACCATACTTGTCGTGTGTCCTTCATTCACACAAGTCTCGTCAAGGTAGTATATTTTGCGATTTGGACAATTTAATTGTCCTTAAATAACGTCTTCGCCACACAGCAATATCACCTCTGGAGTGATAAGTTTTCCTGTTGCTTCATGTCGCGATGTTCCTACGCATCTAACACACCTGTAAGTTCAGAGCACAGCTGTTCGACTTCTCTCACTGACAAAGACGGATTTTTCTCTGTGAGTGCATTAAATACATGCACCACAATTCTTTTTTCGCCACTTTGTAAAGGTTTTCTCTTGCGATGCTTCAGCGAAAAACTGGCGCTAGACTCTGCCATTATACATATAATAAGTACACGCTCAATAAACGATCAATAAAATAATTTAGCTATCGCACTCGGCACAACACACCGTCGAATAGCGATATATGACTAATCCAGTTCAAAACAAGGTCAGTGATAAAAGTCATATAAACAAATATGTCATCAGTACCGCTAAATCACGTGCTACCGTCCCATGTGCTTGAGAACAAAGGAACCTCCTCTTTACTTCGTTTAAGAATAAACATGCATTTCAGATAAATCAACTCTGTTACGTAATATATTTAATTAAAACAGTTACGAAAATATAAATTTGACAATTCTCTTCCAACATATAAAGACATATCACCATGTTAAATAACGAAATAATTTTCACCGCACAAGTTTTATCCACAATAGCAGCCAATGAGATGTGATAAGGTCACGTGACCGTTAAGAGATACGGAGCAAGTTTATGTGAAACAAGGATTAGCTCTGCAGGCCAGTACCCGGGACTTATGAGACAACCGTGTACCCCCTCCGGGCGGCCGTAGCCTGGCCGGAGGTACCCAATTCCCCGTGGGTGTCGGGAACACACTGCCCCCACGAGTCCAACCCAATCCGAACAACTCCCCGACGGGAGAAGCTTGGCAGTTCGGCCTGAGGTTCCTCTAGTAACGTCAGAAGTACCACGAGTGCTAAGTGTCCGCAGCGCTCTCACCTCGGCAGCTGAAGGGGACGGATCCCCTCCCTTTGGTACCAATAAAAGTTCTAAATTCTGACACAGTCACCTTACATTTACAACATTTTCCTAACCTCCTTTAAATGTGTTAAGTAACCGAGGGGAAGTAATGCTTTCGATTTAAGCGGTTCACCTTTCTGACCAATTTCATTTTACGTCAACTTTCATGGACTTCTCCGCAGTTTCGGTGCTGCATGGCAGAAGCGTTTCTCTCTCTAAAACCTCGCCCTCCTATTCAGGAAGATCTGTGTTTCAAATGAGATGATGTTGGTCCATGAGCGCTACATGGTGAGCATCCAATCAAGAGTACTGCGGTGATGCAGTGCATTCCCCTTAAGTGGTGTGTGAGGAGAGCCAAACATACACTCTCTAATAAATACCATTCGCGCTAAGACAAGAATGATAACAATTCTTTTGACAACATTCATCCTCATAATTTTGATGGTCCTTCTCAAAATAGTCTCCCCTGAATGCGATGCACTTGTCCCACCGTTTTTGCCAATCTTCGAAGACATGCTGGAAACCATTTTTTGAGAGATGCTTCAAAACCGCCTCCGCAGCCTTCACCACTGCTTCTGATTATGGATAATGTCTCCCACGAAGGCGTTTCAAGTTAGGGAATACAAAACATCACATTGAGCTAAATCCGGACTATAGGGAGGGTGAGGGATGCACTTCACGTTGATTTTTGCAAGATATTCAGCAACAATATTGGCAATATGCGGCCACGCATTATCGTGGTACATCACCCAGCCTGCTTCACGGAAACGTGGTCTTTTGCGCCTGATATGGACTTGCAATTCTTTCAGGACATCGCTGTAGTATTGTCCAGTTACTGATGTGTGTGCAGGTACAACATGCTGATAAAGCATTCCATGAATATCAAAGAATGAGATGACCATAACTTTCCCAGCAGAAGCAACCACTTTTGCTGTTTTGGGGGTTGGTGATGAAGGAGATTTCCAAACTGAGCTTTGCTGTTTGCTCTCAGGATCAAAATGATGTAGCCAATTTGTGGAAACGTAGAGTGAGAATGAAAAATGCAATGCCATAGCCGGGATTTGAACCACGGATCTTTTGGTTTCCGTCCAGCCACTCTACCATTGAGCTACTACGGCCAACGTGTCGATGACATTAAATTCTCCAACTGACTCGTATTTTCCCGGTAAACCACTTAGGAGTTCTCATAAACATATGAGACAACTACCTTAATGACGACTTACTATGCTGTAAGTACTTTAAGGTCCGGGCTTTATAGTAAACCACTAGGAGTTCTCATAAACACATGAGACAAGTACCTTAATGACGACTTACTATGCTGTAAGTACTTTAAGGTCCGGGCTTTATAGTAAACCACTAGGAGTTCTCATAAACACATGAGACAACTACCTTAATGATGACTTACTATGCTGTAAGTACTTTAAGACCCGGGCTTTATAGTAAACCACTAGGAGTTCCCATAAACACATGTGACAACTACCTTAATGACGACTTACTATGCTGTAAGTACTTTAAGGCCCGGGCTTTATAGTAAACCACTAGGAGTTCCCATAAACACATGTGACAACTACCTTAATGACGACTTACTATGCTGTAAGTACTTTAAGGCCCGGGCTTTATAGTAAACCACTAGGAGTTCTCATAAACACATGAGACAACTACCTTAATGGCGACTTACTATGCTGTAAGTACCTTAAGGCCCGGGCTTTATAGTAAACCACTAGGAGTTCCCATAAACACATGTGACAACTACCTTAATGGCGACTTACTACATGTAAGTACCTTAAGGCCCAGGCTTTTATAGTTAACGACTATTAGGTCAATACTTGGAAATTAATTGTTCTTTCACACTGGCTGTGTGTAGACTAAATTGTGGAAACGTAGAGTCAGAATGAAAAATTCAATGCCATAGCCGGGATTTGAACCACGTATATTCTGGTTTCCGTCCAGCCGCTCTACCATTGAAGAATTTGTCATATCGGCACGTTGGCCATAGTAGCTCAATGCTAGAGCGGCTGTACAGAAACCAGAAGATCCGTGGTTCAAATCCCGGTTATGGCATTGAATTTTTCATTCTCACTCCACGTTTCCACAATTTAGTCTACACACGGCCAGTGTGAAAGAACAATTGATTTCCAATAATTTACCTGATGTAGCCAAGTTTCATCAGCAGTGATTACGTTTGAAAGAAACTCCAGATCTTCCTCTAACATCAAAGTTAACTGCATTTTACCTCCATTGCAGCGGTAGGCGATACTGAACAAGTCTGAACTTGCCTGGTTCTCACAGGCAGGAACCAGGAGTACCAATAATGAAACTACTACGGCGTGTGTGTTTCACATTAAGCTAACAGAATATAATATTGAATTTTAGTGTGAAAAATTATGACCCTATAAAATTATGATGATTCTTTATTGAACAGCCTCGTATTTAGTTTTCAAAACTGGCTGGAAGTGCGAGTTATAGATGTCCGAGTTAAAGTTTTACTGTACATCAATCCATGTAATATAGAATCTTCCTAACACGTGATGGTCCTAGAGGTACCTTTCTGGATTATATAAATATGTGATTCTTTTAGTCCGTCCGTTATACATATTTAATCTCACTTTAATACGCAAATCTCCATTTGAGTATTCGACAATGAGTAGAATAAAAACGAGAAACAAACACCTATGGTCCATAACTGAAACTGCTGTTTACCATTTGTTAAACCTTTTAAATGCAAGCAAACGCAGCATAGGCCATTAGCGGGATAAAAGCTCTGATGTAGGGCACACATCCCCTAGGGTAGAACAGTTGTAGCTAGTTTTTTTGTATATAAAGGTAACACGGCTATGAATAAAGGTTCTACAAATTATTCTTACGAAAGTGTGTACCTTTAAGAATCCTGTGTACAAATTAGCATGTAAATTTATCACATCAGGGTTATTATTTATGCACGATGTTCATTTTTCTCTCTGATATAACCGCTCAAAATCTGACGTTATCAATAACATCGCAGATGGAGCGAGTTTATATATGATTCACCTAGCGGCTTGCGAGCGTACTTGACGTGCTGACAGTAGCTTTGAGGCCTCCCTCTAGCGTCAGCTAAATATATTTGAGAGGTGGCTCTGCTCGCGTAATATAAAGATGCGCAATTTCGCTAGTGCGTAGATACGAAATCTGCTTTTAAAATAACTATATACTGCAATGCTCTGCACTGCAAAGCTAATTATGTAGCCATAAAAGTATATCATGAAGAATATACGAAATGATAAGTCAATGAGCACTTATTTCACAATGAACATCTGTTTTTCTGTTATAGTAGACATATATACATATTGTAAACTTGTCACATAAAATAGATATATTTCAATTTGATCTCTATTCTTTTCTATCACCCACAGTTTCTCACAATGTAACTTCATTACAAACCAGAAAAAAAATTAGCAGAACATGTTCTAGGAATGAAAAATAAATTAGTGTTACAATATGTACAAAGCTTTTGTCCAAGTCTAAAACAAGAAACTATCTCTAGTACATAGTCTTATATTTCGTTTCTCTCTTCCCCTTAAACACTGTATTGCGAGAAGGTATTGTCGCGGCGAGGTGCATAAAGGTTGGGCGCAGGGAGCGATAACAGACGGATAGAAGCTGGCCATGTAGCTCAGTCGGTAGAGCACCTGCCTACCGTGCTAGGGGTCCCGGGTTGAATTCTCGGCGGTGGGGTTGGAGATTTTTCTCCGGCCAAGATAATTCCCCATCTTCCCCAGAGTCTGGAAGCATGAATGAGAGTTGATACTGAAATTAAGGTTTGCCAGAAGTCAAGAATCATGATGGATGTCAAAGGAATGTTGGTTCTTTATTATAAAACGGGCAAGGCCAGTTGAGTTGGGGGAAAAGTTGTTACAACAAAAGCAATGTAAGAAACAGTGTCCTTAGCAGTTTTCTAAAGGGGCTCACTTGACTTGTATGAATAGGGTATTCTTTGGATCATTCAGAATGTCATGACAAACGGCTACAAAGAGATCTTTGGTTGAAAAAGAGTTTTCAGAGTGAAAGTGATACACCCACGCGCACCTGTGGAGAAGAGCACTCCGTGGCTTGCAAGCCATTAAAAACAGTCTTCGGCGTGGAGCCGATTAGAGCGGTCTGAGGCGTGAGGGCGAGTAGGGCAGTCCTCTTGTTCTGTCTTGGATATTTGTCAGTTCATATATACGTGAGGAACGAATAAAGTTTATCGAGTAATAAACATTCTGGCGTCAGTAACTCTAAACAGGGATATTGGTAACCCTTGGTCGGCAACTTCAATTTCGATGTTCTAAAAAAAATAAATAAAAAAAAGCAGTGAATAAATAAGTTGGAAAAGGGAATTTAAGTGTCATTAAATATCCTTCTCACACACATCCACGCATACCCTGTGAGAAACCTCATTGTTTTACCCTGAGCTAAACAGAAGTGCTTCAAACTGTATTGTCAAGTGGAACATTGTTCGCCACATATATTGTTGCTTCAAATTAGCGTCTCAACGTGGAATTGTGTGTGCACCTATAAAAATTATTTGCATCAGAGTGTGAATGTGTGAGTGATCTAATGATTAAAACCCAAGAATATGAGTTAACACCTTCGGTATGTTCCAAAGGAGAACGGCCGCCGATATGACCATAGCAGTTAAAGGCTATGGAACAAGCCAAAAAAGCTGATAGTGTGTCACAGAGCTAAAGATTCCGGAACAAATACATATAGTGCGGAGATAAAAGACTTGCCGGCACAGATAAAGTTCCGTCTAGATAAATGTGGTGACGTCATGATTGTTTTATAGAATATTTCATTTCTTGTTTGTTCCAGAATTATCTTGAATTATCAACAGAGGTATTTAAGGAAGTGACGACTCGACAAGAGTCAGGCGTAAACAGGAGTAAACACTTTTAAAGTGCTGTGACGAGAGCTGAACACTACTAATTCTGTTACGTAAGGATTGAACAGTGTATGTCTACGGAAATAAAGAACATTTTGAATTCCTGCAAACTGGACTGTTAATTCTACCAACCCCACAAAGTCACAATTGGTGTCAGGAAGTGGAACATTCAACGACAGACGCGGCATTGGAACAGATTTTGGAGAAGATGATGGAAATGAAGGCCGAACTGACCTTGGAAATGAAAGCGGCAAATAATAGCCTGGCCGCGGAACTAACAGAAATGAAGACGGCTAACGACCTCACCGCCAAAATGGAAGAAATGAAGGCGACTAACAATAACATCACCGAGAAAATGGAAGAGAAGTTGGAAACAGCAAATAACTTGGCGCAAAGATGACCGAATTAACAACTGAAATGAAGGCAGCCAACGAGGCCCTCGCCGAAAAGTTTGAAGAATAGTTGGTCGACGTGAGGCATGACGTCACGGAGCTGGGTAAGCGGATGGGTCAAGTGGACGAGCCGCGTTAAAGACCTGGAGGGAAAGACCGATAGCAACACAAAGTCCCTGAACGCCATGGTGGAGGACGTCGGCAGGGGGTTGAAGGATTTAAAGGTGGACGTGCCGGGACGTGACACAACATCTGCGCGCGTCAAACCACCTAAAAAGGACGGCGCGACAACTTTCGAAGTCTTCCGCCGCCAGTTCTACACAGTGGCCAAGCACAACAAGTGGTCACCGGAGGAAGAGGCCGCACAGCTAATAGCCAGCCTCCAGTGAGGGCCGCAGACGTCCTGAACACGGTGCAGACAGCGGCGGCGAGAAGTATTGTGAGAAGGTATACTTGAGGTCTTTCTGTCATAACATTATTTATTGCTTCTAGATTGGGATCAGTCACTTTATAGCGTCCAGTGTCTCTCTTTTTGCGAGTAACTGATCCTGTATCTTGGAAATGTTTGATGCAGCTATTGGTTTTAAAAGATATAAGGATACTAACATTAATAGATATGTTAATTAAGCGTGAGAATGACAAAAAAATTTTATCGTATACTGATAAAACGTAAGACGTTTATGTTACAAACAAAAGTACGTCAATTTGACGGTACCTGGACACTTTTGGCAACATTACGCTCCGAGGGACTTGTCTGAATGCTGGATAGTGTTGTATAAATTCCTCTATGCAGCGGTTTAAATTATATTCATATGTCACACCAATTTTAATGCCCGTACGAAAGTAGCATTCAACCATGAAGAAGCGGTGCTCTGTGTTCATATCCAGGGGAAGCTGGCTGTATTAGTTATCAGAACAGCCACACCTAGAGTGCTGTAATTTGCTTATTGTTCAGCTAAAGTTACCGCTTCTTCTCCGTAGAGGGCACTAAGATTTCAAGATACTCTCACCAGATTTGTTGGCTGCCAAAATGGTCACAAAATTGACACTGCTTGATACTGTTATGGAAGCAGCTTGTCATAGTAGTAAATGTATCCAGCCTAATTATTAGACAAAATATGAAGTAAAATACAAGTACAGATGTATTATTTTATCTGACAGGAAACCTGCGCGGTAGGGATGAGTAGCAACTGTGGTGGGAATAGTGCACCTACCGCCACAATGCGTCACATGCGTAAGATTACGAGAGGGGAGGGCGGTGCATAAGGTGTCTAAAAACAAATTTCACTCTCGAAGCCAGTTTTGCAGCTCTTATAAACTAAGTTGTAATTCTTACTATGGTAGTAATCTCCACGCTTTTGTTGGATCTTAAATAGTACATAGGTATTTGGAACAAAACCCTGTTCTCCTCCAGCAGGCATGATAATTAATTGTCAGCCTTTCAATATCGCTGCAGAGTCCCTGTAACGTATTTTACTCCAGGCATATGGTCCAGTATGTGCTGTATTTATATAAGTTTCATCCACATAAACTATATAAACTTTACTTTGATATCTCCGAATATTTCGTAAATACTTAAGCCTTTTTGCACGTATGGTGCGATGTTCGATTAAAATTTGTCTGTCACGCTTAGTGTTTTTTTTTTTTTTCAAATAATCCTAGCTTCAAAAGAACTCTTCTTAATGTTCAGACACTGCCTTGGTAGTCAGTAGAATTTTTAAGCTTCATAAGCACTTTCTTCAAAGTTGGTCTTTGTTTTTTTTTTGTGCTCTAAAAGTTATTCTTAGTTCGCCTAACTACTTCTGAATTAAAACATCCAAATTAGATTTTGTACATGTTCTTAATCTTTGTTTACTAGGCATAGAGAAGGACGTTGTTGCACTAGCACCAATGGCTTTTCTTTCCTTAGTAACTCTCCTAAACTGCTTTCAGACACATCTGTTGCCTCAGATACCCTTCCCCAGATTTTTATAGCTGCACAAGACCATTGTTCCTTTTTTATAAATCTATGGATATTGGTTATTAATTCTCGTGTTTTTAAATGTAGCACTTTATTTCCTAATGTGCTGCTAGGAGGCGTCATTTCTAAATGCTCTCTTGGAAGCAGGAGACAAGCTGTAGTGTTACCGAGTAGCTCTGCACGTGTTTAGTTGCTCGCAACTGGTACACAACTGACCTTCCCTCCCCTCCAGTTGCAACCGTTCTGAGGTGGACTCTTCCAGATACCACTGCGCATCGCTCTGCACTTTCCAAGATAAAAAAATACATCTGTACTACTCCTCAAAGCAGTAACTTACTGTCAGTGGGGTCATAGCCGTGAAGCATTGGCTAATATGTAGTTAAAACTTCTGACTATGGCGTTATATTTAGCAAGTATGGTTCAATGTTTTAACTAAAATTTCGTGTGAAAAATTAGCGTACTACAAGACAACAATAACTTGGTATGACAACAGTTTTAATAGTTACTGTTGTGGTTGTGGACATGGTCACACGGCGTTTACTCTGAAATTGCCTCCAACCTTGTCAGTGTCAAATGCAGGGCACGGCAGACATTAATTGTGTGGTTCACCCCCTAAGACCTGCCACCCTTTGGGATTTCGAACTTCATGCTATACAATATACCTTTAGTAGAAGCTGTAACATAAAAGTTTTACGTTCTAAACCGCTGAACAGGCTACGTGTTAAGCCTTGTGATATTCTGCAAGCACCTAATAATTTCGGAGAGGTTAACCTCATCCCAGGATGCCCAACTGTGCTTCATAAGCTCTACTTCTCAGCGCAACAAGTAACTATTCTCCCCAAACTGATAAACTTAAAAAGTAAACAATATGTTTTTAATCAAACATAATTTCTCTAACTTTATTAAGTTCTCTTAATATGGTATACAAGGTGTTCATTTTTATTCATTATTTCCCGCCCTCCGATACAGTAAGAATGACGTCATAGTTGAGTGGAGAAGAAGCGGTAAATTTTGTGGAAAGGTAAGCAAATTACAGCGCTCTTAGTGTGGTTGCGCTGGTAACTAATACAACCAGCTTCCCCTGGATAGGAACTCAGAGCACCGCGTCTTCATAGTTGAATGTTACTTTCGTAGCGGCATTAAAATTGGTGCGACATATAAATAGAAGAGTTTATGCAATGCTATCCAGCACTCAGACAAGTCCCTCGAGCGTAATGTTGTCAAAAGTGTCCAGGTACCGTCAAAGTGACATTCTTTTGTTTGTAACATAAACGTCTTACACTTTATCAGTATACGATATAAACTTTCTGTCATTCTCATGCTTAATTAAAATGTCTATTAATGTTGGTATCCTTATGTCTTTTAAAACCAATAGGTGCATCAAACATTTCCAAGATACAGGATCAGTTACTCGCAAAAAGAGAGACACTGGACGCTATAAAGTGACTGGTCCCAATCTAGAAGCAATAAATAATGTTATGACAGAAAGACCTCAAGCATACCTTCTCGCAATACATACAGTGTTTAAGGGGAAAAAGAGAAAGGAAATATAAGACAATCGACACAAAAGACTATATACTAGAGATATTTTCTTGTTTAGACTTGGATAAAAGCTTTGTACATATTGTACACTAATTTATTTTTCATTCCTAGAACATTTTCTGCTAATTTTCTGGTTTGTAATGAAGTTACATTGTGAGGAAACTGTGGGTGATAGAAAAGAATTGAGAACAAATCGAAGTATTTCTATTTTATGTGACAGGTTTACAATATATATATATATGTCTACTATAACAGAAAAACAGATGTTCATTGTGAAATAAGTGTTCTTTGACTTATCATTTCGTATATCCTTCATGGAATACCTTTACGGCTGCATAATTAGCTTTGCATTGCATTGGAGTATATAGTTATTTTAAAAAGAGTTATCGTATCTACGCACCAGGCGAAATTACGCAACTTTATATCATGCGCGCAGACCGACCTCCTCTCTAAGCGCTCTTCAGGCCTTTCACACAAACAAAACATTGTTTTAAAAATTCAGGCCTTGATCTCGCAAATGCTCAGTCGCGGATACAATTTTGTTTTTACTTGGACCCCAGGCCATGTTGGGATTTCCGGGAACGAGGAGGCGGACGCGGCTGCTAAGTCCGCTTGCCGTTTGTCCCGGAGTTTAACAACTACGTTGCCATACCAGGATGTGCAACGTTTTTCCCGTCGCCAACTCCTATCTGCTTGGCAGCACTCCTGGACAGCTTTGGAAGGCACACAACTCCGGGCGATAAAGGAGAGCGTACAACCCTGGCTAACTTCCTGCAGGGATAACCGGCGAGCCGAGGTGATACCCGGCTGAGAATTGGGCACACACGAGCGACTCATGGCCACCTATTAAGAGGGGAACCGGTCCCTGTGTGTGCTCCATGTGCAGTACGCCTCACTGTGCGGCATGTATTACTAGATTGCCCGCAGTACGCCCGCGTTCGCCAGTCAGTAGGCTTGGGAACTAACTTGCTGGGTGTTTTAGGGGACGACCCAGTGACCGTGGTTAAGGCACTGCGGTTTGTTGCCGAAATCGGTTTTAATAAACAAGTCTGACCTGCTTTTTATATTTGTTAATTTTAGAGATTTTAAATTATTAGTCTTTGGATGGTTTTTTATGTACTTTTAATAGTTGACTGTTTTTATTTGACTTCGGGCCCAAATGACATTGTTGTCGACGGGCCATAAAACACCACACATTCACTCACTCACTCTCAAATGGTGTATATACCTGCCGGTAGAGGGAGGCCTCACAGCTGCTGTCAGCACATCAAGTACGATCGCAAACCGCTGGATGAATCATATATAAACTCATTCCATCAGCAATGCAATTGATGACGTCGAATTTCATGCTGTAAAAATCATAGATAAAAATGAACACCATGTACAGGGAGAAGAATCCTTGGCGGTACTGCTTTATCAGCCTGTGGCCGGCCGGCGAAGCTGGCTGCTATGTCGACAACGCTGGTGAGAGCAAGTTCGCAGTCGTGTAAGTTATTTCAAACACTCATGTGCAACATTCTTGTTGACCCTTGTTAATCGTTGGTCAGCGAAATGTGATGATACTTGACCGCGGTTAAACTGTAGTCGCATTGCATCATTGTTAATTCTAGTTCAACGAACGCTCGTAATTACACCAGAATTACCAAGGTAATGCATCCAATTTAAAGAAGTTTTAGTGCAATTATAATAGTCTTGTCAATATCGCTTCGCTTTTATTTTCATTTGGAAGTGTTTTATAATTGGACATTCATTTTTCAAACGAAAATAGTAAACAGTATCTTTACTAACGCTATTAAGATGAGTCTAGGCCCTTGAGTACAACCATTTGAAATTCTACGTCTTGTGATCAGAAACAAATAAATTAAAGGGGACTGGAAAGACAATGGAACGACAAGAATCTCTGCAAAGCAGGAACAAAGGGTGAACTGCTGTAAAGTGGGAAAACCACTTAAATAAATAAAATATCTGACACATAGAAGCTGTTAGTAATTTGATACCCTAGCTACCAGGAGGACTCCGGGGTTAGTACCTTAATGGCATAGCATTACCAAACAACAGATAACAAATGAACAATAAAGAAGCACGTACTTCAAATTGATTGTTTACTACATATTCGGTTATTCTACTGTTTTAGGTGTAAAAGTGCATTTCCTAACAAAAGAAAACCACAGAAACAGAAGTGAATCTGGCAAGGATTTACAGAATTCCACACCTTTAGACTAGACACCTCAGGTAGGTAGAGAAGCAAGGGGATAGATAGTACCTAAGACGTCTATCGTTGGCAGAACAAGTCATTCTAAAATACCACTTATACACACAACTAAAATAATCTACGAGCGGGTGTCAAGAGTGGTAAAAGTATTCAGTGTCATAATTGATCCTTCGGGATATAAGGTTGGTACTTTCAGTTATTTGAGTCCTTTTGTTTTTTCACAGTGAGTGCCAGAAGTGACTGAGGTGTAAGATGGAGATACCTGAGCCTGGTAGTGTGATCTAGTTCCTCATTTGAAGGGCAAAGCGCTTGGCAAATCCATGATGTGATGACGGCTGTTTATGGAAATCATTGCCCATCGTATGACACTATTGTGAGGTGGAAAAGGAATTTTCAAACTGGTCACATGTTCCTGACAGATGAGCCAAGAGCTGGTAGACCGTCAGCTGTCACAGTGAAGAAAGTGGAGTGTTTAATTCTGGAAGACAGACGAACAACCAACCAAATGATCATGAATGAGACACATCTTAGTTATGGTAGTGTGTGGACGAGCTGCAGATGTGTAAGATGTCTGTACGGTGGGTTCCACGTGTGCTAACCTCTTTCCAAAAGCAAACACGGCGTGACCTTTCAAGACAGCTGTTGATCCTATTGGACCAGGATGAAGATGATTTTTTATCGTCTGGTAACCATGGATGAATCCTGGTTCTATCAGTATTATCCAGAGACAAAAACCATGAGCATGGAATGGAAACATACCGGTTCCCCTTTTCCAAAAAGGCAAAGGTGCAAAAGTCAGCTCGGAAGGCCATGTTTTCAGTTTTCTGGAACTGTCGTGGAGTCATCCTTACATATTATCTTGACAAGGGTCAAACCATCACTTGCAGATACTACTACAATCTTCTGGACAAGTTACGAGCAGCTCTGATTAATAAACGACGCGGTATACTCTCCAAAGTTGTTCGTCTTCTGTCTGACAATGCACCAGCTCATTCATCTCAAGTTGCAGTTGACAAAACAAGTGAATGTGGCTTTGAGATCTTACAACATCCGCCTTATTTGCCCGATCTCGCACCAAGTGACTTTCTTGTTCCGGAAATGAAGAATCCGTTATCTGGTCGCCGATTTGACAACATAAATGACGTCATTAATAAAGTGGAAGAGTGGTTTAAAGCGAATTCTGCAGACTTCTGCTATGACGGTTTTCGGAAGGTCAACAACCGCTGGGAAAAGTTTGTAAATCTTTATGTTGACTACGTAGAGAAGAACTATGAGGCACGTATCAAGATAAACTCTAATATAGTTTTTAAAAGGTGATAATTAGAACTTTACGGCATCCCCTCGTATGTTAGGTTAAGAAGTGAGAAATACTTATTTTGCAGTGTAAAAGTTGGCGGAAAATCCATTTCTGTTAATGACATACGAGCACATTGCTCGTACACAACACTGAGAAGCCCGCCTCGGTAACGTAGATGGTAGCGGTCTGCCTCACGTTCAAGGGGTGCCAAGTTCGCATCTCGGACAAGGTGAGTTATCTGGATAAGGTTTTTCCGGGGTTTACCCTTATCCTAAAAGTCGAATGTCGGGTAACTGTGAACTCCATGGACCCTGGGCACATTTGAGCATCATTTCACCCATTCCAATCATCGTCCGATATGACTTGAAAGGATACACGACGTAAATTACCAAAAAAGAATATTCTAAGAAAAGGCGGGGAAATAATACAACCTTGGGTATAAGTGTGACAGTATTTTGTTCATGATAATATGCTAATGGGATTTTTTCTGGATTATTTTGCAATTTTATTAAATATATTTTCTTCTCTATATTGCAAACTACACCATGGATGTAAAGTTGTTTCAGTTTTAGTAGAAAGCAGGGTGAAAGATGTGCACATTGAAGTTGACGAAATCTCTTTTCAGACACAAGACAGGAATCCTCTTAGGAATCCAAAGTAAGCAAAATTTGATCAACTGGAAAAACTTAATATAGTATTCTGTGACTGTACACTTTTCAACTTCCCCTTCTCCCATCAGCTGATGTCTGGTTCTCACGAACTTTCCAGTTGAGTTACAAAGGTTTATTTCTTGGACTCGGATGCACCTGATCAAATCACCTTATTTCAGCGTCGCAGATCAAAGGAGATAAGTTTTGCTGTAAAGATTTCTGTTTGTCTGAAATGTAAACATCTTTAAAGTTCAAATGTCTGCTATTCAGGTCATTTGTGTCGCAGGGAAATTTACGGCTTCTTTCACTTGACGGGCATACTTGGAAATATATGTAGTTTTTCTTTTTTTATCGTTAAACTGCTGCCAAATACACTTGCAGCTGAAATGTCGATGTAGAGATCGCAGCTTTGTCAACAACAATAGCCTGAAAATCTGACAATATAAAATGCACTTCATCAATAACGTGCTTCAGTTTTTATAACCTCCCTGTTTAGACTTGAACTACAAAACAGGTTTGTAATTATATAAACACATGAATTCTTACAAAGACAAAATTATTGCTCCCGTTTGACAAATGCTTGGATTAAGGAACCTAAACATTATCTTTAAACAACGAACAAAAATGCAACTAATTAAATAAAGAAAATTAATACAGCACGATTTAAAACGGACTAAAGGGTATAACACAACTTCTCCCAACGTCATACTCCTACAGATTTCTAACTACGAGGGCTGCACAGTAAAGAATTATCAGAATTTTTTACGGTCATAATTTTTCGCACTAAAATTCACTCGTATTATATTATGTGAAATAAACATGCCGTAGTAGCTTCATTGTTGGTACTCCTGGTTCCCACCCGTGAGAACCAGATAGGTTCAGACATGTTCAGTATCATCTACCACTGCAACGGAGGTAACACGTGAGGAACAATAAACGGCTTTGAAATTCTGCTTTCATCTCAAATCTTCAGTTGAGGCCTATACATTGTTACAGGAGGTCTATGGAGAGTCTGTTCTTCCCTACAGCACAGCTCGAAGCTGGTTTAAAATGTTTAAAGAGGGGAGACAATCAATTTCAAAGGAAGGTGGACCCGGTGCTCCAGTTATTGCTGTTACAGAAAAAACATCAACACTGCTGCTGTCATTGTGAGAGAGGATTGACGAATTACCTTAAGATCACTTTCTGAAATACTGAACATTTCATTGGGTGCCAGCCACACGTTGGTGACAGAAACATTACACATGAGACGTGTTTGTACGCGATGGGTTCCATGACTATTGATCCCCGAACAAAAGGACATTCGCATGCAGGTCTGCATGCAGTTAAAGTTGATGTTAGAGGATGATCCAGAGTTTCTTTCAAACATAATCACTGCTGATGAAACTCGGCTACATCATTTTGATCTTGAGAGCAAACAGAAAAGCTCAGTTTGGAAATCTCCTTCATCACCAACCCCCAAAAAAGCAAAAGCTGTTGAATCTGCTGGGAAAGTTATGGTCACCTCATTCTTTGATATTCATGGAATTGTTTATCAGCATGTTGTACCTGCACACACATCAGTAACTGGAGAATACTACAGGGATGTCCTGAAAACATTGCAAGTCCATATCAGACACAAAAGACCACATTTCCATGAAGCAGGCTGGATGCTGCACCACGATAAAACGTGGCCGCATATTGCCAACGTTTTTGCGTAATATCTTGCAAAAATCAACGTGAAGTGCGTCGCTCACCCTCCCTATAGTCCGGATTTAACCCCATGTGACTTTTTTATATTCGTTAACTTGAAGAAACGCCTTCGTGGGAGGCATTATCCATCATCAGAAGCAGTGGTGAAGGCTGCGGAGGCGATTTTGAAGGATCTCTCAAAAATGGTTTCCAGCATGTCTTTGAAGACTGGTAGAAATACTGGGACAAGTACATCGCATTCAGGGGAGACTATTTTGAGAAGGGCCATCAAAATTATGAGGTTGAGTAAAGGTACGTTGTCAAAGAAAGTGTTTATGAGTACTCTTAGTGGATATGCAACTACAAAAACAATTTACAATTTCTCCCAACCTCATACCCCTACAGATTTCTGACTCCATATAGATTGCTCTGAAATTTTGTTCTGAAATTTTAATAACTATTTAAATAAGAGCAACCTCGAGCATATGCAACAGTAAGAAAATTTACATAACTCTACAATCATTTGCAATGTAAATTCTTAGTGACTTGCGTTGACAATTCGTAAATCAATTATTTATATGTAGGCGCAACACATTTTCCGTTTCAAATGTTAAAGGCACCTTTATGGATATTAATAATAATTTACAATCACAAAATATCAGGTCAATGGCTTAAGAACTTTTATGGAGCTATAAATATGTATAGTTTTGGAGGAAATTATTTTATACCTTTCAGTGCGTTTTATATACAAAGGCAAATCAAATACAAACGGAATTTTTTTTAAATTATTTTATCAACAAACAAAATGCTCATATACAGATTAGTTTTCTGCGTAGTGTCCCCTCTGCGATACAAAAATTCATCGTTTAGTACTGGAAGACCAGAGATTAAAGTTGTTTGGGATTGCAGACACCCTAAACATAACAAAAGATCGTGCAGGTAATATTTAAAGTAATGTTTTGGGCTTTTACAATATCTGTACAAGATGGGTGCCGCGTTTATTGACAAATGATCAAAGCTTCCAAAGAAAAACTATTTCTGTTGAGAATTTGGAGCGCTACAGAAGAAATCCCAGTGAATTTTTGAGACGGCTAGGTAAAACCCCGGAAAAAACCTTATCCAGGTAACTTACGTGCCAATATGCCGACGACTTCCTTATAATGGCACGTAAAAAGAACCTACGATATTGCTATCCTCCGCTGCAGCGTCAGCTCCGAGCTATCGGCCGTTGGAGTGAGAGGTGAAGCATGGCCATTAGCTCGGGAAGAGCTCCGCTCTGCTCCTGGCTGAGGTCCGAGATAGGTGACCGGATTGGTCGCTTAGGTTGAGACACAGGCAAATCCCCTGGGTTCTCTCTGCCAAATACCTTGGCGTCCTCCTCGATCGCGGCCTCACCTACGCTCCTCACCTCCGGGTCAAAATCGGAGAGCTGTGCAAACCTGCTGGCAGGAAGAAAGGTCCGCTGTCCGCAATAATAAACTTAGATCTGTGAAAGAACTTCCGATTCCCTGGGTTACCTCCTGTCGTTCATCTCGTCGCCAGGAGGTGAGTTTGACTCGGTTGCGTATTGGGCACTGCTGTTTTACTCAGTTTTCTTTTTAAAAAGTAGCCTGCTCCACTGTGTTCGTTTTGCAATGAACGACACGCGCTGCTAGCACACCTTAGGACGTCTCTGCAGCTGTCGGACAGCTTTGCAGAAATACTAGCGGATGATAACAAAATAGTGGAGAAGGTTTTGAAATTCTTTTCTAGATTAGACTTTCGGATTCAGCGAAGGGAATTTTTGGCATAATACTGTCACAAACTTTTGAGGGTGGCTGTACCTCCAGCCGGAGGAGCCGGCACATTCCAGAGCGGTAGCAGGTAGCCTGAGTCATTGATGGAGCAGCTGTGGAAGTGTTAAGTTGTATTGTAAAATCTGCAAGATGGAATGGGGTGACTATGAAAATCGTGTGGCTGTGATAGCGCTATATAGGGTAGGTAAATCACCAAGTGAGATTTTCAAAACTCTCCAGAAACTGAAAATCACAAAGAGGTTGGTCTATCGCACTATCCAGCGTTTCGATGAGACTGGAGATGTGAAAGATCGCCCGCGGGAAGGAAGACCACGCACAGTTCGGACTCCAAAATTAGTGAAAGCAGTGGCGGCTCGTGTGCGGAGAAATCCTGTAAGAAGGCAGTCGGTGATGGCTCAAGAGCTAAACATGTCAAATATGTCTATGTCTCGCACATTGAGGAGTGACTTGGGACTCCATGCTTACGCAAGGGACACCTTCTTACAAATGAACTGAAGCGTCAGAGACTCCTAAAATCAAATCGCTTCCTAAAGCGTTACGCTGCAAATGGGCACCGACGAATTCTTTTCACTGATGAAAAAATTTTCAATGTTGAGGAGACTTTCAATGCCCAAAATGACAGGGTATATGCTACGTCATCTAGAGAAGCTGGTGAAAAGGCTCCAAGAATCCAGAGGGGTCATCATCCTGCATCAGTCATGGTGTGGTGGGGTGTGAGCTACGAGGGCACAACGGAGCTCCATTTTTGAGAAAAAAATGTGAAAACAACTGCACAGGTGTATCAGAGCACAGTGCTTCAACCAATAGTTAAGAACCTCATCAACACACTCTTCCGTGGACAGAGATGGACCTTCCAGCAGGATTCTGCCCCATCACACAAGGCTGGTTCAACCCAGGAGTGGCTGAGGTCAAATGTTCCAGACTTCATTTCTACTTCAGACTGGCCATCTGCTAGTCCGGACCTAAACCCTTTGGACTACAAATTGTGTTCCAAGCTTCAGGAGATGGCTTGCAAGAAGAGACTTCCCAATATTGAAAGTTTGAAGCGCTCTCTTCTGAAGGCAGTAGCCGAGTTTCCTCTTGATGTGGTGCGTAATGTAATTGATGAGTGGCCACAAAGACTTAAGGACTGTGTGCGTGCTAATGGTGGCCATTTTGAATAATTATATGTGATTTCAATTCTCTATAAACCTATGTAACTAGTGGTATAAGGATATTAAAATATCTCCAAGCATTTTGTGTCAGTTGAATTAGAATTTTGTGACAGTATTTATGGTAAGACTAGGTATATGTATAAATTGTAGCTTTTTATGTGCATGTATTTTTTTAAGTTTATTTACATTTTTATAATGTTTTAGAAAAATGTATATCTGGCTTTTGTCATGACTAGTTTTTTAAAATGGCGCTGATAACCTCTGCAGTTGAGCGTCCTTATACTCATCATCATCACGTCCGGGTCAAAGCCGGACAAGGGCATGCAGCACTTAGGCATTTGTACCCCATTTTAAATACACAATGTCAACACACCTTAAACTACGCCTGTATCGGGCGATTATCCCGCCCCTGATTCTGTACGGCTGCGAAGTCTGGCGATCAGCGCCTCCTACCACTATTCGCAGGCTATACGATAGTGAACGTAGATTCCGTCCCATATCCTCCACACCTACTCCGGAGTTCCATATATTGTAGACGTGGTGCGGTAGAGTACCCGTGCCATCTATAATAAGCTAGGCTCCCACCCAAATAACCTGGTGATGACCCGAGGCTGGTATGGCCATAGGGTTCCTCGCCGGAGAACAAGTTACCGGCTGCCCAAAGACGCTATGGGCAACTAAACTGAGCAGAACCACTTTCCCCGGATTCAGTACCCCCAAGTCCAGAAATGGCTTGGTAAAACCCATACCTCAACATTAGTTCCTTTCCCTATACTCTGTCAAGCGGACTGTGCTGAGATGCCTCTCAGGCAGGCGGAAGAGCGCAGCCAGCTTCTGGTCGCACCCCCCCCCCCCATCACCCGGGGCACTTGCGCCCACATATGGCTAGCTATACTATTACCCAAGACAGCCGCCTGCGACGCAAGACAATTCTTTATACTACCTAGATAAAGCTGTACTAAGGGACTAGGTGCTGAGCAGCGAACACCCCGCCCAGGTAAAGTGTGAGTAAAGTCTGCCTTTGACGAACCCTTATAACCGTTTTACAACCCCCGACCCTCCTTTTTCCAGATCTTTCTGCAAGGTTGCCATCTTTCTCGATACGTCATGGGTATCGTACGAGGCTTCGTCTATATATCGCCAAGCTACAATTCTACTGATTCCATAATAACCCTTATCTTATTCAAAGTGAGGTTTTTGAAACCCAGCTCCATTAGGAGGCCGCGCAAAGTGCAGTGCCCATAAAGAAAATCACAAATTTCTTGCAAATGTGCAACCAAATCGTCTAAGGTGGGCGCTCTCCCTTTTGCATGGAATCTATCAATTTCTCGACGAATTAAATCGCATGTGAAATTATCTAGTTTAGAGAAACGTTTCCTTTTGTTTTCACACTTGATCGGCGTCTTTGATATTCCTTTCGTCACAATATTTCTTACTGTATTTCTGTAAATACCCAGAATTTATCATCAGCTTCATTGCATGACCCCTTACCAAGATTATTTGTCAGCAGATATTTATATGTGTTCAAAACAAGCGCTTGAATTTGCTTAGAAACAGTTCCCGTTATAACTTTGTTTTTTGAGGCTTCTCCAGTAATATAACTCGGCCCAGTTATTCACACTATTGTCTTCACTTTGATTATGTTCACGTGACTGAAAGTTATCTACTACTTCATTTGCATTTATCACTGCATTTCCCTCCTACGGTCTCCACATCGTGACACACAACGAATTTCTGCACGTAATGAAACAGATCAACTGGAAGTTGGAACTTTGGCAACTGAGACTCCTCGTGGAGTAGACATGCGACTGTCACTTCGAGAAAATCAGGGTTGCTATTGATCCTCAACGACAGTGTTCCATTTGTGAAGTGTGGAGATAGATTTATGACGGTAATTAGTGGGCGGGAGGCTCAGATTCCTTTGACTCCGAATTGCGCATGCGTTAACTAAACAGACTTTAAACCTGGACGACTCGTATCTTCTGCTGGTCTGCTGCGGATTATTACCATGAATGGAACTTCAATACATGGCTACACTCCAGAAAGTAAATCACAGTGAAAACAGTGGATTGTGGTAGGTAAACCAACTCCAAAAAGGGCAGAGTCAATTTTGTCAGCTAACAAGGTTATGACGATTGTTTTCTGGGATGTATAGGAAATTATTTTTATTGATTACCTGGAAAGTGGTAAAAATATCACTGATGACTATTTCGCAAGCTTACTGCAACGTCTGAGTGATGAAGTGAAAAGAAAAAGACTACATTTGGCAAAGAAAAAACCTTGTTTCTTCACGACAATGCTCCTACCCATCGTTCAGTCATTGTGATGGTAAAAATGTGCAACATCCACCCTATTAGTCAGATCTAGCACCCAGTGACTACCACCTTTTCCAAAATTCAAAAAAATGTTTGGAAGACGTAGATTTCACAGCAACGACGAGGTCATTTATGTGGTAAACAGGACCATGATAAGTCGGCGCACCTCCGTAGCGTGGTGGTAGCGTGTCTGCCTCACGTTCAAGAGGTCCAGGGTGAGCTACCTGGATAAGGTTTTTCCGGGGTTTTCCCTTATCCTTCAAGGCGAATGTCGGGTAACTGTAAGCTCCGTGGACCCTGGACTAATTTGAGCATCATTTCACCCATTTCATTCACCGTCCAATATGACTTAACATTGGAGGACGTAAATTACAAAACATGGTTTAATTAAATTAGAACACCGATTAACAAACAACTGAACAACTAATTGAAAAACATAGGGAGTTTAACAAAGAAACGCATATGGCATTTGTTGACTTTCAAAATGCCTTCGACAGGGTAAACCGATGTAAAATGTGGTAAATATTGGAAGAACGAGGATACGCACAACAATTAGTAAAAATGATACAATGCTTCTACTTCCAAACAAAAATAAATGTGAGGAACAATGGTAAAATTTCTAAAAAAAATTCCTACTAATCAGGGTGTTAGACAAGGGTGTACTTTATCACCTACACTTTTTAGAATTTATATTGACGACCTAGTGTGCAAATGGAAGCAGCTAGTGTATGTAGGTTTTAATATTTCAAATAAAAACTTTGTAAATATTTTATTGTTTGCTGACGACTTAGCTATTATACAAAATAGCGAGTCTGCCCTGCAAAAATCTATTTTTAAACTTGGTGAACTTTGTAAGCAATATAACATGAAAATTTCTTTTATAAAATCAAAGGTAATGGCATTCATTGGGAAAGAGCCAATTAGAACAAAAATAGTTATAAATAATCGTTGCGTTGAACAGGTAAGCCATTTTAACTACTTGGGAACTGATGTTAGTTGTGACAAGGAATATGATGTCTACAATAAAATATGCACATTTCAAAGAGTGTGTGGAACAATAAATAGATCATTTAGAAACAAAATAGGTAAAGAAACAAAATTAAAGTTCTACAAAGTTATGGCTGTACTTATACTGACATACGGAAGTGAGACTTGGACGTTAACTAAAAAGCAACAGAGTAAAATACAGGCTGCAGAAATGAAACTCTTGAGAAGTGTGAAAGGGTGCACGAAGAGGGACTTAATAAGAAATGAAAATATAAGAGAAGAGCTGGACAGTTTTAGTATGAATGATAGGTTAAAAGATCTCAAACAAAAATGGAAGGAACATGTTGAAAGAATGGCAGATAATAGACTTACAAAACAAATATTACAGTATCATCCTAAAGGTAGGAGATCGGTGGGCAGACCAAGGAAACGATGGCTGGAGGACTTCGAAGGCGGAACAGGCACTTGATTGCCTAAGCCATGAAGATGAAGATGAAGATGAAGATGAAGATGAAGATGAAGATGAAGATGAAGATGAAGATGAAGATGAAGAAGAAGAAGATGAAGATGAAGAAGAAGAAGAAGAAGAAGAAGAAGAAGAAGAAGAAGAAGAAGAAGAAGAAGAAGAAGAAGAAGAAGAAGAAGAAGAAGAAGAAGAAGAAGAAGAAGAAGAAGAAGAAGAAGAAGAAGAAGAAGAAGAAGAAGAAGAAGAAGAAGAAGAAGAAGAAGAAGAAGAAGAAGAAGAAGAAGAAGAAGAAGAAGAAGAAGAAGAAGAAGAAGAAGAAGAAGAAGAAGAAGAAGAAGAAGAAGAAGAAGAAGAAGAAGAAGAAGAAGAAGAAGAAGAAGAAGAAGAAGAAGAAGAAGAAGAAGAAGAAGAAGAAGAAGAAGAAGAAGAAGAAGAAGAAGAAGAAGAAGAAGAAGAAGAAGAAGAAGAAGAAGAAGAAGAAGAAGAGGAAGAGGAAGAAGAAGAAGAAGAAGAAGAAGAAGAAGAAGAAGAAGAAGAAGAAGAAGATTAACAAATTTATTAGCCTTTCTGGAGATTATGTTTAGAAATAAAGAAAAATGATTCAATTTCCTTCTATTATGAGGCCCGGGATTATCAGCAGACCCTCGTACTTCCTGTGCGTACTATACACAAGAATTAGAAAAAGTAAAAGGACATCAATTTACGTTTTACTACCGCCAAAACTTTTTACGTGTATAAAATATAATTAACTGCAAACAAAATTGTGGTATGAAAGTTTTTCTCTCGGGGAAACAGAAGCTGTTGCTTCCATTTCCAATTAACCACCGTCAACTACGTTGCCCACAAATGCATACACTGAACAACATTAATTATCTGTATAAAAAACAACTTCAGAAGCTAGCAGGCAACTTGCAGAAAGCTGGAAAAATAAGTTATCCGTGATAGCTGCCCACAAAGAGAACACAGCTCCTCTTTTGTTTTAATAATGTTTACAAAGTCTTCCATAACAAGCTGTCCGAGATTTCATTAGGAAAACGCTTTATCTCTAAATAAAACATGCTAAATGGTCAGTTACATTTAGGAAGTGGAGGAAATAGTTTATCACGCCCCAAAATTAGACGGTGCATTTCGCCGGATAAAAAGTTATGTTTCGGAGTACCTTAACCTCAAAAACATCATTTTTTGTACGTAAGTTGGTAAGTATGTTTGTGTCCCGTACCAAACATCAGATTTACCATAAAATACTTAACGTTTTTTATTAAAATATCTTACTTTAAGAACTGTTTACAATAATTTAAATGCTTTTGTTGAATTTTCTGGGAACTTCCTCTGAAGTCTTCATTTTGTAACGTTATTTCCACCTGCCAATTCTTATATAAAAATGAACTACTATATATTGAAATATGAGCTGAATCTTTCCTGGTGGCGTATATGTTCTAGACGTTCTCGGGCTTCGAGCCAGGTAAGCAGATGTTGAGACATCGACGTTTCGGGAGCGTACATCTCTCCCATCTTCAGGATGTTGAATGACTTAGGGCTGGGGTGACCCATATATATACATACATATATACACTGGTCGCCAAGAAAATTACGCGGACCAATCAGTGAGCGGGCTCGCGTTGGTGAATATGACTCAGGAAACACAGATCTGGCTTACTGAGCAGCGACCAGGGCAGCAGTGTTTTCTGAGAGGTTGTCATATTCACCAACGCGAGCCCGCTCACTGATACAACCTGGCAGCGATGTTCACAACTGACCTACCCATAACAAAATGCGAAAGACTTCCCACTCTGAGATTGCTTGGCTAATCCGCCACCTTCCCAACCGTAAGGCACCAGGCCCCGACCAGATACCCAATATAGCCATCAAAAACTTGCCACTAAGGTCACTCAAATTCCTAGCCACCATTTTTAATTACTCTCTTGAGCATGGCATTTTCCCAACAGCCTGGAAAACTGCTCATGTACTACACTTCCCTAAACATCACAAACCTCCACACAATCCGATGAACTATAGACCAATTAGTCTCCTCAGCTCACTGAACAAACTCCTTGAGAAAGTCATACTCAAGCGACTAAACGCGTACATTAAAAGCACCACGCTCCTCTGCAACGAACAATTCGGCTTCCGAACACACCACTCCTCAACACTTCAAATACTTAGAGCTACTGAACACATCACCCATGGCTATAACATCAATAAATCAACTGGTGCACTTCTCCTCGATTTCGAACGGGCCTTTGACAACGTTTAGCACAAAGGACTCTTACGCAAAATGCTCTCCTATAATTTCCCAGACTCAGCAGTTAAACTAATTTCCAACTACCTCTCTGGACGATCCTTCAGATCAACGGTAAACGGCTCCCGGTCAAGCCTAAGACAAATCCGCGCCGGCGTTCCCCATGGTAGCATCCTGGGACCACTCCTTTTCAACATCTATATTAACGATATTCCTATGCCTAATTCAGTTAAAACATTCATCTATGCTGATGACACAGCCATCATGGCCCAATCCTGGCAACCACGCCTAATTCACCGCCGTCTTCAAAACTACATTACGCAACTAGAATCTTGGCTCACTGACTGGCGAATCAAGCCAAATCCCAATAAATGTCAAGCGATTCTCTTCACCAAACGCACAACCCATCGAACCCAAAACCTCCCTCCCCTACAACTCTTCGGCACTAATATAACCTGGTCGCCCACAATCAAATACCTAGGTGTCACCATGGACAGAGGCCTCACATGGCGCACACACATCAGTAAAATCAGAGGCAAAGCATGCAGCCGACTCAGGGAACTCTATCCGCTATTAAACCACTCCAGCCTTCTGCCCATCGAAACTGCCTTAGTACTCTACAAAACCCTTCTCAGACCACTAATTACCTACGCCGCCCCGGTCTGGGGATATGCAGCCAGAACGCACATCAAACGACTACAAACTTTCCAAAATAAAATCCTACGGCTGATATGCAAACTCCCGCGTACAACCCCAGCAGCACCTCTACATAAGGAACTCAGAATACATACTATTAACGAATTTATCCGCAAGCTCGCCTTTGACCTCTACAAAAATGCAGAACAAAATCCAAACCCACTCATCCAAAGCATTGGTAGCTATGACCCATTCACCAGTAAACATAAAGGACCCCTACACCTCTTTCACCGATACTCGGACAACGACGTTAGCGAACATGACGTTCAAGACTTCCTAAACCAGCTCATCCCTGTCTAGAACCCAACACAGCCCTCAAGACTACCATCATATCTGCCTACAGAATTCCCTCAGCATTCCAAACCACAACTAATATTATATGCATGCCTTGTACTACTAATCCCGTGTACTAACACCACCGCAGAGCTACTAACATACCATGAATAACACGCATGATCATAATCCATCACTAACCCTCCACTAAGCATGGACGCATGCACCGCAAAAGGCACTACACGCATGCCCAAATAACAACACACTACACTACGCGACTCCCCAGTCTAGCACTCAGGGCACCTAGCCATGTTTGCCACACTGGCCTCTTACACCACGCCGCCCAGCATGACTCATGCTGAGCAAATCATACACGACACTCCCCAGAGTGCTTATTGCGGGATCTGCTAACACCACTAATCTCTCACGTAACCCCGCATCCCTGCATGTTAGTTTTAACAGCATGTGGGAGGCGATGTAGAATGCTTGCCGGAGAATGACGGTTGATCGCCACCGGGTAAGCGGGGAGGGGCCTGTCTAACAAAAAAAAACAAAAAACAAAAACAACCTGGCACCAAGGCCTACTGTACAATCTCAGGAAGGCCAACGTACCTCCTCCCTATCTCGCCCTGATTAGTAGTTTCCTCAGAGACCGCACGTTCAGGGTGAGAGTGGAAGGACGGATATCATCTATCAGACCAATAGCCGCGGGTGTCCCGGAGGGCAGTGTACTGTCCCCGATACTCTTTGCGGCCTACATGTCTGACTTCCCCTTAAAATCACAGACTGTTACGTGCCAATATGCTGACGACGTCCTCATAATGGCACGTAACAAAAACCTACGATATTGTCATCCTCCGCTGCAGCGCCAGCTCCAAGCCATAGGCCGTTGGAGTGAGAAGTGGAGGATGGCCATTAGACCCGAGAAGAGCTCCGCTCTTCTCCTGGCTAAGGTCCGCGTTAGGCGACCAGATTGGTCGCTGAGGTTAAGGCAGAGGCAAATCCCTTGGGTTCTCACTGCCAAATACCTTGGCGTCCACCTCGATCGCGGTCTCACCTACGCACCTCATGTCCGGATCAAAGCCGGACAAGGGCATGCAGCGCTAACACAGTTATACCCAATTCTTAAATCCACCATGCCAACGCACCTCAAACTACGCCTGTATCGGGCGATTATACCGCCCTGATTCTGTACGGCTGCGAAGTCTGGAGATCAGCGGCTCCCACCGCTATCCGCAGACTACAGCGAGTCCAGAACAGGACACTGCGCATGATCTACGATACCGGGCGTAGATTCCCGTCCCATATCCTTCATGCATACTCTGGGGTCCCGTATATCGTGGACGTGGTGCGGGAGAGATCCCGCACCATCTACGATAAGCTGGACTCCCATCCAAACATACTGGTGAACACCCTTGGCCGTTACGACCACAGGGTTCCTCGCCGACGACCGAGCTACTGGTTACCCAAAGATACCTTGGGTAACTAGTACCTAACAGGGCCACTACCCCCTGACTCCAACCTCCTAAGCACAGAAATGGGCTTGGTAAACTTAATACCTTAACACTGTTCCTTTCCCTCTAGCCTGTTTAGCGGACTGTACTCAGATGCCTCCCAGGCAGGCGGAAGAGCGCAGCCAGCATTGGCGTATCCACCCTACATGGGGCAACAGCGCGCACAAAGGCTAGATATGTCCACTGCCAAAAACAACCGCCTGAGACAATAATGACTCTACTATACTGCCCAGATAAAGACGCAATAAGCGGCTAAGTGCTGGGTAGCAAACACTCCGTCCAGGTAAACCTGGACGACTCGACTCTTCTGCTGTTCTGCTGGTCTGCCTAAGTCATTCAACATCCTGAAGATGGGAGAGATGTACGCTCCCGAAACGTCGATGTCTCAACATCTGCTTACCTGGCTCGAAGACCGAGATAGAACATACTCTATATTATTAAGGAATTAGTAACAATTAACCATTACTCAGTAGTAAATTTATATAGCTTTTGTACTACTATTTGTAAAAATGTATTGCGGAAAAGCCCTTGAAAATATGTATTTTATTTTTAATTTATTTCTCGTCTTTCCTTTTACATCATCAACTGGAAATACAAAGTCAAGATCACAATTTTAAAATCCATGCAGGAAAACGCAATATATTCCTAAATCCTGAAATTCCTACGAAGTTGCTTGCCATTGAATAATCATTCGATCTCCCCAAACACCTTTTCGTGTATTTGAAGCTCTCTACTCCTTTTTACACATTTTGCCATTTCACCTAATCTAGATTTTTCTCTTAATTGTTCTTAGTCATTTCTCTTTAGCTTCCCTAAATAACTCCCTATACATGTCGTGTACTTTTCCCCTTTTACTGACAAAATTTTTCTTATGTACCACTTCGCCCCCCAAATTGTCCCATTTACGTAGCTAAGCCTGCTCTCTCCATATCTTTGTTTGACTACAATATAATATACAATGGAAGTCTGTATTCTCTTCTCCACACAATGGACATTTATCTAGCTCCCTATCTTGACCTATACCTTTCTGTCCCATTTACGTAGCCAGGCCTGCTCTCTCCATATCTTTGTTTGACTACAATATTAATATACAATGGAAGTCTGCATTCTCTTCTCCACACAATGGACATTTATCTAGCTCCCTCTCTTGACCTATACCTTCTGTCCCATTTACGTAGCCAGGCCTGCTCTCTCCATATCTTTGTTTGACTACAATATAATATACAATGGAAGTCTGCATTCTCTTCTCCACACAATGGACATTTATCTAGCTCCCTATCTTGACCTATACCTTTCTGTCCCATTTACGTAGCCAGGCCTGCTCTCTCCATATCTTTGTTTGACTACAATATAATATACAATGGAAGTCTGCATTCTCTTCTCCACACAATGGACATTTATCTAGCTCCCTATCTTGACCTATACCTTTCTGTCCCATTTACGTAGCCAGGCCTGCTCTCTCCATATCTTTGTTTGACTACAATATAATATACAATGGAAGTCTGCATTCTCTTCTCCACACAATGGACATTTATCTAGCTCCCTCTCTTGACCTATACCTTTCTGTCCCATTTACGTAGCCAGGCCTGCTCTCTCCATATCTTTGTTTGACTACAATATAATATACAATGGAAGTCTGCATTCTCTTCTCCACACAATGGACATTTATCTAGCTCCCTATCTTGACCTATACCTTTCTGTCCCATTTACGTAGCCAGGCCTGCTCTCTCCATATCTTTGTTTGACTACAATATAATATACAATGGAAGTCTGCATTCTCTTCTCCACACAATGGACATTTATCTAGCTCCCTCTCTTGACCTATACCTTTCTGTCCCATTTACGTAGCCAGGCCTGCTCTCTCCATATCTTTGTTTGACTACAATATAACATACAATGGAAGTCTGCATTCTCTTCTCCACACAATGGACATTTATCTAGCTCCCTATCTTGACCTATACCTTTCTGTCCCATTTACGTAGCCAGGCATGCTCTCTCCATATCTTTGTTTGACTACAAAATAATATACAATGGAAGTCTGCATTCTCTTCTCCACACAATGGACATTTATCTAGCTCCCTCTCTTGACCTATACCTTTCTGTCCCATTTACGTAGCCAGGCCTGCTCTCTCCATATCTTTGTTTGACTACAATATAACATACAATGGAAGTCTGCATTCTCTTCTCCACACAATGGACATTTATCTAGCTCCCTCTCTTGACCTATACCTTTCTGTCCCATTTACGTAGCCAGGCATGCTCTCTCCATATCTTTGTTTGACTACAAAATAATATACAATGGAAGTCTGCATTCTCTCTCCCTCTTCTCCACACAATGGACATTTATCTAGCTCCCTATCTTGACCTATACCTTTCTGTCCCATTTACGTAGCCAGGCCTGCTCTATCCATATCTTTGTTTGACTACAATATAATATACAATGGAAGTCTGCATTCTCTTCTCCACACAATGGACATTTATCTAGCTCCCTATCTTGACCTATACCTTTCTGTCCCATTTACGTAGCCAGGCCTGCTCTCTCCATATCTTTGTTTGACTACAATATAATATACAATGGAAGTCTGCATTCTCTTCTCCACACAATGGACATTTATCTAGCTCCCTATCTTGACCTATACCTTTCTGTCCCATTTACGTAGCCAGGCCTGCTCTCTCCATATCTATGTTTGACTACAATATAATATACAGTGGAGGTCTACATTCTCTTCTCCACACAATGGACATTTATCTAGCTCCCTCTCTTGACCTATACCTTTCTGTCCCATTTACATAGCCAGGCCTGCTCTCTCCATATCTATGTTTGACTACAATATAATATACAATGGAGGTCTACATTATCTTCTCCACACAATGGACATTTATCTAGCTCCCTATCTTGACCTATACCTTTAAGTTTCTCACAAGCCTTCTCGCCCTAACTTATTACATATGTCTATATATCCTTTCCTCCCCCAGGTTGTTTTTATTTCTCTATATAACCTCAGTAAGCTTTTGTCACTTGTACTGACAGAAACGTCATATCTGTCGATATCCTCTAATCTTAACTTCTTTCCAGAAGCATCTATACTCATACTCTGTATTTATCCAAGAGTGACCCATACGTATCTACTTCAACACTTCATTTTATGTGCCCAAGACCCTCCCCAGTTACTTTCCCTTTGAATAAGGAAAAAATCTTAATTATATTGCCATCTTCCAAGTTAATAATTCTGTAATATATTTCATTGCCCTGGACAAGATTTTAATTTTAGTAAAATGTCTGCCCAGTTCTAATTTCGCTGTCCCATTTGGTATTACTATTCCTGATCCCAATATTTATTTACAAAGGGATGAAAAAATGTATGAAACGCTGTAAACTTCGATACTTATTAATCACCAATAAATATAGGCGCAGTTACTCAGGAAAGTCTGCTAGTTTCGGTGCCAATAACGGGACGGCTTCCTCAGAGCTTTTGCTATACTTAGGGTTGGGGCAGGATTTCTATGTTTGGAAGCCAGAAATAACAAATTCATTGTATTTTGATTTGTTTTTTGATGATTGTGCTTGATTAAATAAGAGTCATGAGAATCCTGGTTTCAAGGCGTGGTTGGGAATAAAGTTTCGGAGTAGTCAAATTTTGTAACTATTTAATTGTATTATTTAGATTACATTTTACTTGAACTTCCTTTCCCAGTCACTTCCAACATATCGATAAATTCTTACTTTGTTGTTTTTAAACAGTTCCAACTATTACATAAATGTTCTTGACCCTGACCACTATCCATCACACTCACCATTACAAAACATCTCTACCAAGATTATTGATTTTTTGTAACTATCGTTACTCCTATCTTAATTTTGTGATTGGCCGATTTGATTCCACGTCACAACATTACGTCATATAATCATAACATTTAAATATATTTTTACTTATTCAAATGACCAAATATATTTTCATAATCATTTTTTATAAATTAATAAACTTGTCATACCTCCTCTAAACATAACCCAAAACTACTGTTACAGAGTGCAGAGTTTATCGCTTCTCCGGGGTAGAAGCTTCTGCCTCAAAACTTGTATGGATGGTTAGAATATCGAACTTCAAAGAAGGAACTAATTAAAGCAAAGATAAAAATGAAATAACGAATGGGAAGAGAGAAACCTATTTTGGGTTAAGAAAATTCGGAAGCTTCCCATATTTGTAGAAAAAGTATTGTGACTTTGTGGGTTCGTGAAATTAAAATTCCAATTGCACAAACTCAAAATGTTCTTCATTTCCACCGAGTTTCAGTTGGAACACTTGCCGATTACATAGAATTACGTAGCGCACACAATTTATGGTGTCAATGGCATTGCAATAAAACTGTTTGAATCATACTTATCAAATCGTAAGCAAGTTTTATGTATAGGAGGTGAGAAATCTAATATGGTGGAGCTAAACTGTGGTGTTCCACAGGGCTCAATACTTGGGCCACTATTATTTTTAGTAATGGTTAACGATTTACCTTCTCTCTTAAAGTCCCATACTGTACTGTATGCTGATGATACCACGTTTTTGAATACCAGTATCGATTATCAAAGCCTTAACTTGCTAACAGAAGATACTCTAAGGCATGTAAATACTTGGTTTAGAGACAATGGTTTCCTGCTAAATGAGAACAAAACTGAACAACTTACATTTAGTTTGCGTGAGACTTCTTATGAAAATTGTTGAAGGAATGTAAAATTTTTAGGTGTGGTTGTGGACAATAGGCTGACATGGCAACCCCATATCAAATATATTACAGCGAAGCTGTCCAGAGTTATATATTTAATCAGAAATTTGAAAATTCATGTACCTGAATCATATTTAAGAACAGCCTATTTTGCATTCTTCCACAGTATAACCTCATATGGCATTTTACTCTGGGGAAGCAGCAGTCATATTTCTACTATCCTAATATTACAAAAAAATAAAATAATTCGTGCCATCTCAAATTCAGATAAATTAGCACATTGTAAAACTCTATTTATAAAATTAAGAATTATGACTGTGATAAATGTATATATTTATAGTACTCTCATCTATGTAAAAAGTAACTTAACCGACCAGCTATTCAGGCAGGATATTCATAATTATAATACTAGGTTTAATTATAAACTCAATATACCATATCATAGATTAACTAAAACCTCTAACAGCTTTGAAGTATTGGGCATTAAACTATATAATCAATCACCTTTAGAATTAACTGAATTATCAGGTAATACATTTAAATGCAAATTATATGAATGGTTAGTTTCCAAACCTTATTATTCAATACAGGAATACTTTAACAGGTGTAGTTAAACTTTGGCTTATGTCATGAAGTATTCTTATTTCCTCATTTTATTTTAAGCCTCTATATTTGTATATCTAATGTAAGTATTTTATTGATTTTTTTATCTTCACTGTATTATAACTGTATTAATTTGTACTCTATTTTTGACTTTGTCTATTGCGTAATAAGCTTAACGACAATAAATCATACAATTCACCAGTTCGTCTGTTACAGGTCTACTCTGCACTCGCAATTACGTAAAACTCCTCCGATGCACCTACATAGTCTTGCAGTCCGTTCACTTAGCACGGCGCTCCTCACGGCTGCTCGCCATGAACTCACTCACTCGTCAACTGCAGGCCTTATATAGGGAAGATCGTCGCTTCAGGAAGGTTCGCAGCTCGCACCATTATCCCGATATTTCAAGACGTCTGGTGGTAGGGGAAAGAGACGGTACGGGGCTCGTGCCACTCTTCTAACCATCCTCCCAGTTAGTGACACGAGACAAATGGGTAGCCGTGGTCTGAATGCTTCCGGTCTGCCCTACTGCCGGCCCGTTCTATCGGGAATTCAGACATTCGGGTGACAGTATGTACTACTATGTGTTTCAAATGGGAAGAATTCTGGCTTGTAGCCAGATGCCTTCAGAGTTGCCACCCCGTTACCCCCGGTGTTCTTATATCTCCCTCTCTCTCGCACACTTGCAAGTCTTCTTGGCACTAGACGTAAGGGGGAGTAAACTGAATTTTCCAAAGCTTTACAACAATGCAGTTGATCAAATTGTATTTGCAACATTGATATTCATTTTTTTTTTTGTAACTTATGTCCTCCAACGTTGTCATATCGGACGATGAATGGAATGGGTGAAATGACACTCAAATGAGCCCGGGGTCCATAGAACTTAGAGTTACCCGACATTCGTATTTCATGATAAGCGAAAACCCCGGAAATACCTTATCTGGGCGGGCCTGGATATTCGTATATTACGCACATGTTGAAAATATACAGGATGTTACAAAAAGGTACGGCCAAACTTTCAGGAAACATTCCTCACACACAAAGAAAGAAAATATGTTATGCGGACATGTGTCCGGAAACGCTAAATTTCCATGTTAGAGCTCATTTTATTACTTCTCTTCAAATCACATATACATGAAATGGAAACGCACAGCAACAGAACGTACCAGCGTGACTTCAAACACTTTGTTACAGGAAATGTTCAAAATATCCTCCGTTAGCGAGGTTACATGCATCCATCCTCCGTCGCATGGAATCCCTGATGCGCTGATGCAGCCCTGGAGAATGGCGTATTGTATCACAGCCGTCCACAATACGAGCACGAAGAGTCTCTACATTTGGTACCTGGGTTGTGTAGACAAGAGCTTTCAAATGCCCCCCATAAATGAAAGTCAAGAGGGTTGAGGTCCGGAGAGCGTGGAGGCCATGGAATTGGTCCGCCTCTACCAATCTATTGGTCACCGAATCTGTTGTTGAAAAGTGTACGAACACTTCGACTGAAATGTGCAGGGGCTCCATCGTGCATGAACCACAATGGGGTATTTTGACAATTGTCTGCACGAATGATTTCAATTTACATTTTAAGAGAAATACTAAAATGAGCTCTAACATGGAAATTTAGCGTTTCCGGTCACATGTCCACATAACATATTTTCTTTCTTTGTGTGTGAGGAATGTTTCCTGAAAGTTTGGCCGTACCTTTTTGTAACATCCTGTATATAGTTTTAAAAATAATAACAGTTTATGAATTTCCTATTTTTCTAATCCAACGAAACTGTCAGCGGCCCATCCATATAGCTATGAATGTCACTTACGTTAAGAGACAATTCGTCATTGTCATTGTCTTCATCGTCTGAGTGTTGTAAGTTTATGATAATAGGCTCCAAAATCTTGTTACGTGCTATTTCTTTCCAAAAGCAGTGTTCTTGTATTTCAGTTAATTCATGGAAATTAATGATTTCTTCACACTAGCCGTATATAGGCTAAGATATTTGATGGATAGAGTCAACATGCGACTGGACGGAAACCAGGAAATCCGTGGTTCAAATTCCGGCCATGGCATTGAATTTTTCATGTTGACTCTATCCATCAGCAGTGTTCATGTAGTTTATCTGATGTCTCACGCAGTTTTCCCAGTCTTGTATAA
The DNA here is from genome assembly GCA_030765055.1 of Mantis religiosa. Classification (NCBI taxonomy): domain Eukaryota; kingdom Metazoa; phylum Arthropoda; class Insecta; order Mantodea; family Mantidae; genus Mantis; species Mantis religiosa. The sequence goes on from CM060958.1 coordinate 13,452,123, forward strand.
CCTTGTCAATTTCGTGGTGAATAAGTCGCTCAGTGTCAGTCAGTTTAAAAGTATTATTTCTGTTTACAACATAATTTGAGTCCACATTAACTCAATTGGTTTGTTCTGGCAGTGGTAAATGGGCAGGTAGTTTATAATACCTCGTGTCTCATTTCAATTGCAAGTTGATCCAGCTCATACACTTTCCTGGTTTTTAAACGGAAAAACAATTGAATAATACTGCTTTGAACTCTCTGGAGTAAATATAGATTACGTACGATTCATAAACAGACATTCACGTTCTGCCGATGCACCATTCTACAAGGCAGTAGGAAGTGTATTGTTTGTTTTCGCTCTAATTTAACAAACACCTTGGCTTACTCAAAGTAACTCTTTTATGAGGTCATGTCAAACGTTTAAGTTTCAGTTCTGAGCAATTACAAATATACGTACACGCACATCTGCCAACCGATAATGTTGTCCATTACAGTGCTTACGGACTCGACCACGGAAGGAACATCACCTCGCAAGGATGGGAAAGAAGAAGAAAGAAGCAGCTCGCAGAAAGGCTAAAGAAGCCACACTGCAGACTTCACCAGACAGCTTACGTGCCTCGTCTCCGGTGCCGCCGGCACTGCCGGCATCAGAACGGTGCTCCCACGGTGCCTTGAATGGGAAGTTCTGGGCGATTACGCTCGGGCATGACGCGCCTAGCATAGCTAGCACGCCACAGCCGGCGGGCAGCTCGCCCACACCAACCCACTCCGCATCGTCCAACGCAACGCAGCCGACAGCCCAACCAGCACCTGACACGCAGTCATCAGATCTTCCCGCTGCAGAAGCACAAGCACCACCTGCTAGTGTTACTGCACAACGGCTATCCTACGCCGCTGCTGCACAACACACACAACAACGAGCACCCCATTCTGCACCAGCACCAGCGACGTCTGCAGGATCCTGCACCCTGGTCATCTGCGGGGTACCTACCTTGCAGATTCGTCCTCTCCGCCACGAAGCAGATGTGGCCCTCAGCCTGGAGAGCCAACAGGATATTTACGAGAATGGGCACCACCACTTTAGTTCACCTGCATCTAGCCGACCACTTGGAGCAGGATGCTGCCTTGAGGACGGGGCTGCCCTTGTTAGGGCGCTGCCTCAGAATCGAGGCAAGCAAATTGGAGCGTCACGTCCCGTGTCGGTGATGCTGCGACTACGGCCAGTGCGCCTCCACGTGCACAACTCCTCCGAGATGTCACTACTGTGGGTCACGGTGCCTCACCACCGAGTGCAGAAGGCACGATCTACGGCACCGACGCAGATACTGTGCAGCCTGCAATGGCGTATGCCATTTCACAGGTCAGCCACAGTGCCCACGCTACCCCAGACCGAGGCATACAACACAAGGCAACACAGCGACGACCAGGGACGATATACCTCGCTCACCTCCTACATCAGCAGCAGCACCTACCACTCTTCCTCAAGATGGCTTGAGGGAAGCCCTTCGGGTACTTCGGAGGGAGGTGGAGAACATCGGAGCCCGGCTCACCTCTCTGGAGAACTCCATCACTGCTACACAGTCCTCCAGAGAAGAAATCCATGACCTCCACTCGGAGGCGCTCAACATTGCACCACGCCTTGGGCAACTAGAAGAGACAGTCACCGCAAACATCACAGAACGCCACTCAGAGCACACCGACCAACTTAGGAGGATAACAGGAATCGCCCAACGCTCTGCAGACAACATATCTGAACTTCAAACCCGGATAGATCTGGCACAACAACATCTACAGCAACTCCACAACAGTGACAATTCATCATCTGTGAAGCGAAAGCTATCATGGCTAGAGAAGAGTCACAGCAACACCGACGCCAAACTATACCAGCTTCTACAACTGCTCCTTGGCCTGGTTGAGCATCAACTGCAATCAATACAGAACTTCCTACTGTCTCCCTTCGCGAACGCGCAAGAAGACACTATGCTCCCAATCCCCAATAATAGAAGTTCACTAATCCACTAAATAAAGTACACTCAATCCCCTTCGTGCCATGCTCAGGACTTCTGTCTTGGTCATGGCCAAGGAATTCAACTCCTACGCGCTCCCGCACATTGTGCGGCAGCATTTAAATTTACGTTACTATCGGAGGTGCTAATGCGGGACTACACAACTGGCAGGAGCTTAACTGACATCCCTTACCCCTTTCCTAGGTCACTACAAATAAATTTTGTTTATGTATTTAAAAAAAAAAACAGTGCTTACGTCGTGATGCATTGTTATAATAGTACTTTATTTACTTGTATTAGGAAAACTATTGGAGCTAAAAATATGGGGTTTTACGCTTATGTTAGATACCTTATTCTCTACCTTCCTCATGGATCAGTTGTTGCAAAATTGAATTTTGTCTTAGGGGAATAGTATTTATTAGAGATTAATTAGGGTGCCGCTCGTCACACAGAACTTACGGGGATGGCATACGACAACACCGCAATACTCCGATTGGCTGCTCGTCTAGAAGCGCTCAAGGACAAACATTAGCCCATTTGAAACACATAATAGCGAGTGCCTTGTACTTAAAATTAATAATATAATTAGAGCGTAGGAAATGGGTTTGTATGGTCTTAAGGGGGGACGTACGAGAAAATGTTAAAAACATCTAATTTTTTTTATTATTATTTTGTAAAATAGTATATAGTGTTAGCTATCAAACACCAAAATATTATGACTGTACGTGGTCTGTATGTAACTTTAAAAAATTAAATGCCCTAGTGTTGCATAGTAGCATAGTAGCAGCACATCGTCTTCCTTCAGCTGTCTTGGAATCTATAAAGCCCACCTACCAATTCTTAGCACACCCAGACTTGCTAAAACAAATGACTATGGAGAGACACAAAACCCAAATGAAAGCCTCAACAGTTTTATATGTAAAAGCTGTCCCAAAACATAATTTGTGTCTTCCATAATGGCGAAAATTGCTACATTTCATGCTGCAATAGTGTTTAATGATGGGAATGTTGGCAGAAAGAAAGTTATGCATCAGTTAGGGTATCAACCTGGTGTGTTTATGGAAACAATTTTGCAGAGTATCGACAACATTCGCATCGTTGGTACAGAAAGAGCTATGAAATTAATGCAGAAAGAAGCAAGACAGAAGAGGAATTTAAAAAGAAAGGCTGAAGAAGACCAGATTGAGGTTACAGAATATGGATGTGGGAGGTTATGACTTAAAATTAAAAGGCAAACTGAATAATACTTTAATTGCCTTTCCCCCTAACTTCCATTTTCTACAACTTCAACCCATGTTTCTCTCAAACTACTGATGTAATTTAACAAACAGCTTTCTTATGCCACAATGAACATTTTGTTGGTTCTAGAATTTAATATTAAGCTCTACATGGAATGTGATGATACAATATATATGTAATTATTTTAATTTTAAAGGATGCAATTGATTAACATGTTTTTAAATTCTATACAGCTTCAATAAGAAATCTAAATCCAACAAATTCATTTTCAGTGTGTTCTAAAATAACATACCAAATTTCAGACAGATAGCATATGTGAATTTTAAATAAAAATGGGCTTCAGTTTGTAAATATCTCTGCATATAGAAAACATATGTAGCATTAGTTATAAATAATGGAAAATTATGAAACAAATTGTGCATATTAACTGTATTATCTAAAATGAGAATACTAAGTTTCACCTCTCTAACTTGAAAACTTTGGATGTTATGGCTATTTATGTAAGACCCTGAATATTTGCACACGTCCCCCCTTAAGGGTTTTCTGCTACCTTACTCCAACATCTGCCTTCCTTAGGCCTTTAGTTATGCCCCTACTTACGGGGTAGATTGTGAACCCTAAGTTCGGAGGTTTACAGTTTGCCATACGTAACAATGGGTAACAGGAGGGCTGTAAAGTACAATTATTTGAGCCCCGTCGCTGCCACATCCAGCAGAGAAACTTAATATAATCCATTTGTTTGTAACTACGATGATCCGCCCACAAGTGACACGATTTCAAAGGTCGACCGCATTACAGACGCTGCCTCAATGACTATGTGATACGGTACAAAGAGATTCAATTTCGAATACTGCTCTGCGCGTCACAAAATTCCTTCATTCTCATAACGTATATATCCAGCAGAGAGTTAAATCCGTGTTCCTGACTATACAGCTACCATTATTGCTATGCATAGATAGTACAAATGATATTTCGTTGACATACCTGAAAGAACCCAGTTTCTTTATAAGGCTTGAGGTTCTTCTATGTGTTGTAAAGCTACTGCACCGGACCACTGACATTACCCTAGCAAAATTCTATCGCCCTCACATTTAAAACTGTCACAGCATATTATGTTTCAAAATTCCCAATCTCTTAATAAATTTGTAATGTTATTACTGAAGACTTTAAATTTCCATCATCTACTTACAGAGTGCCCACACCTGTACAGTGATGGTATCGTATCCGCCGCAAGTTCAGGAGCTTCCAAGCTCGAATCCCGCTCAGTGACTTACCGGATGTGGGTTTTACCCGGTTTTCCCTAATCCTGAAAAATGAGTGTCTGGTAACTAAGCTCTATATACCCTGTACTCATTTGAACATCATTTCATTCATCGTCCGATATGACTTAACGTTGGAGGTTTTCTCTAATCCTGAAAGATGAATGTCTGCTAACTCTAAGCTCCATGCACCCTGTACTCATTTGAACATCATTTCATTCATCGTCTGATATGACTTATCGTTGGAGGTTTTCCCTTATCCTGAAAGATGAATGTCTGGTAACTCTAAGCTCTACGTACACTGTACTCATTTGCACATCATTTCATTCATCGTTTGGAATGACTTAACGTTGGAGGTTTTCCCTTATCCTGAAAGATGAATGTCTGGTAACTCTAAGCTCCGTGTACCCTGTACTCATTTGAACATCATTTCATTCATCGTCCGATATGACTTAACGTTGGAGGTTTTCTCTAATCCTGAAAGATGAATGTCTGCTAACTCTAAGCTCCATGCACCCTGTACTCATTTGAACATCATTTCATTCATCGTCTGATATGACTTATCGTTGGAGGTTTTCCCTTATCCTGAAAGATGAATGTCTGGTAACTCTAAGCTCTACGTACACTGTACTCATCTGTACATCATTTCATTCATCGTTTGGAATGACTTAACGTTGGAGGTTTTCCCTTATCCTGAAAGATGAATGTCTGGTAACTCTAAGCTCCATGTACCCTGTACTCATTTGAACATCATTTCATTCATCGTCCGATATGACTTAACGTTGGAGGTTTTCCCTTATCCTGAAAGATGAATGTCTGGTAACTCTAAGCTCTACGTACACTGTACTCATCTGTACATCATTTCATTCATCGTTTGGAATGACTTAACGTTGGAGGTTTTCCCTTATCCTGAAAGATGAATGTCTGGTAACTCTAAGCTCTATGTACCCTGTACTCATTTGAACATCATTTCATTCATCGTCCGATATGACTTAACGTTGGAGGTTTTCCCTTATCCTGAAAGATGAATGTCTGCTAACTCTAAGCTCCATGTACCCTGTACTCATTTGAACATCATTTCATTCATCGTCTGATATGACTTATCGTTGGAGGTTTTCTCTTATCCTGAAAGATGAATGTCTGGTAACTCAAAGCCTTATATACCCTGTACTTATTTGTACATCATTTTATTCATCGTTTGGAATGTCTTAACGTTGGAGGTTTTCCCTTATCCTGAAAGATGAATGTCTGCTAACTCTACGCTCTATGTACACTGTACTCATTTGTACATCATTTCATTCATCGTTTGGTATGACTTAACGTTGGCGGTTTTCTCTTATCCTGAAAGATGAATGTCTGGTAACTCAAAGCTTTATGTACCCTGTACTCATTTGTACATCATTACATTCAACGTTTGGAATGACTTAACGTTGGAGGTTTTCCCTTATCCTGAAAGATGAATGTCTGGTAACTCTAAGCTCTATGTACACTGTACTCATTTGTACATCATTTCATTCATCGTCCGATATGACTTAACGTTGGAGGTTTTCCCTTATCCTGAAAGATGAATGTCTGGTAACTATAAGCTCTATGTACCCTGTACTCATTTGTACATAATTTCATTCATCGTCCGATATGACTCAACGTTGGAGGTTTTCTCTTATCCTGAAAGATGAATGTCTGCTAACCCTAAGCTCTATGTACCCTGTACTCATTTGTACATTTCATTCATCGTCCGATATGACTTAACGTTGGAGGGTTTCTCTTATCCTGAAAGATGGATGTCTGGTAACTCTAAGCTCTAAGTATCCTATACTCATTTGAACATCATCTCATTCATCGTCCGATATGACTTAACGTTGGAGGTTTCTCTTATCCTGAAAGATGAATGTTTGGTAACTCTAAGCTCTATGTATCCTACACTCATTTGAACATCATCTCATTCATCGTCCGATATGACTTAACTTTGGAGGTTTTCTCTTATCCTGAAAAATGAATGTCTGGTAACTCAAAGCCTTATGTACCCTGTACTCATTTGTACATCATTTCATTCATCGTTTGGTATGACTTAACGTTGGAGGTTTTCCCTTATCCTGAAAGATGAATGTCTGGTAACTATAAGCTCTATGTACCCTGTACTCATTTGTACATAATTTCATTCATCGTCCGATATGACTCAACGTTGGAGGTTTTCTCTTATCCTGAAAGATGAATGTCTGCTAACTCTAAGCTCTATGTAGCCTGTACTCATTGGAACATCATTTCATTCATTGTCCGATATGACTTAACGTTGGAGGTTTTCTCTTATCCTGAAAGATGAATGTGTGGTAGCTCTATGTAGCCTGTACTCATTTGAACATCATTTCAGTCATCGTGTGTTATGACTTAACGTTGGAGGTCTTCTCTTATCCTGAAAGATGTATGTGTGGTAGCTCTAAGCTCTATGTAGCCTGTACTCATTTGAACATCATTTCAGTCATCGTGTGTTATGACTTAACGTTGGAGGTCTTCTCTTATCCTGAAAGATGTATGTGTGGTAACTCTAAGCTCTATGTAGCCTGTACTCATTTGAACATCATTTGCTGATATGACTTAACGTTGGAGGTTTTCCCTTATCCTGTAAGATGAATGTTTGCTAACTCTAAGCTCTATGTACCCTATACTCATTTGAACATTTTTTCATTCATCGTCCGATATGACTTAACGTTGGAGGGTTTCCCTTATCCTGAAAGATGAATGTCTGGTAACTCTAAGCTCTATGTACCATGTACTAATTTGAACATCATTTCATTCATCGTCCGATATCACTTAACGTTGGAGGTTTTCTCTTATCCTGAAAGATGAATGTCTGGTATCTCTAAGCTCTATGTACCCTGTACTCATTTGAACATCATTTCATTCATCGTCCGATATGACTTAACGTTGGAGGTTTTCTCTAATCCTGAAAGATGAATGTATGGTAACTCTAAGCTCTATGTACCGTGTACTCATTTGAACATCATTTCATTCATCGTCCTATATGACTTAACGTTGGAGGTTTTCTCTTATCCTTAAAGATGAATGTCTGGTAACTCTAAGCTCTATGTACCATGTACTCATTTGAACATCATTTCATTCATCGTCCGATATGAATTAACGTTGGAGGTTTTCTCTTATCCTGAAAGATGAATGTCTGATAACTCTAAGCTCTATGTACACTGTACTCATTTGTACATCATTTCATTCATCGTTTGGTATGACTTAACGTTGGAGGTTTTCTCTTATCCTGAAAGATGAATGTCTGGCAACTCAAAGCCTTATGTACCCTGTACTCATTTGTACATCATTTCATTCATCGTTTGGAATGACTTAACGTTGGAGGTTTTCCCTTATCCTGAAAGATGAATGTCTGCTAACTCTAAGCTCTATGTACACTGTACTCATTTGTACATCATTTCATTCATCGTTTGGTATGACTTAACGTTGGAGGTTTTCTCTTATCCTGAAGGATGAATGTCTGGTAACTCAAAGCCTTATGTACCCTGTACTCATTTGTACATCATTTCATTCATAGTTTGGTATGACTTAACGTTGGAGGTTTTCCCTTATTATGAAAGATGAATGTCTTGTAACTCTAAGCTCTATGTACACTGTACTCATTTGTACATCATTTCATTCATCGTTTGGAATGACTTAACGTTGGAGGTTTTCTCTTATCCTGAAAGATGAATGTCTGGTAACTCTAAGCTCTATGTACCATGTACTAATTTGAACATCATTTCATTCATCGTCCGATATCACTTAACGTTGGAGGTTTTCTCTTATCCTGAAAGATCAATGTGTGGTATCTCTAAGCTCTATGTACCCTGTACTCATTTGAACATCATTTCATTCATCGTCCGATATCACTTAACGTTGGAGGTTTTCTCTTATCCTGAAAGATGAATGTCTGGTAACCCTAAGCTCTATGTACCATGTACTCATTTGAACATCATTTCATTCATCGTCCGATATGAATTAACGTTGGAGGTTTTCTCTTATCCTGAAAGATGAATGTCTGGTAACTCTAAGCTCTATGTACACTGTACTCATTTGTACATCATTTCATTCATCGTTTGGTATGACTTAACGTTGGAGGTTTTCTCTTATCCTGAAAGATGAATGTCTGGTAACTCAAAGCCTTATCTACCCTGTACTCATTTGGACATCATTTCATTCATCGTTTGGTATGACTTAACGTTGGAGGTTTTCCCTTATCCTGAAAGATGAATGTCTGGTAACTATAAGCTCTATGTACCCAGTACTCATTTGTACATAATTTCATTCATCGTCCGATATGACTCAACGTTGGAGGTTTTCTCTTATCCTGAAAGATGAATGTCTGCTAACTCTAAGCTCTATGTACCCTGTACTCATTTGTACATTTCATTCATCGTCCGATATGACTCAACGTTGGAGGGTTTCTCTTATCCTGAAAGATGGATGTCTGGTAACTCTAAGCTCTAAGTATCCTATACTCATTTGAACATCATCTCATTCATCGTCCGATATGACTTAACGTTGGAGGTTTTCTCTTATCCTGAAAGATGAATATCTGGTAACTCTAAGCTCTATGTATCCTATACTCATTTGAACATCATCTCATTCATCGTCCGATATGACTCAACGTTGGAGGTTTTCTCTTATCCTGAAAGATGAATGTCTGCTAACTCTAAGCTCTATGTACCCTGTACTCATTTGTACATCATTTCATTCATCGTCCGATATGACTCAACGTTGGAGGTTTTCTCTTATTCTAAAAGATGAGTGTATGGTAACTCTAAGCTCTGTGTATCCTGTATTCATTTGAACATAATTTCAGTCATAGTCCGATATGACTTAACGTTGGAGGTTTTCCCTTATTCTAAAAGATGAATGTCTGGTAACTCTAAGCTTTATGTACCCTGTACTCATTTGTACATCACTTCATTCATCGCTGAATATGACTCAACGTTGGAGGTTTTCTCTTATCCTGAAAGATGAATATCTGGTAGCTCTAAGCCCTATGTACCCTGTACTCATTTGAACATCATTTCATTCATCGTCCGATATGACCTTAAGGTTGGAGGTTTTCTCTTATCCTGAAAGATGAATGTCTGGTAACTCTAAGCTCTATGTACCCTGTACTCGTTTGAACATCATTTCATTCATCGTCCGATATGACTTAACGTTGGAGGTTTTCTCTTATCCTGAAAGATGAATGTCTGGTAGCTCTAAGCTCTATGTATCCTGTACTCATTTGAACATCATTACACTCATCGTCCTATATGACTTAACTTTGGTGGTTTTCCCTTTCCTGCGTCTGTTGAGCAATTTTACGCAACTGAATGCGAATAAAACGCAACAGTTTTTTCAAATATCTTCTATGAACTATTCTTTAGCAAGCTTACTTTTCTTTCAGCTTAATCTACTGAAACAATTGGAGATATACGTGCACTTTCATTGCGCATTCTTCTTTTTATTCGGACACAAGAATATAGAACTGATAGTCAAGTGTTTAGCCTTTTAGGTGTTTTGAGTCATGTGCTAGATATAACGATAAACAAGTGAATGGTGCTGGGATTTATTTTAGGTAATGAACAATTGACACCAACATTGACGGGTATCTCAAAAGATGTTTTAAATAAATTATGTGTTTTAGGCAAATATCTATTTTTGGGTTCAGTACGTTTGTCTCTTAATTAGGAATGACACATTTAAAAAGTTATTTGCAGAACTTTCAAGATTGAATTTTGCATTACATGGAGGTAAATATTTTAAATAGATGGTATCTTATCAAAATCTTAAGACCTATTATTGAGATAATTAATAAGTTGGAGTAATATTCCATGTAAAGAATATATTGGAAGGTCAAGTAAAATCCACACCTGGTTTGGTTTTTATTTTTGGGTGAAGAACAGTGTAGTTCCTTTTACAATTAAACCTGATATACCAACTAAGTAGTAAAGCGGAGCAACTCGTTATAGGGAAGACATTCTCATGTGTTTTGATTAGCTCAACCGAATCTATGGAAGCGGGCTGGCAATACACTCTACTGAAGCCAAATGAAGGATGCGACCGCTACTCCAATCTCATCCACTACGGATCGATTCATATCTAACTTCAAGACATCCGAATACGAGATCTTCCCCACGTGGAGTATATCCAGTGACAGCAATTGGTTCCCCACTGCTGTGAAAACTTTAGTTGCGATGTCAGTGGAATTATAAAGCGGACTGTATCTTACCTATCTATTGTGTAGCAGCTGTTCCTTCCTTTCAGATGAATGAAATGCTTTAGCAAAGAAGCGACTGTAAAACAGAGTACCTCTTGTTTCTAATTTCGGTCTACTATAATTGCATTTACTATACGCTTTTGGAGATGCTTTTATCATATTCACTGATGTTACCACAAACAAAATCATTGTGGTTCCTCTGTTTTGAAAACAAAGGAGCGACGAAAAGAGTGATGAGAAACAGAGGTTAAGGTATGAAATATCTTCTCCGTGAGTCAGCTGTTTAACAAAAGAAACAAAATCACTCGAGTTTAGCACCTCTCTCTCGCCAGATGTTCCGAAGGCCGACAAAACAATGCGGCAGAACAACTTGACTGTCGGGTGATAGTATCTTCAAGCACATTAAAATGACCATGTCAGTAGAACTGATAACCCCTTCTTGCTCACAGTTTTGTATTTTCAATCTCTCTACAAATAAATCTTCCGACATACTGTTCTCTTTTCTTGACCATCTTTGCTTCATTTACAGAATACGTAAGACAAATATGAAGTGTTGTATAAAGAGATTGGATAATGTCATTAGTTTTAGACTCTCTAAGAAGAAACTTCATATGTTATATTCTCTAAACTTTCTCTACACAATTTCCTTTATTATATCATGTGCACGATATGTAAAAAACGTATTGCAATCCACAAAAGAATTAAACATTAATATTTCACTGCCCACCTTGATAGGGTAGATAGCAACATATCTGCCTCACGTTTAAGAGGTCCCGAGTTCGATCTGGATCAGAGAAACTTATCTGGACAAGGTATCTCTAAGGTCTATGTACCCTGTACTCATTTGAACATCATTTCATTCAGCGTCCGATATGACTTATCGTTGGAGGTTTACTCTTATCCTGAAAGATGGATGTCTGGTAACTCTAAGCTCTATGTAGCCTGTACTCATTTGAACATCATTTCATTCAGCGTCCGACATGACTTAACGTTGGAGGTTTTCTCTTATCCTGAAAGATGAATGTCTGGTAACTCTAAGCTCTATGTACCCTGTACTCATTTAAACATCATTTCATTCAGCGTCCGATATGACTTATCGTTGGAGGTTTCCTCTTATCCTGAAAGATGAATAACTGGTAACTCTAAGCTCTATGTACCCTGTACTCATTTGAACATCATTTCAGTCATCGTCTGTTATGACTTAACGTTGGAGGTCTTCCCTTATCCTGTAAGATGAATGTGTGGTAACTGTAAGCTCTATGTACCGTGTACTCATTTGAACATCATTTCATTCATCGTCCGATATGACAACGTTGGAGGTTTTCCTTATACTGTAAGATGAATGTCTGCTAACTCTAAGCTCTATGTACCCTGTACTCATTTGAACATCATTTCATTCATCGTCCGATGTGACTTAACGTTGGAAGTTTTCCCTTATCCTAAAAGATGAATGTCTGGTAACTCTAAGCTCTATGTAGCCTGTACTCATTTGAACATCATTTCATTCATCGTCCGATGTGACTTAACGTTGGAAGTTTTCCCTTATCCTAAAAGATGAATGTCTGCTAACTCTAAGCTCTATGTAGCCTGTACTCATTGGAACATCATTTCATTCATTGTCCGATATGACTTAACGTTGGAGGTTTTCTCTTATCCTGAAAGATGAATGTGTGGTAGCTCTATGTAGCCTGTACTCATTTGAACATCATTTCAGTCATCGTGTGTTATGACTTAACGTTGGAGGTCTTCTCTTATCCTGAAAGATGTATGTGTGGTAACTCTAAGCTCTATGTAGCCTGTACTCATTTGAACATCATTTCAGTCATCGTGTGTTATGACTTAACGTTGGAGGTCTTCTCTTATCCTGAAAGATGTATGTGTGGTAACTCTAAGCTCTATGTAGCCTGTACTCATTTGAACATCATTTGCTGATATGACTTAACGTTGGAGGTTTTCCCTTATCCTGTAAGATGAATGTTTGCTAACTCTAAGCTCTATGTACCCTATACTCATTTGAACATTTTTTCATTCATCGTCCGATATGACTTAACGTTGGAGGGTTTCCCTTATCCTGAAAGATGAATGTCTGGTAACTCTAAGCTCTATGTACCCTGTACTCATTTGAACATCATTTCCTTCATCGTCCGATGACTTAACATTGGAGGTTTTCCCTTATCCTGAAGGATGGATGTCTGGTAACTCTAAGCTCTATGTGCCCTGTACTCATTTGGACATCATTTCATTCATCGTCCGATATGACTTAACCTTGGAGGTTTTCTCTTATCCTTAAAGATGAATGTCTGCTAACTCTAAGCTCTATGTACCCTATACTCATTTGATCATCATTTCATTCATCGTCTAATATGACAACGTTGAGGTTTTCTCTTATATTTATTTTTATGCAAATAAAATGCATAGGTGTCTTTAATTTTCTGAGAATGTTAGAAGATTTCTTCCACCTGAAAAACTTCTGTATAATTGGTAAACTGTTAAGATAGACAAAATTTGAATAAGTAAACAACAATTGGACCTCAATTGTTTTTATTTATTGAATGAACTGTTTCCGAGATATTGACAGTCATTTGTCTAAATTTTCAAATAGTGCTTATAACTTTCTCATCTTATTTATGTTTATATTTTCAATTATTTTTACAACAAATAAAATGGGATTTTAAAGGCATCAGGCAAGAACCATGCTTAAGAGATTTGACCACAGCTCAATACCTATATTACTTATTACTTAAAATTAGTAATATACATTTTGATTAATTTGAAGCAGATAAAGGAATAAGCGTTTGTAGGAAAAATATTTGTGCAAGAGTAGAGGAAGTTGTGCCAGTGCAACGTATACGACCTTTGTGTTCACATGACACGTGATATTTCAGGGAATCTGGGATAAACAAAGAAATAAAGCAAAAGTAAAGGTATTGTAGTTTCTTTTGAAAAACTGCGGGAGGAGGTTATTTTTTCGGAGCAGACAAGTTGTCTACAGTCTGACCATTGCTCAGAGATAATCTCTTAGCTTTCCAGGTCTCTCACGGCATAACAGTTGAAAGGAGCCGCTTTAGAAGAAGTCCCTTTTATTATAAAGCTTCTGGGTAGAGATTAGAGCAATTTATTACAAACTCTAAATACCAGCCATGCACTAATAGAGTGCAATTCCAACAGAACCTACAACACACTGAACTCATGTTCTATACTTTATCTTCTTTAGCCTACATAATTAAAGCTTCATTCTAATAGAGAGAGTCAATTCTTGATTTGTATTGTGTACAATGCTTTAAGCGATAGTCAAATGTTTTGTGAGCTAATAGTCAAATGATTGCTTAAATATTTGGCTTTATTTATATAACAAGGCGGGGGATTAAAGGAAAAATGAATTGCCGCTTTCAATTCAGGAAAAGTAAGTGTAAGTATTGGAAAATTCAAATCCCGGCTGTGGCATTGAATTTTTCAGTCTGACTCTACGTTTCCACAATTTAGCCTACACACTGCCAGTCTGAAAGAATAATTAATAACAAGGAATATCTTAGAACGGTTGGAGAGGATTTATACAGCAATAGTAGAAAATAGAATGTTACATGGATCAGAGGTTTGGGGAGTAGATGAGGCTTGGAGAGACACTGATAGAGTACATAGATCCTTTTGTAAATATATATTGGGATTACCGATAGCATAACCTAACGGGGCAGCACAATTGGAACTGTGCAGGCATTCTACTAAAATTAAAATCTCGTCAAGGGCAATGAAATATTTATACAGAATCACTAACTTGGAAGATGGCAATATTATTACAGAATGTTTTAATATTCAAAAGAGAAGTAACTGGGGAGGGTCTTGGGCACATAAAATGAATGACGTGTTGAAGCAGGAATGTGACACATCTTAGTTGTGGTAGTGTGTGCACGAACTGCACATGTCTAAGGTGTCTACACGGTGGGTTCCACGTTTGCTAACCCCTTTCCAAAAGCAAACACGGCGTGACCTTACAAGACAGATTTTGATGCTGTTGGAAACAGATGAAGATGATTTCAATAGATGTCACACCACGAAAATGGAGAAAACGAATGATTACACGCTGTTCTTGCAATGAAAATGTCGCCATTTTAAGTATCAAAAACAGTCCTTACTGTCGTCGCAGCCGCTAGTGCTGCCATCTCTGTCACTCATTCACAAAGAGTCCACGTGTATTTAAAAAAATTACAGAAGTTCCTGAAGAAAAATAAGTATAAGTTGCTTTAAGCATGCTCCTGTATGGTTTGAAAGCTTCTGTGCGTTCGTCTCTTTTAACAGTTGACAATCGACATTCCTTCAGTACTGAAAACTTACAAAACTATCTGTAATGTATTGTAATTTACTACTCAATGATGAAGTATAAATTAAATATGCAAGGAGATCAACAAATGAAGGTAATGTTTATTTAATTCATAGTAAAATTGTGACCTTTAAGTAGTTCAAAACTGTTAAGCTGAAAATGCTTTCTCTCAGTGCTCCAAAGTTTTTAACGTGACGGTAATGGCAACTTAGGTTTATTGTCACAATCACCTCATTCAAGAAGGCCGTGAGTTAAATAATACTTGTATAAAATAGCGGGTCACTTCAATGTGAATATTAACTATACTGAACCTGTTAAAATATTATAAGAAGCAGAGAGTAAAATTATAATTGCTACCCAGAACATCAAGAAAACAATATAACATTGCATATAACCACTTTTTATTACGTTATTTTCATTGTTTTGCGATTTCCACTGCCTCCCTTATATAGAATGTTGTGGCTTTTTTAAAAGTCATGTTGTCAACACTGATGCTACACAAGACAAGTGAACGAACATAACCATGAGAAAGATAAACAGTACAATATAATATATATGTAAGTATTTAAGATGTAAGAATAGTGTACGATGCATGGGTTAAAAGGATTTTACTCGTATTTTGTTCGAGGTCTCGGCTTGCGGCCTTGTTTCGGAATCACGCTTACTCACAAAATAAAATCTTCGTTTTAACTCTTCCATCATAAGTAACTATTAGTAATTCTTTGTTATTTTAGGTCACTGCAATATAGTTTAAGGCCATTAAGGCATAATTTTAACGTCGTGTTTTAATATTCATTGGGATATCACAATCCGGATCCTAGTTGACTTTCTTTAGGCTCATAATTGTTCAAATAATGGAATATAACTTGTTTGTTAACCTTGTCAGTTTAGTAAACATGACATGAATATGTAAGTGTGGCTCAGAGTTTCCTTTTGGAGATTTAAAATAATAATATCGTTGGTCATGCATTGATGCTACCTCAAAGTTCTATGCATCAAAATTACATACAATTTCCTGATTAAATCTGAATTTGTGAGGAATTCCAAATGCGTAGCAAGTGTTTGGCATATTCTCTTCTGTAACTGAGAATCAATAGCGCTGGGAATGTTTCTTTTGCACTAAATCGCATCCATGCATGGATAAGCCACGTCCAGGAATCAAACTATGTTATCTGCAGCTTAGCGTGCCAACGGTCGAACCGCCGTCGATATCCCGGAGGACGTGATCCGCATATTCCTGCATACCCTACAGACATTAGAGGTGCAAAGGTTCCTCAAACATTCAGCCCAGGGCGACTCGCAACCTGTGAACATTTTCACTGCAGGTATTCTAACCTCACTGCAATTTTAATATTTGAAACGTTTCGTGCGTTTCTCATTTGTCATCGCTTAGATACGTAAAAATTTCATGTCTTCAACATACAAATGTTAGAAATTGTTCTTCCACATTTGCATGGATAGAGTCAGGTTGAAAAATTCAATGCCACAGCCGGGATTTGAACCACGGATCCTCATCCGGTTGCTCTTAACCATTGAGCTACTATGACAACGTCCAGCTTTACCTTAAATTCTATATTTGACTTTATTTATTTTTTTCAGTAAACCACTAGGAGCTCCACATATGGCAAGTCCTTCTTGTGTGTATATTTGCCCTTCAATTAATCGTCACATTGTACATTTAACAGTTCCATAGGTACGTGACAGATACATTGCTGTCAACATGCTCTACACTTGACGAACCCTCACGATTCTGTACTCACAGCGCCATTTATGCAGGCAAATTGGTACTACACGGCTCTTGCCTGACGTCACACGCACTGCAGGCCTCCCTCCCATCTGAAATACGTCACAACTCTCGAAGCTGTCTTCATTTGGTTTATCCACTAATATAATACTCAAAGCTCATTTTAACTATTTTTATTCAGTATATGTTTTATGGTTTATGGAACATTATACTTTTATGTCGGGCATTAAGAAATACCTGGTATTCTGTAATATCCGGCACCGCATCTTGGACAATAAACCTTTAACGGAATGGGAAAAACATTGCCACTAAAAAAAGACCACTAACAAACTGCTATTGTTTTAGTGTACCTTATACTTAAAATCAATGTTCCAGTGACATGCGTACTACTGCGATAAAATGCTTGAAAATTTGCCTGCAGAAACTTTTGAATATCACAAAACATTATTCCGTAGCGAGTGAAATGACAAGCTGTCAACTCTCACTGTCCTACCATATGATAGCAGCAAATAGAGCCCACATCTTAGTATTTCGTATTTCCCGACTATTCCATAATACCCTTCTCTCCTCAGCTCTATGGGTTAAGTAACCTATAGCAGTTATTTACTTTAATCAACAGGAATTCCTAAGTTAACAAAAGTTAATTTCTTCCTTGGCCATCGACTCAAAGACGTGGATTGATATAAGCGCTCCGCGGCAAGCAGAACGCGCCTAGAGCTGGTGCCTCCCATTTCCGGCAGAGCTGCATTGTTCGCCATATAGCGAAACAGATTTGCATCCTTTCTGCGTGACTCGATGTGACTCATCCACCGGCCACTGCAATAACCAGCGATGATGCATGAACACTTTCTCATGCTGTGCACATTTACACAGGAAATGTCTCGCGTTAGGACTGTGATCCAGATCTTCACTTGTTGTGAAAGAAAACCAAACAAAAACATACGCCAGTATACTCGACGCCAGAACTGATACTCTTGCCAGGGTATTCTTCCTTATCTATCGGTCTTGCTACACTAGAAATGTAGACATTTATTAAAGTATAAAATTTATTAGTTCTTACCCAGTTCAACATTTTCGATATATAGTAGAACCTCGTGCGGGTTAACGAGCTTTTACTGTATTGCTTCCTATTAATTTGAATTTTAAATTACTTACACTTTTAACAAATACAAAGTAGCTAGTCGTTTTTCTATATTACAGAAATCAGAGTTCATTGATGTCATGCTGCTCTCATACAAAAGCATGGACCGTTTTTTAAAATATGCACTTTTTATATTGAGGTAATTTCAAAATGGTACACTTCTTCTGCAATGTCGATTTCGAATTTTTCGTTGAAGGAAGGAAGGAAGGAAGGAAGGAAGGAAGGAAGGAAGGAAGGAAGGAAGGAAGGAAGGTAGGAAGGTAGGAAGGTAGGAAGGTAGGAAGGTAGGAAGGAAGGTAGGAAGGAAGGAAGGAAGGAAGGAAGGAAGGAAGGAAGGAAGGAAGGAAGGAAGGAAGGAAGGAAGGAAGGAAGGAAGGAAGGAAGGAAGGAAGGAAGGTAGGAAGGTAGGAAGGTAGGAAGGAAGGAAGGAAGGAAGGAAGGAAGGAAGGAAGGAAGGTAGGAAGGTAGGAAGGTAGGAAGGTAGGAAGGTAGGAAGGTAGGAAGGAAGGAAGGAAGGAAGGAAGGAAGGAAGGAAGGAAGAAAGAAAGAAAGAAAGAAAGAAAGAAAGAAAGAAAGAAAGAAAGAAAGAAAGAAAGAAAGAAAGAAAGAAAGAAAGAAAGAAAGAAAGAAAGAAAGAAAGAAAGAAAGAAAGAATCCATCGTCCTATATAAATTAACGTTGGGGGTTTTCCCTTATCCTAAAAATGAATGTCTGGTAACTAAGCTCTATGTACCCTGTACTCGTTCTGTATGACTTAACGTTGCAGAACGTAAATTAAGTATATAGTAAGTTGTGTTTTCTCCTCTTTAGTATAGTTTTTTTAGTCTTATTGCATAGTTTATTGCTGATGTTTTTGCGTGAGCCGCGAAAGGAACGCCAATCAGTAAGGACTATCCACTTTGCTGCCAAGTCTCACACTTTGTCTAGGTAATATGCGGTCATTGGCACAGCAGAAAGCATTAGAATCCAGTTCCTTACAGTTTTCTCAATTAGAAATTCAATTCTGTATTTCACATGCGTTTTTGAAAATCAGATCTTCACCGACCTAAGAGGCTTTCTTTTCCTGTAGCTCAAATTATTTTTTTCTATGCTTCCAACTTTCTCTCCCTTCAAAATGCCCAGTTACTAGATACACTTATGTGAATCCACATCTCCTAACACAAGCCACAGACGTGTTAAAATCGCCCTTTGTGATGCACGTCGATTTACAGTGAGTAATGATGTTCTTAAGCAAGTAGGCTTTAATAGGTCTTTTCGACTTAAGCCTAGCTCCGATCTGAGCTGCTGAGATGACTATATTGTGATTTATGTGTTGGGCAAAGCTGATGAAAGGATTAGCCTTACGGTGAGTGGGCGAAAGGTCAACGATCAAACTTTCCCAGAATCTATGGAGGCCCAAAAATTTCATACAACTTTCCCCTCGACCAAAAGTTTGAAAACATTCTTTTTCTCCCTTTTGTTGCCAAAGCGAGCAGCAAAAATAAGCCGGGCTATGAAACCAACCACTAGAACTACATTAAATATTAGCACTTCCGAACTTTTGCAGGCACTCTTTTGAGGTACGTGTGTGGTTTCTGCGAACTCTTTTGGCAAAGTGGAATGATTTCTACCTCCACTTTAGAATAACAGCATGCGGCTCCGAACTAAAGAGAGAACATTATTTGATCAAGACTAACGGTTTGTGAAAAAAACTGATGAGTTGGCTTCGCAGTTTACTTTACCCACTATCGGTTTTTACTTTCCTTTTTTTATCTACTCTATCGCGTACTTAAAGTAGACGTCTTTTATGCCAATGTTATACACACGTACCTTAAGCAGCATTTCTGTAGTCTTGTTAAGTCACAGGAAGGCAACTATGCAACTGAGACTCCACCAATAAATATAAACCTGAAAAATATGACCTGTTTGTTTTAAAGCAGGAAGATAAATGAATTCTCTGAAGCGATCTTAAACGTGAACTGATTATTCTTCTTAAAAGTAAAGCTAATTTATTTTAATGTTGTCTTATACAACCAATACATAATCTAGATTAGCTACAGTAAAATAAATACTTATCTAATTCTGCATGTATTAGTTTATAAAGGAAGGCGACTATGCAACTAAGGTCATCTGCACAGTGTGTACTGAGTTCTACAAAGAGAAGAAAAAACGCAAGAGTTAGACCGATGTTAAAAGGCACAAAAGGTGTACTCCTTCAAAATACGAGGGCTGTTCAATAAAGAATGATCAGAATTTTTTTGACAACGTACCTTTGCTCATCCTCATAATTTTGATGGTCATCCTCAAAATAGTTCTCCACTGAATGCGATGCTCTTGTCCCAGGGTTTCTGTCAGTCTTCAACGACATGCTGGAAACCATTTCTGAGATATCCTTCAAAATCGCCTCCGCAGCCTTCACCACTGCTTCTGATGATGGATAATGTCTCCCACGAATACATTTCTTCAAGTTACGGAATAGAAAAAAGTCACATGGGGCTAAATCTGGACTATAGGGAGGGTGAGGGATGTCCTTCACGTTGATTTTTGCAAGATATTCAGCAACTACATTGGCAATATGCGACCGCGCATTATCGTGGTGCAGCATCCAGCCTGCTTCACAGAAATGTGGTCTTTTGCACCTGATATGGACTTGCAATGTTTTCAGGACATCCCTGTAGTATTGTCCAGTTACTGATGTGTGTGCAGGTACAACTTGCTGATAAACCATTCCATACATATCAAAGAATGAGATGACCATAACTTTCCCAGCAGGAGCAACCACTTTTGCTTTCTGTGAGGTTGGTAATGAACGAGATTTCCACACTGAGCTTTGCTGTTGGCTCTCAGGATCAAAATGATGTAGCCAAGTTTCATCAGCAGTGATTACGTTTGAAAGAAGCTCCGGAACTTCCTCTACTTCTTCGAATCTACTGCAGGTTTCATATTGGTTTTATATTAACTGTCGCATGCGGAAAATGCTTCTTTAACTGGAGATCTCTCGAATGACAATCTCGAAAGGCCTTGTGTAGTAATAATATGACACTATGTCCTTGAAAGCATATTAATTTCTCACGACAGAGCTCCGCGACCACCGTAATAATGTAATCGTTAGACCCATTTTTGAGATAAGAATTAGGGAAATTAGTTTTAGATAGTACGACTTTTCTTTAAAATGTTTATGTCGTGCATTAAAAAGATACTGAACGAGTGGGATGGCTCAGGCGGTATCGTCTGTAGGCCGCATTCGGGTGGCCGATCTACCTGACCCATGGCTTTTTTCAGGGGTTTCCCGGGCTGCTAGACGAATGCCGGGTAGGTTAATTACATCTCACAAATTTCCCGTCCCTCCAATTCATCTCCTTTATCATTTCATAGCATCTCTAATTTGGTGACCTCTTTCAGGGTAGAAGTGTCGGCGGGAGTCTCCGCGGGGCATGGCATGCTCTGAGAGAAACTACTTCCTCCTCCGGTAGGTCGGTTGCCGACCTCAGCTCCTCTACCGGGACCATTTCGGAGCCGCCAGCCAGGGATCTTTGGGGCTCGGATCGCCTGCCTGAGACCATTAGGGCTCGGCTGCTGGATTCGTTGCCGTCCCGCTGTAGGGGAGCGACTTCACTGTCCTGGCCTGTCGGGGGAGGCCTCTATCCAAGTAAACTGTAGGGACCTGCCCTCTGTACTGTCGTGGCTCCTTAGGTCGGCCACCCTCTGTCCCCTTCGCCTCATCCTTCCACACGGGGGTCCCCACTTGGGGCATAGGTACAATGGGCCCAGCATGGTGGCGTACGTACGAATCCTGCCGTAATGAAATCCCAATTCCAACAAGATACTGAATTTGAATAACAAATTTGGTGTGGAGCCGGCCAGCGATGGGGCCGGACGGGAGGCGTTCGCCCACGCCCACCCATTTGTCTTATAGCGGTAACGAGGGGTGGCTGGAAAAACATCACTGTGCCGTCTCTTTCCGCTCCCCCTGAGTTCTCGAACATACAGGATATTTCATCTAATCCGGAACCTTTAAATTGGCCAATTGGTCTTATATAGGCAACGCGTCGGGCTGGAGTTCAGTCAGTTTTTGGCGAGCAGCGTAGGAGCGCCGTGCTAGTGTACGGACGAGAAGACTGTGTACGTGCATTGGAGGATTGTACGTAATTGCGAGAGCAAAGTGGAACTGTAACGGACGAACTGGTGAATCTTAATTGTGTGCATTACGTAATGCTGTGTAATTGGCAAGTGTTCAACTGTAAGTCCCTGGAAATAAAGAACATTTTGAGTTTGTGCAATTGGACTTTTAATTTCAAGAACCAACAAAGTCACAATATTACTATTCGTTTCTAATTTGTACATGTTAATCTCAAATACTTTTGTAGATTCTGAATCCTCACAGCACGAATTTCCTATAAAATATCAGTATGTAGCGTTTTGCTTATTTGCAATGCTTTCTTTGCGTACTATATGTACGGTACAGAAAGAAAAAGCATCCCTTTTTGCAATAAGAAACACCGTCCCTCAAAGATGCACACTTCTGTTATACGATGGTGTACGTCATTTGTTCGCGAATGTTTCTTACGTTGTATCATCAGGAATTAATGTTTTCAGATACGGAAACGTTCATTTCTGGAGAGTGCTGGAATGGACTGTACTGAATTTCATTTCCAGCAGACCAACATCGCGGTCGTTTGTAATCATGTAACCGAGCTTGAAAAAGTGGAGGGAAGGAATGTAATTCAGTTCCAAGTAGCTGGGAAAAATCAGGGAAAATCGAAGAGAAATGAGAAGGGTTGTAAAAGGAAAAAAGCTAAGGTTAGCAGAAACCTAGGATTGGAATACGTGATCAGTGAAACAAAACAGCAATGAAACACCTTTTGTTCCACTGGACATAACTCAAGTTTCATATACTTTTACGTTCCATTTCGTGAAAGAAAACCAGACTTTACACAGAGGGCAAGCAAATAGCAGAAGTGTTGTGTTGCGTTCACTTCATTCAGAATGACTTTTGTATAACATTTCTAAACCTTCAGAAGTAAGACAGAAACATTACTACACAACAATTTGTAAATCCGACAATAACAAACTGTTTTCAAGTTATTTTGTGCTGTTAGCTATTTTCGATGTATTAATTGCTATTGGATTTTAATGTTTAATTAACTGGGCATGCTTATACAGAGAGAAATGGATTTCAAAGTCCCACTTTGAAAAGTTATATTATTGCTTGGAGCGAGATTTTTTATTTGATGATCCGATATTGTTCTTTTCTACGTTGATTTTATCGAAGCCCCAGGTGGGAAGCCAGGATGATTTGTAGAGCGAATGACGTCATTTTTCTATGTTGATTTCATTCATCTGATGCTGTTTAAATGAAGTGGCCAATAGCATCCTCAGTTAGCGCATGAAGATTTATTTTTCATGGCTGGTAGTAGGCTGATATTTTTAAATCAATTGAATTTCTCAATTTGATTTTGAATACTTTAACTTCTTACTATCTGTGAAAATAAATAAAATACATCGTAACTTAACTGTACAATGCACTTTTAAAGCGTTCTTCATGTTTTACACTAATAAATTAAGTACCTTTCCATACCGCTGCACGTTGGAATTCACAATGAAGTTCTCTTTTGCAAAACTAAGATTATTGACTTTGCTGTCACTATGGCAGCTAAATATTTTCTTATTGGCCAGGTCATATTTAACAACCAATAAAATAATTTTATTTGTTTATTACTATTAATTCTTTTCCATTCATAAGTCAATTTATCACAATGTTTTTCTATTCACACTCATCTAATCTCGATTATTTAACAATCACATCCAACAATTCATAAGGAACTCTTCTTAGATATTATTAAAATAAATTTAGAATGACAAATATAAAATTAATAATAATATTTTTGGGCTTTAATGCTTTTGGGGCTTTAATGCTTTTGGGACTCTTTGTTAATGGGCGACAGATGGCAGCAGTTTGCATGACATAGAACTCTAGTGCCAGCGACGAGATATAGGACTGCTTTTGATACATAAAATGGCGACGTTTTCATTGCAAGAACAGCGTATAACCATTCGTTTTCTCCACTTTCGTGGTGTGACACCTATTGAAATCCATCATCAGTTAAGTGAGGTATGTGCTGGTGGTACCATGGATGTGTCTAATGTGTGTCCCTGGGTGCGACAGTTCAATGAAGACAGAACATCGTGTGACAACAAACCAAGAAAGTTGCAGACATCGCCTCCAAAATTAGCATTTCCGTGGGATCTATGCACACAATCCTGAACATATGAAAATGCTCAATCGGCGATCCTTCGAAACAACGTCCTCCATTCGCTGGATCATGTCGTCAGACCAGCTAGAGCGAGGCCGTGACTGCCTTGGTTTGTTGTCACACGATGTTCTGTCTTCATTGAACTGTCACACCCAGGAACGTACATTAGACACATCCATGGTACCATTACTACATGCCTCACTTAACTGTCTTGGTTTGTTGTTACATGATGTTCTGTCTTCATTGAAGTGTCACACCCAGGAACGTACATTAGACACATCCATGGTGCCATCACCATATGCCTCACTCAACTGTCTTGGTTTATTGTTAGACGATGTTCTGTCTTCATTGAACTGTCACACCCAGGAACGTACATTAGACACATCCATGGTACCATCACCATATACCTCACTCAACTGCCGATGAATTTCATTAGGTGTTACAGCACGAAAATGGAGAAAACGAATTATTACACACTGTTCTTGGAATGTAAACGTCGTCTTTTTAATTCTCAAAAGCAATCCTAACTCTCATCGCGGCCACTAGTTCCATGCACTGTACAGTATTGCCATCTCTGTCACGCATTCACAAAGAGTGAATTTAAAAACAAAACTAGAAGTTGCTATGTGCTCCCAGTCCTGAATAAAATATAAGAACCTGAACGCACCTTCTATATAGAAATAAAATGTTCTGCTTTACGATTTGGACCTTTCACCTGTTCCCACATTAAAGGATCCACATAAAGTTGCTGTCTCTTGAAAAGCCATCACATATTTTCATCTCGGAAATTCTCATGGCTATTTCATGCTAATTTGTGTACTACTATTAGAAATGAGCTTATTGTATGATAGTGGTGTATGCAACCCTTAACAGAGAAAATAATATGAGTTGAACATTTTAGGTTGTTCTATTCAAAAGATTTCTCACGTTTCACTTGTTTGTAAGCAAAGCTTGTCTGTGGTATTTAAATAATTATAGTGTGCTGGTAATCACAAACCTAAACCTAACTCCTTTGCCAAGAAAGTTTGTTCCATTTAGCTCTGTATGTGTGGCGAAGTAGTTGAAACTGTTTTACGTGTGTGTTGCTTTTGCACGATAGCTAATTGCAATACTGAAAACGTTTAATCTTACGTTATCACCAGGCATAGGAATTCTTAAGCAGTGGCTCCAAATTACCTACACTTAAACCATATATAAACATTGGACTATCTCATAATTAATGTTTTTAATATCGCACAGCCTCTCTGAGGAATGAAGGAGACGGACAACATGAAAGCTTGCGTAGAAACTATCGAGGGATTACGTCAGCATTACCTGTACCGTTCGGCGATGCAGCAGTTGAGCTACAGTGGACAGTTTCGAATCAAGTCGAAGTTCAAATACCATTTATAAAATAAATATTCAATTATATGGTTTACTTAATGTAATTATGTGATACAGAAATGAATATCATTTCGCGAGGATAATCAGTAAATAAGAACTGGACAGATAATCGTACGTGTAACACGTCACACATTTTATTCAACCGGATGGAGACTAAAGTGTTAATGAAAGTCGTAGAACATATTTAATATGGAAGTCCTTAAGCGATGAAAATGAGGTACCAGTAGAGAATTCCATTGAAAAATGTCATCAGCTAATGGCAACGGGTTTTGCTCTCGAGACCAGGAAGAAAAATCTGATGTACTGCATTCACGTAGCTTTCTCCACACTTGTACAAACCATCCTTATAGCCACTTCATATCAATCTAGTCTAACATTATCCTATTGCTAATTTTATTGTAGTGCTAGGGAAATAATGGAGTACAGTAGACTTCAAGCGATAGTCAGATGTTTTAAAACTGGTTGCTATGTGCACGTCCAAGATAAGAAAAGATGAAGTGAGACGTTCCCATTTGGGAAAAAGAATTCTATTCGAAAATTCAGCAAATAAGAAGGAATATCTTGGAATGATTTACGGGATATAGAAGTATTTGACATAAAATTGTGAGTTTTAGCAGAGCTACATCTTTTTTGTTGTAAGTTTTTGACTTATTCTTAGAGTTTATCTAGGATGACCTTCGAAGATTCTGAAGTTGATGGCAGTGCGTTCGGGGCGGCACCGGAACGGTCGAGGGCGGGCGCGCTCTCCGCCAAAAATATGACTAAAGAACCGAAATTCTTCTCTACTATACTAATTTATATTAAGTTTATGTATAACATCTGTGAAATACTTTTAATAGAGTTTATTATGTGTTAAAAGTTCTGGCCTGTAGCCAATCAGATGCGTTACCGCATTTAGCGTTGCCACCCCGTTATTCCCACTCTTATTATATTTCTCTCTCTCGCACACTTGCGAGTGTTCTTGGCGCTCGACGTAAAAGAACGCAAACTGAATTTTCCAAAGTATTATAATAATGTACTTGTTGAAATCACAAACTATGCAAATAGTTAAACATTTAGTTTAAATTTATAGTTTATGAAGTACTTATTTTTCTAGTCAAACGAAAATACCAGCGGTACATCCGTATAACTGTGAGTGTTACTTACGTTAAGAGATAATTCGTCATTGTCATTTGTCTTCATCGTCTGGGTACTGCAAATTTATGAAGATAGCTTCCAAAATCTCGTTACGTGCTATTTCTTTCCAAAATTCCTCTTCTTGTAGTTTATCTGATGTCTCACGCAGTTTTCCCAGTCTTGTTGTGTTCCTTGTTAATTTCTTCGTGAATAAGTCGTTCAACGTCAGTCAGTTTAAAAATACTATTTCTGTTTTCAACATAATTTGAGCCCACATTAACTCTTTTGGATTGTTCTGGTAGTGCTAAGGGGGAAGGTGGATCGCGTCTCATTAATCCAGCTGATACACTTTTTCATGGAAGAGTAACTGAATAACACTGCTTTAAACTCTCTAGAGTAAATGGAGATTACGAACCATGCATAAACAAAGATATAATGTGACCAGACACGTTCTTCCAGACCAGCAAGAAGTGTATTGTTTCCTCTCATCGAATTTAACAAACACCTTGGCTTATTCAAAGTACATATTTGTTTTATCACATGTCAAATGTTTATATTTCAGCTCTGAGTAGTTTCAAATATACGTTCACGCGTACATACCAACCAATAATGATATTCATTACAGTGCTTACGTCGCAATGGGTTGTCATAATATAATGGTATCTACTTTATTTGTATTAGGAAAATATTTGAGCTAAAAGTATGGGATTTACGGTAACATTAAATATGAGGGTGACCCAAAAGAATCCGGACTGCAACTAGTAGACGGAGTGCAGGGTTCTAACGCTAGATGGTGATAGTAGAGACCTTCGTGAAACAGCTGTACAAACGGCGTCAGTGTAGAGCGGAACGTGCAAGTGTGGTATTGTGTTTCTCTGACTGTTGGCGGGTTGCCTCTGCGAAGTCGTTATAGCAACTTTAAAGGAACAAAGATTTTGTGTAAAAAACTGCAACAGAGACACACCAAATGCTTCAGGAAGCTTTCCAGGAGGACGCTAAGAGCCACGCACAAGTTTTCGAGTGGTTTGGGCGCTTTAAACGTGGTGAGATGTGTGTTGAAGACCAAGCTCGTTCTGGACGCCCTTCAACATTTCGAAATGAGGAGAATATTAAAAAGGTCCGCCAAAATATCAATGAGGATCGTCGCCAAACGATCGACCAAATTTCAGCAGCGACAGGAATCAGATGGAGCTCGTGCCAGCGGATTTTGAGGGAGGATTTGCACATGAGACGTGTTGCTGCTAAATTTGTTCCGCGCCTTCTCACACAGGAGCACAAAACCATCCGCATGAATGTGTGTCAGGACTTAAAAAAAAGAGATTGCACGTGATCCAAACTTCTTGAACAAAGCCATTACAGAGGATGAGAGTTAATGTTACGGGTATGACCCAGAAACCAAGTAAGCGTCAAGCCAGTAGAGGACTCCCAACTCTCCCAGACCAAAAAAAGAAGCAAGGCAAGTGAGGTCAAATGTGAAGACGATGATCATTGTCTTTTTTGATGTTCGTGGAATTGTGCATCGGGTATTCACACCCCCGGGCCAGACTGTTAACCAGCACTTTCACTTGGATGTTTTAAGTCGTCTGCAAGAGGATGCGAGGAGGAAACGCCCGGAACTTTGGTGATCAGGTGACTGGTTTCTGCATCACGTCAACGGATAGTGACAGTGAGCTTCTGCTGTCTCAGTTTAGTGTAACGCCTATCTCACATCCGCTTTAACATTAGACGTTTATTTGTCAATGTTTCGGCTTGACTCTCGTATAAAGCTTCAATTTCTTTGTGTTTGTTACTGCTTGTGTGTGGGTCATAACTACAGCTGATTCATCAACAATGTCATCAACTTTTCAATTTTATTTTCAGTAACACTGCATGATGTAATAATGACTTCTTCTGTAAACAATTTATAGCCGTCATAGTCTTCAACAACATACGAACCACTATCGATACTTTTAAAAATGTCTAAAAAGATCTTCCACACTTATTTTTCTTCTTCTATCTTGTTTTTGGCAAATCCCACACACCAAGCAAGAACTTTATCGAAGTTTCTCTTCCAGTCTGGTCCCAAGCAGGTGGGGTGACTGTAATGAACTCCCCCGCTAGCAAGAGAACTCGAGTAGTAAAATCAGCCTTCATTACTACACTAAGCAACAGATTATTTTCAGAACTGGTCCGGGTTATCCGAACTTCTGACTTAAGAAGTTTTACTCTACGTGGGGGTGTCGCAAGTTTCAATTACCACCCGGTAGTATTTATGCCACAATGATAAACATTTTTCAGTGTCATCATTGATCTATTAGGTCATAATTTTTGGTGGTTTCATTGATTTGAGTGCTTTTTTGTTAACACTGAAAGCCAGAAGTGACTGAGGTGTAAGATGGAGAAAATTGAGGCTCGTAGTGTGATCAAGTTCCTGCATCTGAAGGGCAAAACTGCCCGGGAAATCAATGATGAGATAACGGCTGTATATGGAAATAATTGCCTATCGTATGACACTACTGTGAGGTGGAAAAGGAATTTTCAAACTGGTCACATGTCCCTGACAGATGAGCCAAGAGCTGGTAGACCGTCAGCTGTCACAGTGAAGAAAGTGGAGTTTTTAACACTGGAAGACAGACGAGCAACTATCCAAATGATCATGAATGAGACACATCTTAGTTATGGTAGTGTGTGGACGAACTGCACATGTCTAATGTGTCTGTACGATGGGTGCCACGTGTGCTAACCTCTTTCCAAAAGCAAACACGGCGTGACCTTTCAAGACAGATGTTGATGCTGTTCGAACAGGATGAAGATGATTTTGTGGATCGTCTGATAACCATGGATGATTCCTGGATGTATCAGTATGATCCAGAGACAAAATCAATGAGTATGGATTGGAAACATACCGATTCCCCCCTCACAAAAAAGGAAAAGATGCAAAAGTCAGCTGGGAAGGTCATGCTTTCAGTTTTCTTGGACTATCATGGAGTCATCCTTACAGATTATCTTGCTAAGGGTCAAACCATCACTGACAGATACTACTGCAATCTTCTGGACAAGTTACGAGCAGCTCTGATTAAGAAACGACGCGGTATGCTCTCCAAAGTTGTTCATCTTCTGTCTGACAATGTATCAGCTCATTCATCTCATGTTGCAGTTAACAAAACAAGAGAATGTGGCTTTGAAACATTACAGAATCCACCTTATTCGCACAAGTGACTTTCTTGTTCCCGGAAATGAAGAATCCTTTGCTGGTCACCGATTTACAACACAAATGACGTCATTAATGAAGTGGAGGAGTGGGTTAAAGCAAATTCTGCAGACTTCTACAATAAAAGGTATTCGAAAGGTCAAGAAAAGCTGGGAAATGTGTAAATATTCATGGTGACTACCTAGAGAGAAACAAACAAGTCCATATCAACACAAACTATCACATTTTTAAAGGGTGATAGTTAAAAAGTTACGACAGCACCTCCTACATGCATATCCACTGAAATAATGGTATCAAAATCCTGTTTGGAATGCAATACCTTTTATACCTATGTTGACAGAGAAAGCATAAATAGTTTATAAACAGTAACTCGACCAATGATGCTCTAAACAAGCCAATTGCTGATTGGCGAGGTTATGAAAACCTCCGAAAAAGTAGAGACAAGCCTTTTATAATTAAAGTTGGCGGCGGTCTCGACCAAGGAAACTCAACAAAGACCTCTATCTATTATGCAGATAATGGAAGTAATGTTAAACCTCATTTCTGCTTATAGCACGAGCTCATTTTCTTCTGCTATTCGCTTTTTCTTCTCTTTGGTTTGTCCAACCGCGATATACTTAGCACACAAAGCAGGGCGATAAAAAGAATTGCTTGGTATGAAGGCGTACTTCAACTGTTAACAGCTTTTAGCCTTAACGCGGTAGAAGTCAGGGCATTGTTCTGCTTTGTGCTGGCTTATAACATGTTATGAGGCCGGTGGCTCGTTGAACATCCCTCGTAATTTCCAGCCACGCATCAATATCCTTAGTAAAGGCACAGCCTAAACTTCCTTGGTACCCTTGGTTCCATAAATGCCGTTCATACAGCTTAGCTGGCATTTTAACAAACTCCACAGCCGACCCGAACATAAAACAACGTCCTGCTTTTGTTTGTTCGTCCAAAAGGCTGTGATATTGAGCTTTGAGATCAAAATGAAATGTTTGGTCTCAGATTTTTTATCAATATTCCATTTTTAAAAGTCCAAAGACATTTTAAGTTACCCCTGAGCTTGACTTCACTAGATCCGCCCACTTCCCATTTATCTGACATTCCTCACTTCTGCATCTTTATATATGAAACGTATTTCTTGAGAGTTTCGTTACGGAACTGAAATACATGTAGTGTTCATTGAAATATACAATCATATTGCTTTCTCTGTCCACTATACTTCATTTCCAATTTTATTCACATTGTATTTTGGCATACTACGGAAATAGCGGAAATGTATCCCTTGGAGATTTTTCCTTATCCTGAAAGATGAATGTCTGGTAACTCTAAGCTCTATGTACCCTGTACTCATTTAAACATCATTTCATTCGTCGTCCGATATGATTTAACGTTTGAGGTTTCCTCTTATCCTGAAAGATGAATGTCTGGTAACTCTAAGCTCTATGTATCCTCTACTCATTTAAACATCATTTCATTCATTGTCCGATATGACTTAACGTTGGAGGTTTCCTCTTATCCTGAAAGATGAATGTCTGGTAACTCTAAGCTCTATGTATCCTGTACTCATTTAAACATCATTTCATTCATTGTCCGATATGACTTAACGTTGGCGGTCTTCCCTTATCCTGAAAGATGAATGTCTGGTAAGTCTAAGCTCTATGTACCCTCTACTCATTTGAACATCATTTCATTAATCCTCCGATATGAATTAACGTTGAAGGTTTCCTCTTATCCTGAAAGGTAAATGTCTGATACCTCTAAGCTCTATGTACCCTGTACTCATTTGAACATCATTTCATTCATTGTCTGACATTGCTTAATATTGGCGGTTTACCC
The DNA here is from genome assembly GCA_030765055.1 of Mantis religiosa. Taxonomy (NCBI): domain Eukaryota; kingdom Metazoa; phylum Arthropoda; class Insecta; order Mantodea; family Mantidae; genus Mantis; species Mantis religiosa. The sequence continues at coordinate 13,483,780 of CM060958.1, forward strand.
TTAACCTGAAAAATGAATTTCTGGTAACTCTAGCTCTATGTACCCTGTACTCACTTGAACATCATTTCATTCATCGTCCGATATGACTTAACGTTGGAGGCTTTCTCTTACCCTGAAAGATGAATGGTAACTCTAAGCTCTATGTACCCTGTACTCACTTGAACATCATTTCATTCACCGTCCGATATGACTTAACGTTGGAGGTTTTCCCTTATCCTGAAAGATGAATGTCTGGTAATTCTAAGCTCTATGTCCCCTGTACTCATTTGAACATCATTTCATTCATCGTCCGATATGACTTAACGTTGGAGGTTTCCTCTTATCCTGAAAGATGAATGTCTGGTAACTCTAAGCTCTATGTACCCTGTACTCACTTGAACAACATTTCATTCATCGTCCGATATGACTTAACGTTGGAGGTTTTCTCTTATCCTGAAAGATGAATGTCTGGTAGCTCTAAGCTCTATGTACCCTGTACTCACTTGAACAACATTTCATTCATCGTCCGATATGACTTAACGTTGGAGGTTTTCCCTTATCCTGAAAGATGAATGTCTGGTAACTCTAAGCTCTATGTATCGTGTACTCATTTGAACATCATTTCATTCATCGTCCGATATGACTTAACGTTGGAGGTTTTCTCTTACCCTGAAAGATGAATGTCTGGTAACTCTAAGCTCTATGTACCCTGTACTCACTTGAACATCATTTCATTCATCGTCCGATATGACAACGTTGTATGACGTAATTAACAAACAAACAAAATTGATAAATGCTGACTATACGACAGTGTACCTGGCTGTAATTTGGAATTCCAATGGACTGCTCTTTGTTGAGGTCCAAATACGTTGCTCCAGCGTTACCACACGAAAGCTCCGACATGAACAACCTCGAGGTTAGATCAACTGGTAATGTTTGTGACAAGAAGCGTTTTGGGGCAGTTTCATCGTCGCAGGATGCTGGAGACCATATTGTTGTCGCCGAGAGATTTAACACCTACTGTCCCAGGCGCGGTTAATGACCTCATTGAACAGGCTGTAACTTCTTGGGCTCCACAACCTTCGTTTTGTCCACTCGGAAATGTTTATATTCCTATACTGTATTTGGACGCTATATATGAAGCAGGCTAGTGACCGTCGAGAAGTCTTCAAGCTAGCTGAATTGAGCGAGTCTAGGGCATAGTTAGAAGGGCGGTCTTTGAATGGACAACTGACAGTGCGAGTTCAGAAAGTGCCGTGTCACTCATATGAGTCTTGCGCTAGTACAAGCACAGAGAGGTATAAAATTAGTTACTAATTAAGCAGTATTTTCATTTATTACAATATAATAGACAATTGAGCAGAGAAAGGGATTCATACTGAGGAACAAGGCTTATCACGTCCAAGTGTTCCATCATCTTGAACCTGAGGACAATGTAGCACGCACGACCGTGTGCTACGACTTAATTAAGGCAGTAAAACAATGAACACTTGTTGGCACGTGAAGAGGCTACCTGTGACCTCGTCAAAACGTTACAATAGCAAGCTATGGACTGATGAACCACCACGTCTCTCATCTGTCTTTACCTTATAGGCTTCTAGTTATCATATCACATGGATAACTTAATTAATTTAGATAATTTTAGATAATTAACTTTTGAAAGCACTAAACAAACAAACCACGGGTTCGCATAATTCCGCGGTCAAATGCGTCTGTAATGACATAACACTATTTTCGCTTCCTATATTAGGCATTTGTTTTACAATTAATAGGACCTAATTATTTCAAATAAATATAAATTACATACAACACATTGGTTACGAAAATTTAGTGTTATTCTAGTATCTATCTAATCTAAGCTGGATATTGTTCTCTATATGTTGGGTATTCTAACTTCACCAACTGTGGATTTTTCTTTCCTTGCGATGTAAATACCTCAAACTTGCACAGCGGTAAACTCTGGATGTCAATTTCATCGCTTCATCGTTAACATTATTATATATTTCTTCCAAAACTTGTTAAACACGTTGAGTACTATTTTCTTTTCAAAATTTTGTAACGGTTTTCCCTGCTTATGTCTAACACTCGCTTGTTCCGATACAGTTTTGTTTTCTTCCTTGCTGGCCAATCCCCCTGCTCCCAGTTGCATAGATGGTCTAAAAAGTTTTCGACCTATTAAAGATACAAGACATTTTTTCAGACTTCTAACACTAAACACTTCCCCAAGTGATGCTCCCATCTCTCTAACTCGTCCAAATAGTACTCGGCGTTTTTCAACATAGTCTCCTTGTAACTCTACACACTTCTCCCAGCGATGCTCCCATCTCTGTAACCCGTCCAAATAGTACTCGGCGTTTTTCAACATAGTCTCCTTGTAAATTTACACACTTCTACCAGCGATTCTCCCATCACTGTCGCCCGTCCAAATAGCACTCGGCGTTTTTCAACATAGTCTCCTTGTAACTTTACACACTTCTCCCAGCGATGCTCCCATCTCTGTAACCCGTCCAAATAGTACTCAGCGTTTTTCAACATAGTCTCCTTGTAACTCTACACACTTCGCCCAGCGATGCTCCCATCTCTGTAACCCGTCCAAATAGTACTCGGCGTTTTTCAACATAGTCTCCTTGTAACTCTACACACTTCTCCAAGCGATGCTCTCATCTCTGTAACCCGTCCAAATAGTATTCGGCGTTTTTCAACATAGTCTCCTTGTAACTCTACAAACTTCTCCAAGCGATGCTCTCATCTCTGTAACCCGTCCAAATAGTATTCGGCGTTTATCAACATAGTCTCCTTGTAACTCAACACACTTCTCCCAGCGATGCTCATATCTCTGTAACCCGTCCAAATAGTACTCGGCGTTTTTCAACATAGTCTCCTTGTAACTCTACACACTTCTCCCAGCGATGTTCCCATCTCTGTGACCCGTCCAAATAGTACTCGGCGCTTTTCAACATAGTCTCCTTGTAACTCTACACACTTCTCCCAGCGATGTTCTCATCTCTGTAACCCGTCCAAATAGTACTCGGCGTTTTTCAACATAGTCTCCTTGTAACTCTACACACCTCTCCTAGCGATGTTCCCATCTCTGTAACCCCTCCAAATAGAACTCGGCGTTTTTCAACATAGTCTCCTTGTAACTCTACACACATCTCCCAGCGATATTCACATCCCTGTAACCCGTCCAAATAGTACTCGGCGTTTTTCAACATAGTCTCCTTGTAACTCTACACACTTCTCCCAGCGATGTTCCCATCTCTGTAACCCGTCCAAATAGTACTCGGCGTTTTTCAACATAGTCTCCTTGTAACGCTACACACTTCTCCCAGCGATGCTCCCATCTCTGTAGCCCGTCCAAATAATACTCGGCGTTTTTCAACATAGTCTCCTTGTAACTCTACACACTTCTCTCAGCGATGCTCCCATCTCTGTAACCCGTCCAAATAGTACTCGGCGTTTTTCAACATAGTCTCCTTGTAGCTCTACACACTTCTCCCAGCGATGATCCCATCTCTGTAGCCCGTCCTAATAGTACTCGGCGTATTTCAACATAGTCTCCTTGTAACTGTACACACTTCTCCCAGCGATGCTCCCATCTCTGTAACCCGTCCAAATAGTACTCGGCGTTTTTCAACATAGTCTCCTTGTAACTCTACACACTTCTCCCAGCGATGATCCCATCTATGTAACCCGTCCAAATAGTACTCGGCGCTTTTCAACATAGTCTCCTTGTAACTCTACACCCTTCTCCCAGCGATGCTCCCATCTCTGTAACCCGTCCAAATAGTACTCGGCGTTTTTCAACATAGCCTCCTTGCAACTCTACACTCTTCTCCCAGCGATGCTCTCATCTCTGTAACCCGTTCAAATAGTACTCGGCGATTTCCTCTGCAAAATATTTGTTCACGAAGGTGGTTCTCTCTTCATTTGACGAATATCTCTATCCTCCTGGCACTATTTTCAGATGAGGGAACAAAAGAAGTCGCTTGGGACTAGATCTGGTGACAGAGCAATTCGTGGATTTTCGCCATTGCAACCGCTGAGGTGTGAGACGGTGCGTTGTCTTGATAAAACACGATTTTCTTTTCTTGCAATTGTGGCCGTTTTTCCTCAAGTTTTTCCTTCAGCCTGTCAAGTAATTGATGCATAGTATGCTCCTGTAATGGTTTTTCCTTCTTGAAGATAAACGATTACAACAGCTCGGTGACTATCCCAAAAAACAGTTGACATCACTGTCCCAGCCGAAAAGAAACAGTTTCTTTTTCTGGAGCCGATTCCCCTTCTGCAGTCCACTATTTGGACTGAATTTTTATTTCCGGCGTCTGTGGCGTATCCAAGTATCATCTACAGTAATTAATCGGCGCCAAAACTGATTTATTTTGCCTAAACTGCGCCAACAGAGCATTGGAAATATTCATTCGAACACGTTTTTGGTCTAACGTGAGCAAACGCGGTACCCAACGCGCGGACGGGCTTCTCATGTCTAAATGTTGATTTAATATGTGACAAACACGTTCTTTTGACATGTTCATAGCCTCTGCTATCTCTCTCACTTTAATCGGCAGCCATCTATCATCATTTGGTGAACTTTGGCGATGTTTTCATTCGTAATTGCAGTTATGGACGTCCCGAACGTTCATTGTCTCCCAAGCTGTTACGGCCACGTTTAAATTCAGCTGCCCATAATTTCACTGTAGTAAATGATGGCACAGAGTCTCCATACACAGAATCCAACTCATCTTTGATTTGCGTAGACGTATTGCCTTTCAAAAACAAGATTTAATGACAGTTCGATACTCGATTTTGTCCATTTTCATAAAATCACTCACTTCAACTCACTGAAACGACTGTTGCATAACAACTGAGCGTCCAAAATGGTTGAAACTTTGGTGAGTAACTGTCAACAGATTAGCCACGAAATTCACTAGCTTTTTTTTACGAGTGCTGCCATCTTCATGTTGAGGTTGGAAGATTTTCAGACCACCCTCGTAAAAGAAAACATATTTGTGTGTTTAGGTCGCCTGCCGCTTAATTAAAGGTGAGTTGAAGTACTTCAAGGCCTATCAAGTACATCGAAGTCCTAAAATGATATTACGAATCAAGACCCAGTATTGTTGCATGAGGAACGGGAACACAAAACGTAGAAACTGGACTTCAACTCAACTCCAGGCAGGCAGGCAGTTTGGAACAGCCCGAAGGGTGGTCAAATCGTGTACCTGCTCTGGGAAGAGCTTTACCACGTAGTGGCGGGATGTGGGTGTTGCAGAATGACGGGTGTAAATTAAGTGGGGGTAGTGAAGGGAGGTAGCTTGTTGCTCTTCAGGGAATGATGAACCGGGTGCTACAGACAGCGTGCACCGCTGGTGGATTAGTTAATGAACTAGGAAGAAGATATGTGTAATTTTGAGTTTTCCAGAATAAATTTTGGATAGCTGTAATTTAGTTTAGGCAGGAATGGGGATCATGTGGTTACAGGTAATGACCGCAAGACATGAGGGTTAACCGGTTTCGCTTTAAGCGACGCTCGCGTGTACATAATTCCCAAGGGATACTACGAAGGCGCTCTGGTGGTGAGGCAAACTCTCGAAGAATTTTGTCGCCCGGCGCCTAATTTCATTCTCCACATATCGGAGGGATGAAGCCTCGTGAAGTAGTCTCACGGGGAACCTTTTGCAAACAGAATAAATAATCCGAAGACATTTATTCTGTGCACGTTGGAGCAGTACCAAGTTTGAGCCTGCGGACATACCCCAGACTTCGCACGCGTAGAGCATGACAGGGAGGACCAGAGCCATAAAGAGGCGCAACTTTAGGGAAACAGACATCGCAGACCTAAGCACAGGGTATAGTGATGCCACGGCACCATACGATCGCTGCGCTTGCTCCCGGATGTCCTCCCGAAAAGTTAGGCCCTTGTCCAGCTTGACTCCCAAGTATTTGATTGAATACTCCCACCTGATCCCAAGTGATATGTATATATATTTATATATGTATTTATATATATGTATTTCCTTTAGATGTTCGTTGCAAATAACGTATAGTAAAACAAGATGACGCAGTGTCATTTAACCCTTTTGTTATACCTCGCAGTTTAGACTCAGCCAGACAGTGTATGTACACTGTTTAGATACAAGCAGAGTAACATGTCATACATCAGCAGGCGCGGGAAGTCACATACCTGGTGAGCAAGTCGCGCCTTATTAATTTGGAAGGTAGGCCACCCATCAAACGGCATGTGAGTCTTAGTCCAGTTTTACGCTTACTTAACTGTATTGCTTGATGTTCTTAGAGGGAATAATGTACAAAATTCAGAGGAATAGCTGTTTACGGGAAAAAACATACTGCTCGCTAAAGTACACCTCCAAAACATACGATTCCTTTACTGAGAGCGAATTCCAGTTACCAGGCGATTTTAAAAACTATTTATTAGAGTATACATGACAAAGTAATGCAGTAAACGCCTCGGAAAACATGGACCTATCATATGAGTACACTAAAAAGAAAATGGCACATTCTTGTACTTCGAGCAGGGCTTGGCTTCCGAAAATTACGAAAAAATTACACACACGCCTCATCCAACATGGACCTGAACAGTCAAAACGGACATACATTTAAACAATGGCTTATTTACATTTTTGCTTGAACTACGTCTGGTGCATCTCAATTAACATGCATAATGGCGTGGGTTCTTTTTGGTTCGTTGTCCTTTTGAGTGCTTTGGTATAGATGGATTATGAAGGAGTTTGACGGTGAGATGGAAAGGTTGGTGTTCTGTCTAATTGTCGGTGAGCTGGGATCTCTTTCTCAGGGTTCGGTTATGAAAAGTCGTGCTTACCGTCTCTGTATTCCTTTATTTTCTTTAACCTGGCTATCTCTTTACTCTCTCGCTAGCACTATCGTTGCCTTCTTAGTTTTCCTTTCCTCTTAACGTTTTCACGTTGCTTTGCGAACTCCCTTTATTCCCTATTTTTGCACTGTCTTCAAGACCATAACTCTAATTCGAACTGCGACATCGGATCCTACTTCTCTCCCAATAGGACGCCTTCTTCCCGTCGTATGAAGTACCAGAGTGACGCTCTTTCCCCCGTCGTATTCCCAGCTTCTATTCTAGCTTTTCTCGCCTATCACCGCCCATTTTCTGTTCCTTTACTATTTTACGCCTATCACGTGGTTTACTCTACATTTTATTGGCAGGGTTTATTTCTTTAATTTTCTCTTATTGGTCACCTCCGTCTGTCTTTCCTATGCAGCAGTCATATTCCCACCCCTTTGGGTTGTATGACCTCTCAGCGTCATAACGGTATTCTTTCATGCTTGGCTACGTTTCTCTTAAGCTTCGCATACCTTACTGGCGTCTCGATGTCGGGGTAACCTTCGAGGGTTTTTGTTCTATTGTTCTATTTCCTGCCTCGTTTCTGTGCTCAGAAGCAACTCCTGTCCGATTTTTCCTTCATTTACACTATATTGCTATTTCGAATATTCTTTTTAACTTTATTTCTTATATCATTTATTCCCTTTTTGTTCCCAATATGCTTATTTATGATCTCTACTGTTGTATTAATTTCCAGTTATCTTTTCCCTCTTGGAACCTGAGGTTTCTGCTTCAATAAGAGCTTTTGCCATTTATGTAATAACACAAAAACATCCAGCAAATAATTAAAACTGTCTTAAAATGCTAAATCAAGCACGAGAACGCGCGAGATGGGAAAGGTATAGTGCCAGACATACAAGTCCTACCTAACCCTACGTTACTAGAGGAACCTTGGGCCGAACATTCGAGCCGCTTCCTGATAGGGAATTGTTCGGATTGGGTTGGACTCGAAGGGACAGTGGTTCCCGATACCCGTGGGAGATCAGGTACGACTCCGGATGAGGTTGAGGGAAGCCATTAATATTCCCGCGTACTAGCCAGCATAGCTAGTACAGTCTGAGGTTTAACTAGTCCTGTGCCTTTTAGAAAGAGAAAGGAATACTGACCGCTCACTCTATGACGTAGCGGGCAAAGCAGACACCCCAGCCAAGCGTGCATAACTGGCGGAGCGCCCCTTCTCCACTCCGTCCGATTGTTGCTCATCCCCCGATTCACAGCCAGAAATTTAAAACAAATCTTAGTTTTCCTCTTCCGATTCCAAGTCTTCTAAATGTATAACTAATCTGTCTGTAATTTCATCTATCAGACCGTCTTTCTCCCAGTAAAACTGTTCAGTATTTTGTACATGGTCACACGCCCTTTTCCAGTTTTCTGGAGTAACTTTTGTAATCGCACTATGAAACAAGGCTCTTACATCGACACTTTTAAATGAAATATTGTGTTTGGCAACATCATTCTTCACTTGCGCCCAAATAAGTTCTATAGCATTAAAATCGCAATGATAAGGTGGCAATCTTACTACGGTATGACCGTGTACCTCTGCGAGACTATCTATTTCATACACTTTGAAATTATCTTTTTTCAGTTTAATTAATTCGTATAGCACTGGTTTTGTTGCTCGTGGATCAAACTCAATATTCCTATTATGAAGCCATTCCTGCATATGGGATTTGAGTGAAGATGACGTGGGTGCTTTATTAATTTCTATGGAATGATAAGAGGCATTGTCCATAATGATGACACTATTAGACGGGATGTTAGGTAGTAGTTTATTAACAAACCAATCCTTGAAAATGTTACTATCCATTTCTTCATTGTAGTCTTTGGTTGAATTTGACTTAAAAGTTAGCAAGGCATTAGGAATAAATCCTGTAGAACATCCAGCATGTACAACTATAAATCGCTGTCCTTTGCCGATTGGTGTTTTAAGAGGGAAATCACTTTCATTTTCATCGGCGATGCACTTCCACACCTTATTTCTCGTATGGTTTATATTTACCCACGTTTCGTAAAAGTACACTATAGGCCTACCTGTAGATCTGAGTTCTTTCATTCGTCTTAAAAATTTAAATCTTTTAGAAACAATATCCATTCGTTCCATTAAAAAGCGTCTTCCTTGCGAATTTTTACTGTAAGTGAAATTAAGCTTTTTAAGAATTTTTCTTAAGGACCACACGCTTCCTTTAAGTAAGTCTTTAGCTCTTAAAGCCTCATATATGTCCAGCAAACTAGGCAGAAAGTCCGTACGATACAGCGAATAGATTGTTCGCTTAATAGCAGCAACTGTTAATGAATCAATTTCTGTTATTCGTGGTCTTCTATTAGGACGCTTTTTGCCTGGTGTTTGCAGTCTACCGCCGCTAGCTTCTGCATTTTTGTGTTCTTTTAAAATTCGTTGGACAGAACGAGAAGAAATACCTGTAGCAGCAGCAGTTCTCTCAAAGATACTCGTCACTGAAATAGTTGGCTTTCCACATTTTAAAGCTTCACATTCATCACTGAAGAAACTGTGAACTTTGACTACAATTTCCCTAGAATCTGATTTTAGAACTTTCCGTCGAGATCCAACTTGAAACAACACAAAATAAGTATACACAAAATCACAATCGACATTTATAAGTAGGTGTAGTTCTGTAGTTGGTGTCTAATTTCTGTATTTGACGTAGGCTATTTACCACAATGGTATGCTCTTGTTACTACATGGCAAAGCGTGAAAGGGTATCGGAAAAAATTCGCAATACAGAGATGTCTACCTGAGCTTATCGCACATAAACGGCGAGTCCAGTGCAGATGTAATCACGTCTTCTGGACAGCAATGTGTCGTACATCGGCAGGTGCGAGAAAACATATCTTATAGACACACGCAGCTTCCAATCGCTCTTTTTGTGTTTAGTAACTTACTGTACATCAACTTACTAATATTTCACTCTTCTAATCGACCAGATAAGACCTGAATGATAAGCTTTCCTGTACGAGAAGACATTAAATCCTCATTTCACGTTTCCAAGATGTTACAGACGACATCTGTCAGCGCCGTCTGTAATCTCATTTATTCATGTAGTCTGCCACTAGCTGCGCATGAATCAAGTATTGGCCAATCACCGATAGATGGTGCCAGGGATGTGTCAGGACACTGCAGTTAAGGAAACCAAGAAATTAAAGGACACCTTAGTTAGGGATATAAGGCTCTTTTATTTACAATTCAGCTTTGCATTATCCTTACTAAACTCTTAAAATAAAGCAATTTAAAATAACTTTACATCTAAAAATAAAACTACTTTCTCTATTATAGTGGAACAGAGAGCTTCTATGATAGCTACTAGTTTACCGAAGGGAGGGATGAATTTCAATTATCAAATTTTCCTTCACACGTAATACACTTCTACATACTGTCTTTAAACACATATATTTTAATGTTACCGTGGCGGGAAAGTTATCCACCAGAATACCCATTAGAGGCGGATTCCCCGAAGGTTTTCTCTTATCCCCTACGCTTTTTACCGTACGCGGGTGGGTCAAAATGTAATTCCTATTGTTTTTTCCTTAAATAAGTAAGCTATGTGAAAACGTAGAATTTGGCGCAATTCCTCAAACCACCTTCTCCAATCCCCTGCAGTAGTAACATCCTAAGTCAACAGGTGGCAGCACTCCATCCTCCGGCAAAATGGCTGATATTCACAATCGTATTGGACAGAGCTCTGTGATTGAATTTTTGACTGCGAAAGGTGAAACGCCAATTCGCATTCACGAAAGGCTAAAACATGTGTATGGTGATACGACGGTGGATGTAGATCCACTGGCATTAACTACTGAACCTAGAACGTGCTTTGAGTCATGTCTCGAAATAGCTAAATGAGATTATGACCACTCCATTGTCCTAATCCCCAAAGACACAGGTTCGAGTCTCAGCATTGTAATTTCTCTTTTCTAATGTTCATCAAAACTTGGAAACCGAATTCACAATAATTTAATTATAAAATCCCTGGGGGCGTGCATTACCTAAGGTCATCAGTTCGAGCACTTGCTTCGTTAGAGGAGTCGTGTTCCAGGAATAGAAAAAGGGTCATTTTAGCGATACAGAACATGCCAATTTGAAACGACATGTTTAACAGTACAATAATTCTATGTCTGCAAAATTGAGTTTAACTTCCATTTTAAACTCTGATACTGTAATTTCCAGGATTTCTGCGTTCAAATGTGTATAAATGACCCTTATTTCAATTGCATCTACCTATAGGTGTGTTTAAACAACTACCTATTTGTAGTTCACTAATAAAGAAACGTAAAACAATGCCATAAAACAATTAAAATTAAAATACATAATAACAGTATTAAGAATAATAATTGTAAATTTTGAGTATCACACGGTGAAAAAATTGGCATTGTCAACCGAACGTCGGAACTCCCTATAGAACTGGCTGGCAGTAGGGTCAGACGTGAAGTACTTTGGCCATGCCTACCATTTGTCTCCTGTCACTAACTGAAGGGATGATTAGGAGAGGAATCGCGGGCCACTGTGCCGTCTCTTTCCCCTTCCCCTGATTTCTCAAACATACAGGATATTTCATCTAATCCGGAACACTCTAGATTGGCCAGTTGGTCCTATATAAGCAACGCGTTGGGCTGGAGTTCAGTTCAGTTCTTGGCGAGCAGCTGTGAGGCTGAACGTTCATCAGAGGAGCTGTACGAACTGTGAGTGTGCAGTGGACCTGTGACAGACGCACTGGTGTGCATTACGTAATTCTGTGTAATCGGCAAGTGTTCCGACTGTAATTCGGTGGAAATAAAGAACATTTTGAGTTGTGCAATGGACTTTTAATTTCACGAACCCACAAAGTCACAGTATACTGTCGCGGCAAAAAGCACAGAAGTTCGGTGCTGAGAGATAAACGCGGCTCGTGTACAGAAAGAGCCTGCAGATAAAGATAACAGTTGGATAGTGTATCACTGAGATAAGACTTACTGACACAGATAAGTGAGGTAACTGGAACATTCTGGTGACGTCTGGATTGTTTTATAGAAGTTTCGATGTCTTGTTTGTTCCATAAATATCTAGTGATTGTTACAGAAATCTCTGGAATTTGTCAGTGAGGTATTTAAGAAGGCGACGATCACAGTCTTAAACAGAGAGGAGTAAACAGGTGTAGAGTGTTGTTGCAACGAGAGCTGATGTAATCAGAACGCTGTTTGGTCATCGACCTTGGTAGACTCTGTGTATGCGTCGTAAAGCTGTTACGTCAGAATAGATCAGTGTGTATTTCTACGGAACTAAAGAACATTTGGAATATCTGCAACTCGGACTTTTAATTCTACGAACCCACAAAGTCACAATGCCTATATAAAGGATTCGAACCAACGTCATAGAAGACATATGACACTGCGCTAGTTCCAACAGAGCTATCTAATAACGCGTGAGATAAACATTCCGTGTAACATATAGTATTCACTTGTTACAGTGAACATTTACAGACGTGCGAACGTCAACTGTCTAATTACGAATATACTACAGGCGATGTGATAACATCTATATTAGTACTAATTTAACATCCATGTTAAATATGCGGGTAGAATCTAGTAATGGGGTCGATGTTTAAAATGTGAATTGCATAAAACTCGAGAATAAGGGGCAGCTGACTCACCTGGTATAAGGTTATTGAATATTTTAACAGGTGAGGCGGAAACTTCCGTCTAGCCCTGTAATAATTATTATGTAATCACATATATACTGTCTATAATGTATTTACGTATATTAAGTTTTATGTATGGTTTAATTATATATACCATTTTTCAGATATGTGTACACATGTAAAATGTTCTCGGCTTGTTGGCAGCTAAAGTTCTGTGAATGGGAAAGTTTTATCACTCTGTTTACTGGCAACCATTGTCAGCCGACCCTAACGGGAGCATCTTTTATATATGCTAGGGTTCAAGGACCCAGAGCCACGTATGTTTTGTAAGAAAGTGTGAGAAACCGGGAAACAAATAGGCATCAGCCGATGTTTGGCCGCCTATCAGAAGGTAGAACACCACCAACGCTATGTGTAGCGCGAAAACTCGGCCAATGGTGTTTTAGATGAGCTGACGCCACGGGGGGGGCTTAGTTCAGTATAAATATTTCGGCAAACGTACAGAAACCCCCACTTGTCGACTGACCATAACAGGCAAAATCTGCGATAGTCGAGTTTAGATCCTCGCGTTTAAAATGACCGTAGATTCCGAGAAACACGAGAAAGTGAAATCCGACCGCGAGGGCTAAAAAAAAGGTATTATTCGTTCCTGCGAAATCCAGCAAATCGAAGCATTAGCCGACAGGTATCCACAGTGTCTGGCGATCATGTAAGTGTGGCAACAATAAAAGGCATTTATGACTGTGTCTCCGATGTCTACTTCGAGCTTCCGACCTGTCTACTTGACCCTGGATCTCCGACCCCTGTAGCCAATCCGGCACAGATGAGTCCTTGCTCATGTGTGTTCGTAAGTTCCTAATGCAGCCGAGGCACACATCGTCACCAAAAAAATCATCGGGTAGCGTCGGAGAAAGCTGCAGAAGCAGAAGCCAGCAACCGCCATTTTGAGGTAGGACCTCAAAACGTGTCCTGTGACTTGGCGGACTCGGTTGAGACGAGCTGACTGTCTCACAGGGAGAAAGAGGGAATCAAGATCCCTTTGTGACAAGTGACTGCAATGGTAATATACATTTGTATATAATAATTAATTGGCTAACATTTCATATCAGACACACAGCTACAAAGTCCTCTACCTGTGTTTCGTATCTTAATGTATGGCAGGTCACTATTATTTTTCGCTCAAGATAACAAGTGAATGCTGCGCTCGTCAATGGAGCTCAATACAACTTTACACTCTGCCATGTAGCGTATGGAACAATTAGGATGCTCCGAATATTTACATTTAACAAAACAAGATTGTCCAATTAGTTCATAATGTGCAGTACTACATACCTGTATCCAGAAGGGCAGATAAAATCCAGAGCAGCACAGAAGCGCTGCCGCTAGGGATAGGAACGCCCACAAGATGCCGACACCAGTTAGAGACGTCGCCATTTTGATCACTTTCACACTACACACACTCTAATATCACAACACTAACACGCTCCGGAAGACGTAAACAACCTGAAAACAGAAAAATAACATACATCAGCAAGTAAATCTTACGTTGCCCAAATCTTACACAGTTTCAAAGTTTCGTGCCCCTGATATGAAATCTTCCGTAACTGGTTTCTACTGCAGAGAAAGGCGCTTATCAACTTAAGTGATATTACACGAATGTACGAGAGGGTGACGTAAAGTTTTAATAATCACCCGGTAGTTTTTATGTTGGTAGTTTCAGTGATTTGAGTCCTTTTGTTTTTTTACAGTGAGTGCCAGAAGTGACTGAGGTGTAAGATAGAGAAAATTGGGGCTCGTAGTGTGATCAAGTTCCTGCATTTGTAGGGCTAAACTGCCCGGGAAATCCATGATGAGATGACGGCTGTTTATAGAAATAATTGCCCATCGTGTGACACTATTGTGAGATGGAAAAGGAACTTTCAAACTGGTCACATGTCCCTGACAGATGAGCCAAGAGCTGGTAGACCGTCAGCTGTCACAGTGAAGAAAGTGGAGTGTTTAATACTGGAAGACAAACGAGCAACCATCCAAATGATCATGAATGAGACACATCTTAGTTATGGTAGTGTGTGGACGAACTGCACATGTCTAAGGTGTGTGCACGGTGGGTTCTACGTTTGCTCACCCCTTTCCAAAAGCAAACACGGCGTGACCTTTCAAGAGAGATGTTTCTGTTGGAACAGGATGAAGATTTTTTTTTTTTTTTTGGTCGTCTAGTATCCATGGATGAATCCTGGATCTATTAGTGTGATCCAGACACTAATTTCATGAGCATGGAATGGAAACATGCCGGATCCCCTCTCCCAAAAAGACAAAGGTGCAAAAGTCAGGTGGGAAGGTCATGCTTTCACTTTTCTGGAACTGTCGTGTAGTCATCCATACAGATTATCTTGCCAAGGGTAAAACCATAACTGACATATACTACTGCTATCTTCTGGACAAGTTACCAGCAGCTCTGATTAAGAAACGACGCGGTATGCTCTCCAAAGTTGTTCGTCTTCTGTCTGACAATGTACCAGCTCATTCATCTCAAGTTGCAGTTGACAAAACAAGTGAATGTAGCTTTAAGACCTTACAACATCCGCCTTATTCGCCTGATCTCGCACCAAGTGACCTTTTCTTGTTCCCGGAAATGAAGAATCCGGTGCGTGGTCACCGATTTGACAACACAAATGACGTAATTAATGAAGTGAAAGAGTGGTTTAAAGCGAATTCTGCAGACTTCTACAATCAAGGTATTCGGAAGATCAAGAAACGCTGGGAAAAATGTGTAAATCTGTATGTTGACTACGTAGAGAAAGATTTACAAGCGCCTATCAACACAAACTCTGTCAATTTTTTAAATGGTGATAGTTAAAACTTCATGACACCCCCTCGTATTACACAATATTTAAATGAGAATAAGTTTGGTAGTGTCCAAAACATACAATTATTTTGTTTCTGCATTGATTTTCAGATGGATATTTCTGAAAACCAAATTGAGTGTCCTTTAAGATTTAATGTATTTTGAAAAGCGAAATTATTTTGTTCCCAACAATTTTGTTCATCTTCTTTTGATAAAGTGCTACTAAACAGTAACTGTCAGTGGCAGCCGATAAAGGAGGGCTGCGGGACTGCAATCCCCTCCCCAGATCAAATTTTAGTTTTCCTGTTGTTGCCTTAATTACTTATATTGAATAGATTACATCCGTATATATGTTGTAAGTCATTACAAAAAGCTCATAGACTGTGCGGCAAGTTTATATGTGAAGCCGCTTCTCCCTCTTGGACTGCCAGTACAATTCACTAACGTGCATATTGCTTCCATTTCCCCCTCCGCTTGCCCTGCTTCACGTTTCGACCTACCGCTCGCCCCATAGCTTAGTGAACTCATTGGACTCCATTGCTTGCAGTCCCAAGAGCGATGTAAATGCAATTTCGTGCGGATTTTTCGTGAAATCGGCGGTTTTTTAACATTTTCAAATATACTTTTTGTTTCCTGACAGTAAAGTATAATCAAATGTGACTTTTTATACTGCTATTAATGGTGTAATTGTAACAATGAGGTATTCAGTCGAGTATTTAAAGTCGCTTCGCTTTGGCGCTTTAACACTGCAAGAGAAATGTGACATTAAAGTGCAAGGAAAACCGATTCCTGTGTTAAACATTATTCAGAGTGCAACAAGCTGCCAAAAACAATATAGCAATAAATAAAATCAAATCAATAAATTTGCTAAAAAGAAATATCGCTGTTCATCTTCAAATAATTAAGCAACGCTAAAATTCCAGTAAATCAATGCAGCCCCCCCCCCCCAAGGTGAGCCGCCTATGGTAACTGCCCAATATACCTTTACCTTCTTTTGTACGACGTTGGGTCAAAAAGTAATGCCTCCTATTTTTGTCTCCTTTAATTGCCAAGAAAATTGAATCCAATTTACATAGCTTGAAAACTACAGCATTGACGATTCATTTGTTTCTATTCAATATAATCTCCGCCCTTTGCCACAGTTTTGGTCCACCTTTTAACTAGGGCATGTATTCCAGTGTGGTAAAACACGCGGTCTTGCTTCCTAAGTCATTGACGCACGGACGTTTTCACAGCCTCCTCATCTTCAAAATGAATCCCACGATGAGCTTCCTTTAGTGGCTCGAACAGATGGAAGTCTGATGGTGCCAGGTCAGGGCTGTAGGTAAGACTTGCCATCCCAATTTCTCAATTTCTGCAGTGGTGTAACGGCTGGTGTGTGGTATTGCATTGTCATGCAAAAGAAGAACATCCGCCATAGTTTTTGTTGGGCGAACTCGGCGAAGATGTGCTTTCAGCTTTTTGAGAGTTCTGACGTATTGCACAGAATTTATTGTGCATCCCTGCTCCAAAAAATCAATCATAATCACACCCTCTGCATCCCAAAACATTGTCGCCATAACTTTCGCTGCCGACCGCTGAGTTTTGAATTTCCTTTTTCTTCGGTGACGTTGTGTGATGCCATTCCATTGACTACCTCTTTGATTCAGGTTCAAAAAATGAACCCACGATTCTTCTCCAGTAACAATTTTTGCTTTTAGAAACTCATCTCCCTCCAAATTGAAGCGCTGCAAGTGTTCGGAGGCTATTGTTTTTCTTGTTTCTTTGTTTTGGGCGTTTAACATTCTTGGTACCCAACGTGAACAAACTTGAGTAACCCAGTTGTTGAATAATCATCATCACACTGCCTTTACTGAGGGAGGTAATACGACACAATTCACCTGTTGTTACCCGGCGATCACCACGAATGATGTCATCGACTCGCTGAATGTTGCATGGAGTCACTGCCGCTTCGCTTTTCATCTGCCAATGGTGTTTGCCCTTCAACTTCGTTACAGCGACGAACCCATCGTCTAACAGTGCTGACATCCACCGTTGCATCACCATACACATTTTTTAGCCTTTCGTGAATGCGAATTGGCGTTTCACCTTCCGCAGTCAAAAATTCAATCACAGAACGCTGTGTAATACGGATGTCGATGTCAGCCATTTTGCAAGAGGATCCAGTGCTGTCACCTGTTGACTTAGGAAGTTACAACTGCAGGGGATTGGAGAAGAAGGTTTGAGGAATTGCGCCAAATTCAAATCTTTCACATAAGTTACTTATTTAAGGGGGGGGGGTGGGCGAATAGGAGGCATTACTTTTTGACCCACCGTTGTATATATTGGTTTCATGACCACCGGGTTCTTGTTAAAAGCTCATTTTTACGGTGCACCTGTATGTAGCTTTTGTTTAATGTGATTTCAATAAACTTAGCATGTCTAAAGGTGCCTCTTATTCAACATGTGATAACAGAGTAAGATATAAAGTGTAGTACGTACAAAAATAAACAATAAAGCATATACCAACACAAACATAACAAAGAGATAATATCATACGTCCATCCCTGTGTTGGTAAAACAGTTTATTGCTCCTTTGTTAATCCCATTTCCTCTTGAATGTTGTGACACGTGCACGTTCTGTAGCGTGACACTTGATAATTATTTAACGTGATGTTAAACGAAACGCAATAAATAATTTTCATTAAAAACAAGCACTTTTTCTGAACTGGACGTTCAGAAAAGTGGCATTTACCATGAAAACACTGCTGCCAACTCTCTCGTGAAGAACGTATACTAATGATATGAATGTTGCACTCACATAATCTTGGCTACTCATTGTTGAAGCCATTCCTTCCTACCAATTCTTATTTGTCTACTTTCTATTGGGGACAAAATTTGTCTAATCTCAATGTCCTTGTAGGTGCAATAGGAGTAGGGGAAGTAGAAAGTAAGTCCAAGGGCTGGTCGCTATGAATGGCTTTGAAATTCCGTTCTCTTTGCATAGCAAAGAAATAAGATAACAACTTAATATTTTTGAATTATAAAAATGTTTTGGAAACTGCTAACCTCATCAAAAATTGATCTGCCATGTATAAGTCGTGTATTTTAACAAAATCTTCCATTTTTATATGCTAAGTTTTATCTGATACGGTTTAGCAATTATGTAGGACTTAAAGGACATTGCTAGAAAAATAAGGGAATACAGAAAACTATGAAAAGTTCTTCTAATACAAGGGGCATCCAGAAAGTAAGTTCTGTTTCAATTTATCTCCGCTGCAGCGCTGCGATCGGAGTTCCGCACATGCGCGGTAGACGCTCTGCATCGAGAAGAAACGTGTGCCATTGTGAGATCGTTGTCAGCCACGTACGCTTTGTTGTGCTTGTTTACAATGTCGGTGTTGATTGAAAATCCCGCCGCTTGTGAAATCAGATCTGTGATTCGTTTTCTGAATGCTAGGAAAGTGAAACCAACTGAAATTAATCGGCAAATTTGCGATGTATAAATGTGTTGTGTTTCTTCACAACAACGCACGACAAATGCGACGAAAAACATCCTACAGTGATTTAGCTGGGACGTGTTTGAGCACCCCTTGTACAGCCTGACCTCGCTCCTAGCGACTTTCATCTGTTTTTGCGTCTCAAATATTTCCTTGGCGGTTAACACTTCAACAATGACGAAGAGCTGAAAGAAAATGTTTCCAACTGGTTGAAGACACAGGCGGCAAACTT
Organism: Mantis religiosa; assembly: GCA_030765055.1. Taxonomy (NCBI): domain Eukaryota; kingdom Metazoa; phylum Arthropoda; class Insecta; order Mantodea; family Mantidae; genus Mantis; species Mantis religiosa. The sequence continues at coordinate 13,502,816 of CM060958.1, forward strand.
CTATGAAGAAGGTATACAAAAAATTGTACTTCGCTATAACAAATGCCTGCAAAATTTCGGCATTTATGTGGAAAAGTAGTTTAAGAGTTGTAGAATTTTGTGCAATAAATAATTTTTCTGTATCTGTACAGAATTTAATTTTATTACCAAACAGGACTTACTTTCTGGAAGTACCTTGTATTTAAAGGTAACAAATACACTGATAGTTTACTTACATTGCCAAAATGAGCAACATTTTAAATTCGGAATACAGGGCATGAAACCGCTCTTCAGGATGATTTCAATGAAATCTGTAATTGGGCTGCGGCTAACAAAATGTCAATTAATGCCAAGAAAAGTAAGTCCATTGTTTTCAGTAGAACAAAGGGCAAAATTGTTGTTAACTATCACATGGAAGGGGTGCAAATTCCACAGGTGGACAGCTGCAAATACTTGGGAGTGTACCTGGCAAGTAATGCTGGATGGGACGAACAAGTAAATTCCACATCTAGGAATGCGTGGAAGGCATTACATTTCGTAATGAGAATATTGAAAAAGGGGAGCGCTAGGGCCAGGGAAATTGCCTACAAGGCCTTAGTGCGGCCGGTTATGGAATATGGAGTAGCGTGCTGGGACCCGTATAGAGCTAACCAAATCGATCCGTTAGAAAAAATACAGAAGAGGGCAATAAAATTCATAAAAAGAGGCAAGTATTTTGGGCCTATAAAAGGAGATGAGACTAAATGGGAGGAATTAAGAATTAGGCGTAAAAAACATAGGTTGGTAGCATTATTCAAAGCTAATGCTGGTGTAAAGGCATGGGTGGACGTTAGTGTAAGGTTAGATAATCCGGATTATTATGGACGAAACGATCA
>CM060958.1:13508669-13693669 GCA_030765055.1 Mantis religiosa
TCTGTGTACCCTGTACTCATTTGATCATCATTTCATTCATCGTCCGATATGACTTAATGTAGGAGGTTTTCTCTTATCCTGAAATATGAATGTCTGGTAACTCTAAGCTCTATATATCCTGTACTCATTTGATCATCATTTCATTCATCGTCCGATATGACTTAACGTTGGAGGTTTTCTCTTATACTGAAAGATGAATGTCTGGTAACTCTAAGCTCTATATATCCTGTACTCATTTGATCATCATTTCATTCATCGTCCGATATGACATAACGTTGGAGGTTTTCTCTTATCCTGAAAGATGAATATCTGGTAACTCTAAGCTCTATGTACCATGTACTCAATTAACATCATTTCATTCATCGTCCGATATGACTTAACGTTGAAGATTTTCCCTTATCCTGAAAGATGAATGTCTGGTAACTCTAAGCTCTGTGTACCATGTACTCATTCAACATCATTTCATTCATCGTCCGATATGACTTAACGTTGGAGGTTTTCTCTTATCCTGAAAGATGAATGTCTGATAACTCCAAGCTCTATGTACCCTGTACTCATTTGAACATCATTTCATTCATCGTCCGATATGACTTAACGCTAGAGCTTTTCTCTTATCCTGAAAGATGAATGTCTGGTAACTCCAAGCTCTATGTACCCTGTACTCATTTGAACATCATTTCATTCATCGTCCGATATGACTTAACGTTGGAGGTTTTCTCTTTTTCTGAAAGATGAATGTCTGATAACTCTAAGCTCTATATATCCTGTACTCATTTGATCATCATTTCATTCATCGTCCGATATGACTTAACGTTGGAGGTTTTCTCTTATCCTGAAAGATGAATGTCTGGTAACTCTAAGCTCTGTGTACCCTGTACTCATTTGAAATTTATTTCATTCATCGTCCGATATGACTTAACGTTGGAGGTTTTCCCTTATCCTGAAAGATGAGTGTCTGGTAACTCTAAGCTCTGTGTACCCTGTACTCATTTGATCATCATTTCATTCATCGTCCGATATGACTTAACGTAGGAGGTCTTCTCTTATCCTGAAATATGAATGTCTGGTAACTCTAAGCTCTATATATCCTGTACTCATTTGATCATCATTTCATTCATCGTCCGATATGACTTAACGTTGGAGGTTTTCTCTTATACTGAAAGATGAATGTCTGGTAACTCTAAGCTCTATATATCCTGTACTCATTTGATCATCATTTCATTCGTCGTCCGATATGACTTAACGTTGGAGGTTTTCTCTTATCCTGAAAAATGAATGTCTGGTAACTCTAAGCTCTATATATCCTGTACTCATTTGATCATCATTTCATTCATCGTCCGATATGACTTAACGTTGGAGGTTTTCTCTTATCCTGAAAGATGAATGTCTGGTAACTCTAAGCTCTATATATCCTATACTCATTTGATCATCATTTCATTCATCGTCCGATATGACATAACGTTGGAGGTTTTCTCTTATCCTGAAAGATGAATGTCTGGTAACTCTAAGCTCTATGTACCATGTACTCATTTAAAATCATTTCATTCATCGTCCGATATGACTTAACGTTGGAGGTTTTCTCTTATCCTGAAAGATGAATGTCTGGTAACTCTAAGCTCTATATATCCTGTACTCATTTGATCATCATTTCATTCATCGTCCGATATGACTTAACGTTGGAGGTTTTCTCTTATCCTGAAAGATGAATGTCTGGTAACTCTAAGCTCTATATATCCTGTACTCATTTGATCATCATTTCATTCATCGTCCGATATGACTTAACGTTGGAGGTTTTCTCTTATCCTGAAAGATGAATGTCTGGTAACTCTAAGCTCTATGTACCATGTACTCATTTAAAATCATTTCATTCATCGTCCGATATGACTTAACGTTGGAGGTTTTCTCTTATCCTGAAATATGAATGTCTGGTAACTCTAAGCTCTATATATCCTGTACTCATTTGATCATCATTTCATTCATCGTCCGATATGACTTAACGTTGGAGGTTTTCTCTTATCCTGAAAGATGAATGTCTGGTAACTCTAAGCTCGATATATCCTGTACTCATTTGATCATCATTTCATTCATCGTCCGATATGACTTAACGTTGGAGGTTTTCTCTTATCCTGAAAGATGAATGTCTGGTAACTCTAAGCTCTATATATCCTGTACTCATTTGATCATCATTTCATTCATCGTCCGATATGACTTAACGTTGGAGGTTTTCCCTTATCCTGAAATATGAATGTCTGGTAACTCTAAGCTCTTTATATCCTGTACTCATTTGATCATCATTTCATTCATCGTCCGATATGACTTAACGTTGGAGGTTTTCTCTTATCCTGAAAGATGAATGTCTGGTAACTCTAAGCTCTATGTACGTTGTACTCATTTGAACATCATTTCATTCATCGTCCGATATTACTTAACGTTGGAGGTTTTCTCTTATCCTGAAATATGAATGTCTGGTAACTCCAAGCTCTATGTACCCTGTACTCATTTGATCATCATTTCATTCATCGTCCGATATGACTTAGCGTTGGAGGTTTTCTCTTATCCTGAAAGATGAATGTCTGGTAACTGTAAGCTCTATATATCCTGTACTCATTTGATCATCATTTCATTCATCGTCCGATATGACTTAACGTTGGAGGTTTTCTCTTATCCTGAAAGATGAATGTCTGGTAACTCTAAGCTCTATATATCCTGTACTCATTTGATCATCATTTCATTCATCGTCCGATATGACTTAACGTTGGAGGTTTTCCCTTATCCTGAAATATGAATGTCTGGTAACTCTAAGCTCTATATATCCTGTACTCATTTGATCATCATTTCATTCATCGTCCGATATGACTTAACGTTGGAGGTTTTCCCTTATCCTGAAAGATGAATGTGTGGTAACTAAGCTCTGTGTACCCTGTACTCATTTGAGGATCATTTCATTCATCGTCCGATATGACTTAACGTTGGAGGTTTTCTCTTATCCTGAAATAGGAATGTCTGGTAACTCTAAGCTCTATATATCCTGTACTCATTTGATCATCATTTCATTCATCGTCCGATATGACTTAACGTTGGAGGTTTTCTCTTATCCTGAAATAGGAATGTCTGGTAACTCTAAGCTCTATATATCCTGTACTCATTTGAACATCATTTCATTCATCGTCCGATATGACTTAACGTTGGAGCTTTTCCCTTATCCTGAAAGATGAATGTCTGGTAACTCTAAGCTCTGTGTACCCTGTACTCATTTGAGGATCATTTCTTTCCTATATAACTTAACTCGCTCCCTGCATTTCGTTTTTCTAGGAATGATCCCTGTTAATAATTCATTAATAAGCTTTTGATCGAAAAATAGGCTTAGGCTTTTAATTTTTGTTTGATATACCTGGTGCCGGTACAATGGACCCGGCTGCAGACTCTACATTTGAATGATATTACAGTTTTCAGTTTTTATTGGTTTCGACGTCATGGCGTTCGGGCGGGTTTTCTCCGGGATATCCAGTTTCCCCCGCCATCTCATTCCACCGGTGCTCCATCTTCATCTCATGTATCATCAGTGTCACCGCCTGCGGTGCCGTATGTAGTAAAAGCGGGCGTTAAACACTACACATTCTTTCGCACTCACACACTCATTCACGCACACTTCACTTTGTACACTATTTACACTCAGCTGTCCTGCTGTGCGGCAGCATGTCGCTCAGTTCCTTGGGCAGCCCGGGAGTGGTGGCCCATGCCGGCGGTTTGTGAGGCATTGGGCGGGGAATTTTGGGCGCGCAATGGGTGGCGAGCCGTCCTTGTTTACAGTATTTTCAACTGTTTATGTTTGCGGTGTTTTGGCTCACCTTTTCCGATGTTATGTATTAAAGGGTTTGTATGCCGACGAATGCGCACCCAAATGGAAAAGTTTCTTTTTTCCAATGCCTTGGGGATGGTCGGGATGCGGACTTCTTGATGGAGGGAGTCGTTTGTGGTGCGGATGGGAGCGGATAGGATTTTCCTGAGGGAGAGGTTTTGCAGTGTTTGAAGGTATTTGATGGTTGTTTTGTATGCGCTTGCCCAGGCCACACATGCGTATAGAACCATTGACAGAATGAACGACTTGTACAACATAACCTTCGAGCGGAGTTTCAGTTGTTTACTCCTAAATATGGTGACGCACATATTTAATCGCTGCAGCCCTTTGTTGGCGCTATTTTTTATGTCGGTGCACCAGTTCATTGTGCGTGTCAAAGTCACGCCGAGGTACTTGACCTGCTGACGGCAGTGCAATACTTCACCACCGACCGTTAGATCCATAGCCAAAGGGCGCCGCTTTGAAAAATGGATAAGCTGGCATTTATTTGCATTAGTTTTAATTTTCCTGTCATGGAGGCATGAAAGCAAGCGGTCAATATAACGCTGCATCTCTAATAGGCCGAAATGAGGATTTTTATGTTGGCTGTATATTGCAGTGTCGTCAGCGTACATGGCCACTTTGCATCTGGCGTCCACGGGGAAGTCGTTGGTAAACAGTATGCATAATAGCGGGGACATGATGGCCCCTTGCGGAACGCCAGTATGCATGACTCTCTCCTTATAGGAGCAACCGCCTACTTGGATGTAGAAGCGTCTGTTTTCTAAAAAGTTTTGCACCAGTGCTAAGGAATTTTGGAGTCCGGAAAACTTTCGGTGCGGTTTGTAAATCAGACCATTGTGCTAGCACCGATCAAATGCAGCTTCTACGTCCAGAAATAGTGCCAACGTTGAAGCCCCATTGTTAAATTGCTCTGTCACGTCATCAGTTACACTGAAGAGCTGTAGATCTGTAGAATGTTGTTTTTGAAACCCGAAATGGGAGTTGGAAATGTCATCCAGTGACGAAAAATGATGTTGGAGTCGAAACAGTATCACCTTTTCCAGCAATTTACAAATAGTAGACAGGAGACTAATGGGGCGGTAGTTTTGAGGCTACCTAGTGCTTTTCCCATGATTCGGGAGCATTATGACCTTGGCTCGTTTCCAAGTTTCAGGGAAGTAGTTTTGCTGCAAACCGGAGTTGAAAATTTTTGTGAGATGCACCAGGGCTTTTCTCGGGAGATGCTTGAGTTTCTCATTAGTCACCCTGTCCGGGCCGGCGGCTTTCCCGTTACGTAGCTTCCTAATGAGCTTGTAGGCTTCCTGCGGTGTTGTGAGAGGCAAGTGTTGCTCATGCCTCTGTGCCACCAAGTTTTCTAACCATGTCTGGACTTCCCGTTCTAACTCGGGGTTCGTCACAGGGTTCTCTGTGAATTTTTCTGCCAGACAGTCTGCAAAATCCTCGGCTATCTCCTCAGAGGTGAAGTGCAAGACGAGGCGAGTGTGCAGCGCCTCAGTGCCTAAGTTGGCGCTCGAGGAGACTTTAAATGTCATTAATAATTTCCACAAAGAATGGTTATAATGTGTGATGTTTAACACTTTCTGCTTCCACTGTTCAATTTTCTTGAGTTTAATTTGTTGCCCAATGATGTTGCGTAGCCATGTTGCTAGCATTCTGTACTCAGGCTGGCGGGTAAGCCACCAAAGTCCCGTCAAGCGCCACCTCCTGTCGATGAGCTGCACCTCAGGGTTCGTGCAAAAACTGGGTGGGCTTATGGTATAGTAGGTAGAATTTCTCTTGGCCGTGTGCAGCGAGGCGGTGTAATTTTCAATGGCGGCATCAATGTCCGCCTCGCTGTAGTATGACAGCCCAGGCTGCGCCACCTTGTGCATTTCGGGCGTAAATTTAATCCAGTCTATATCTGCGCGCCTCAGAGCGCCAGTCAAACCGATCGTGATGGCGCCGCAGATGTCGAAATGCACTGGAAGATGGTCGGAGTCCAGGCTGTGATACACAATGAAGTTGTTTCCTAGTGCCGCAATTTTGTGAGTGCGAAGTCCAACATTTCAGGGTCGAAGTGCCCTGTTTTGTGCAAAAATTTGGGTTCTGGAGGAAGATGAACCTCGAGGTCGTCATTTTCTGTTACAAGTTCTACCAGGAGGTTTGCAGCCACGTTCGCTCGGCGGCAGTACCACTAAGGGTGCCGGGCGTTGAAATCTCCTGCTATAACGTGCTACTCCATTGCGAGGATTTGTTCCAGGTCTTGTGGGAAATCGGAAGAATGGGGGTGGGGACCGATAGAGGGCTACCAGCATCACCGTTGTCCTGTTAATACGTGTTTTAAGAGCCGTGCACTCTAACGCTGTTAGTGCTGGCAGCGTGACAAGGCCATGTGCAATTTTGTTTTTGAGTAAATGGCGGTTCCATCCCCCTGTCATTCCGAAAACTCTGGTAACCCCTGAGTTTAAAATTGTACAGTTGTTTTAATTTTGTTTCGCAAATAAATGCCACATCAATTTTGTTACGCCGCAAGTAGCTCTCAAGTTCGTGCTGCTGCCTGTAGATGCCGTCGGCATTCCACAGGAGCACGCGAGTTAAAGTTGTCCCTCACCTTGGTTGAGCCATTTACTCAAATACTTCTGAGAGGAACCATACTACAGCTTCTAATTTTTCCATACTGCTGCCGCAGTTTTTAAACTTCGTAACGAAGGGCTGTAGCTTTGGTGGGATTGCTTGGATATTCAGTTCCTTAAGGAGACTGAATACCTCTTTAATGCCACCCAGGTCGCCAGAAGGCGTCTGGGCGGGGGGAGCTGTTGGAGGTTAGCCAGTCTGTGGCGGCACGGGTATTGGAGGCACGGGTGCCGTTTGCCCTCTCATGGCGCCTGCAAATGAGACGCCTTCACTGGCCAGGGCCGGGTTTGCAATGGGTCTTGGCCCTGGTTGAGCACTTTGGGGTGCCCTGGCTATCGCTGCCATTTGACGACGGTGGCGTTCGTTGCGGCTGGTCATCCCTGAGGGTTAAGCTGAAATTTTCAAGGCCGGCGTTCTTCAGGAGCGTCTTGGTTGGTACTGCATCCTTCTTAAGGCACCTGCGTGTCGTCTGCAGCTTGTATTGTCCGGCGGGAAGAGAACTCCAGAGGATGCGGAGAATGTTTGTCGTCTGGCGACCGTCGGAAATGACGATACGCGGCGGTTTTTGGGCGTCAGTTGAAGGAGTTATTGTAGCGGCGGTAGTCGGGGTGGGGGTAGTCGTGGAGGTGGACAGTTGTGAGTGTTGTATTATGGGGGATGGTCGGGTGGGTCTTTGTGGTTTTGGGAGCGTGGGTGTGGGATTTGAACGTGCTGGTAAATTGGCGTCGGTTTTTGCTGGTGTCGGTTGGTCAAAATCATCATCTTCCTCAGATGAAGACAGTGCCGCGTATCTATTCGCCGTGTTGAGCGGCAGGTTGAAGTGCCGTGTCTTATTTTTCTTTTTCCCAGTATGGGGTCCCGGGCGCTCACCGTCGGTATCCCACTCCCGGCCACTGCTCAATGTAAGGAGCGCTTTCTTTGTGGGGCGGCTTGCCACCTTTCGCCCAGCTGCACTAGATGGCGCCTTTTAATAGCGTGCTCTTGGTAGCTGCGCGCCAGGTCGGTAGCAGTATTTTGGAAATCCCGGGACTCCGGGGCCATGGCTTCCAGGATTTCTTGCAAGTGAGAGATCTCCTTCTGGAGCTCTTAAACTTCCCGGGACAGTTTTTGGAATTTTCGGGCCATCTGCTCGTCCTCTGCGCTGCTCTGGTCGATGGGGACGTCACCGCTGGTGGATGGTGCAGCCAATGGTGCTCTGAGAGGAGGAACGTGGCTGCTAGTGGTATGCTGTGCATCTATAAGGGCGGCCGACTGACCGCCCGAAGGCTGGCGGGAGGTTGTAGTACTTCAGCTGCTGCTACGCCCGGCTGACCTACTCGAAGCATTAGTGAGCCAGCCGCTTGGCTGGCACATTGTGGTAGGGCTGCTCTTACCGCAGCTGCGGCCGCCATTTTGGAGCAGCGCAAGTGCTGCTGGGAGCGGCTTGCCCTGCGGACGCTACTTGTTGCATGCAACAAGGGCACATGGCCGCGCGTCCCACGCTGCTTTCGGCGAGGTTTAGGCGCTTTGGTCCTGGTCACTGGCATTTATATATCTCACTGTTATTAACACACACACACACACACACACACACACACACACACACACACACACACACACACAGTTATTGCACTGTTTCCACTACATACCCATTTGCATTACCAATGCAATTTGCACATTTTCCACTACTTCTCAAAGACACGCACAAGTATGTTAACATAAGCATATTTATGGACACAATGCTTCGGAACTATACCGAAAGCTATGACGCAACAACTTAGCACACTAGTCCAGCAGGGCTCTATATAAAATTCACAACTATATGCTCAGGAACAAACTTCCATTACCATTAAGTATGCACTAATGAAGATCTTCTTAAGAAAACACACCACAAACACTGCGCAACCTGTGGAGTCTAAACCTCGACGCAATTTAAAGTCATAATACAAGATTTCAATGTTCTATGATGGAATTCATGTCATACAACCTATTGTAAAAGTGGTGTGGTTTTTTGTCTAGTAATGATTACTTTAAAAGTTTTCCAAAGCTGTCGTGAAGAAACAAGAATTATATCATAATTGATACAGTGCATAGAGGTATTTAATTCAGTGTTGAAATTACAGTGTAAAACACAATTTTAGGATTAATTACGATGCTAGTGCCATCTGTTGCGAGTACACCAATATAGCCTTATGCAGTAGTTCCGGTTTACTTTTGTTTTCTCTACATTTATATGTCAAAATAACGATCACAGATGGACACACAATTTCCACCCACTTTTCTGCTTAATGAAAGCTTCTTGTTCTATATACTTCCTATTAACACAAAGAACTGTTTATGAAATTATGAATGAAAATTAATTGTTCCTTCATACAATTCAGGTATAGTACAAGGTTGGAAAGATGGAACGAATTAGACGTTTCCTAACAAGTTCATGAGGAGTGTCGTCAAATCAACTGCTTTGTGATATATTTGCTTATCATGCTTTTTAAATGTTTATGAGAATACTTAAATAATATTATGATTACCAACTGCTGTTGGCAGTTGAAGCATTGTGTAATGTTGTTATTTGTCTTCAGGACCTCCACAATGACAATTATATGGCATAGCTCTCTTTCTGCAGAAGTCTCTGATTTTGAGTGGTCCTGTCAAGGGTAACTTGGAAGTTTGGCAGAGGCCTGCCGCGTGATTTCAGTTGAACTAGGACGCTGGTGTAGCCTCTAGGTCCTCTCGGATAAGGGCCTCTTCAAGGTCCTCGGGAAGACGCTTCAGGATGTATCGGAGAGGTTGATCACTCCGCGGGGTGAAGCTGAATTTCTCCACTCCGGCGTCTTTCAGCCTGGCCATAGTGGGGATGACGTCTTCTTTCCGGTTGAGGAACAGCTTGAGGCAGTTGCGCGTATTCTCAAGCATGTACGCGCCAGCTGGGAGGGAGCCCCGAAGTATCTGCAGGACTTAAGTCGCCTGCCTGCCGTCAGGAATGACGATGCGCGGCGGTTTCTGTAAGGTTTGTTTTGTGTTTGTAGCCGCGGCTGCGGCTAATGTGGAGGCCAATGTAGGGGTGGGGATGGGTGTAGAAGTGGGCGTTGTTATTGACGGTTTTGCTGCAGTAGTGTTTGGACGTGTTGGCCGTTGGTGCTTGGGTGCCTTTGGTTTTGTGGTCGGAAGGGCAGGGAAGGCAGTGGATCGTTCCAGATCTTCTTCCTCCTCGGATCAGAACAGCTCCTCGTACTTGTTTCTGGTAGTGACCTGGAGGGGCAGATGTTGCGTTTTGCTTTTCTTGCGCTCGGCATCCGAGTCGCTATTGCGGTGGTGGGGTCGCTCTCTGGGCGATGCTGCCTGTCAGCCTTCTCCCAGCTGCACCAGGCGTCGCTTTTTGATTGCGTGTTCCTGGTAGCAGCGTGCCAGTTCACTAGCTATATTTCCATAGTCCCGGGACTCTGGGGCCATGTTTTCGAATATTTCCTGGAGGTTAGATATTTCTTTTTGGATGTCTTTTACCTCCTTTTCCAGTTGGGCGTACTTTCGCGTAACTAACTCGTCCTCCATGGCGCTGTGCCCCATCGGGACTCGGGTAGTGACTGCTGCGACCTTGGCCAATGTTGGGCCGGAAGGCGGGTCGCTGTTCGAGTGCTCCTGCGGTGGGGCTGGAAAGGCCGCTGGCCGACCGCCTCGGGGGATCAGTTCGCTGCCAGCTGGTGGTAGTGCTGCTGCGACTGTCACTGCGGCCGCCGCCATCTTGTGGCGGAAGTCAATGTCTGTCAGCCGCACTTGTTGCTGAGTGCATCGTTGTTTGGGGACGCCTCTTTTTGCGTGCAACAATGGCACGCAGCTGTTCGTCCCACGCTCTTTTGTGGCGGATTTATGCTTAATACGCGTCGCTATGCACTGTTCACTCACAAACTGGGCTCAACGCGAACACCACTGTTTACTACTTCTATTCGTACTGTTTCACTTTGCACATGGTCACTCGTAGCACACCAATAGTAGATTTTCCAATATCCAATGTATCACTCTTTACATACACCAAACCAATGGAACTATAACATCTACTTCGTCCTCTATTCAGGGACCCCATCTTCTAATTCCGAAGACTCAAATTTTTTTTCATTCGAAAAATAATACGGTAAGTGATGATATTTCAATGTTTTATAATGGATTCACAGTCCCACATCCTATAGTGAAAGTGCTATGCTTTTTGATTTCGTAATAACTAGTTTAAACTTCTTCTAAAGCTGTAGTAAACAGGTAAAAACTCTTTGACAATCTATTCAGTACGTGAGAAATATATAATTTAATATTAAGATTCATTATAAAATACAATTTTATGATTAAATACGATGCTAGTGCCTTCTGTTGCCAGCATACCAATACAACCTTATGCAGCAGTTTCGCTCCACTCTTGTATTTTCTTTTCCAGTAATCCCATTTACATGTTTCGAAACCAGGATTATAGATGTAACCTCATGTCACATTCTCCACCCACTTTCCTACAAACTGGTCTTTTCTTCATACTAGCCACAGGCTGGAAAGACAGAACAAGTTAGGTGTCTGACATGAAGGTTAACTTTCCCGCCTAAACCACTGCAACATCCCTTCATACTTGATCCATATGGTACACTCCTATCTCAACAGATCCTTCTTTGTCTCCCATGATGGAAGATTATCCTCACCTCGTCCTATTAGAGCTGGTGTTCAAGGTAGTGTCCTGGAACCCACTCTCTTCCTTCTCTAAACCAACACTCTACCTTCTTTGCCCCGCTGCTTACTGTACCGTTTTGCAGACGACACAGCTGTAACCTTCATGTCAACTAGACATTATATAGCTGCACGTAGAATGCAACAATACGCCAACCTTCTCACCACCTGGTTCAAACGATGGCGCTTGAGCAACCACCCCTCAGAGGAGCCAAGCGATCACTTTGTCCAGAAGGCAGCTAGAGGACCTACCACCTGTTCGTCTAGCCGGAGAGGAAGTACATTGATTCTTCCGATATGACTAAATGTTGGAGGACGTAAATTACACACAAAATGTACATTGGCAATCATATGTACGATATCTAGGCGTTTAGCTTGATGTAAAACTGACGTGGAAGGGCCACATCACCTACACAGCCAACAAGGGCAGCATACGTATGTATCCATTGTACAATCGACGCTCAGTGATGTCCATATCCAATAATAATATGTCCATATTAATAATAATGTGTCCATATCCTACACATTCCTACCCTAACAGACTAGATCCAGACCCTCTCACTCCCATTCTATCAAAATGTCTCCCATAACTTCAAATACCTTATACGCGTTCTAGGTGAGCACGACATCGACCCCGGCAAAAATACAAAATACCAAGACTTGTTTTAGGCACTGCAGTATCAGTACACACGAGGGCTGTTCAATAAAGAATGATCACAAATTTTTTTAACAACGTAACCTTACTCATTCTCATAATTTTGATGGTCCTTCTCAAAACATGCACTTGTCCCAGCGTTTCTGCCAGTCTTTAAAGACATGCTGGAAACCATTTTTGAGGGATCCTTCAAAATCGCCTCCGCAGCCTTCACCACTACTTCTGATGATAGATAATGCCTCCTAAGAAGGCGTTTCCTTAAGTTAGAGAATAGAAAAAAGGCACAGGGGGCTAAATGCGGACTATAGGGAGGGTAAGGGATGTACTTCACGTTGACTTTTGCCAGATATTCAGCAACAACATTGGCAATATGCGGCCGCGCATTATCGTGGTGCAGCATCCAGCCTGCTTCACGGAAATGTGGTCCTTTGCGCCCGATTTGGACTTGCAATGTTTTCAGGACATCCCTGTAGTATTTTCCAGTTACTGATGTGTGTGCAGGTACAACATGCTGATAAACCATTCCATGAATATCAAAGAATGAGATGACCATAACTTTCCCAGCAGAAGCAACCACTTTTGCTTTTTGGGGTTTGGTGATGAAGGAGATTTCAACAATGAGCTTTGCTGTTTGCTCTCAGGATCAAAATGATGTAACCAAGTTTCATTAGCAGTGATTACGTTTCAAATAAACTCCGGAGCTTCCTCTAACATCAACTTTAACTGCATGTTACCTCCATTGCAGCGGTAGGCAATATCAAACATGTCTGAACTTGCCTGGTTCTCAAAGGCGGGAACCAGGAGTACCAACAATGAAACTACTACGGCGTGTTTGCTTCACATTAAGCTAACAGAATATAAGATTGAATTTTAGTGCGAAAAATTGTGACCGTAAAAAAATTTGATCATTCTTTATTGAACAGCCGTTGTGTATGTGTGTGTACATATAAGGAAAACAAAACACCAAAAGAAACCTCTACCATCATTTGTCCTAAATCGTAAAATATTCTACTACCATTACAGGGCTCAGCCCTGATCTAGCTAAAGACTGAAAGTCTGGCTTCGGGACTTTCAAGTGTGCAATCGCAGGTGGCTAGAACAAGCTAGACTTTTCCTTGGAGGTTCAAGGGGAGTATAGTCAAATCCGCCATTATATGACAATCATGGTCATCTGAGTAAAACAAAGGCTTCTAAAAATATTACATGTAAAAGATTGTCAAGTATGGAAGCCTTGTCACTTCCCTGTCTTACACAACAAGTATAGCAGATCACTGTTATCACTAATTACTATATAGCGTTCGTTTAAGTAATTTTATGAAACGGCACGCTACTGAACGTGCACGTGTCACAACATTCAAGAGGAAATGGCAGCAATAAACTACTCTACCAAACAGGAATTGACGTATGACATCGCCTTTTCTGATGTTTGAGTTGGTATATGTTTTACTGTTCATTTTGGTTCTATTACTCTTTATATCTTACTCTGTTATCACATGTTAAATAAGAGCTAAGCCCTTAGACATGCTAAGTTTATTAAAATCGCATTAAACAAAAGCTACATACACGCACACCACAAACAAATGAGTTTTTAACAAGAAGCCGGTGGTTAACGAGCGAAGTGAATGTCACAATGCTAACAGTTCAAATTTTACAATCTCTTAATTACACCGAGGACACGTGTCACCATGGAGTCAAGAGAAACAATTGAATATCGAACCGACTTTAAAGTAAGTATTGAATAATTACAACAGATATATTGTGAAAAGGGCACTTTGCAGAAAAACGTTATTTTAAACAAAATTAGACTTTTTTGTATAGTTCGTTTTTATCCTTAACTTTTACCTGTTAGTCAAAATCCTTCAGAGTAGTTTTAGAAGGTAGAAATCTCGCAGGATATTCGAAGAAAATTTAAAACAAATATTATTTGGAATTACCATATTCAATATATGATACTTCAATGAATTGAAATAGTTTAAGTAAATGAAATTCCGGAAAAATCCATGTTAGGGTAATTTTGAACTGAGAGACCACATTTCCTGAAAAATATAGAATGGTATTTTGTGGTTTATTGTACCTACGCTCCAAGTTTGGCATCCTCGGGAGGGAGGATGAGGCTAGAAACGTCAAGGGCACCGACCCAAGTAGCCACAACAGCGCCGAGACTCTCGCCGACACTTTTACCCTCAAAGAGACCACCAGATGTGTGAAATGATAATAGAGAATAAATGGAGGAACAGGACATTCGCAGAATTTAATTAACCTACCCAACATTCCGGAAAAACCCTAGAAAAAACCATAGGTCAGGTATGTCGGCCACGGGAAGCGAGTTCGGGGCTCCGAGTGCGGGCGGAACGAAACAGCCTTAGCCATATTGCTCCGTCTGGGTAGTACAAAATTTAACATTTATTTTGTAACCATCTGTCTAACGTTATTTGGGATACATTGTGGTTATCTTTCTCCATTCCAGGTATGGGAATCGTGTGATGGAAAGACACAGAGAGAACTGTTGCTACTTCCCCGAAGTAAGGTGTCGGAGGTCTTGGAGGAAGTGCACGCCGGTACTTCACGAGGACACCTGGCAGCAAACCGAACGATGGACAAACTCCGACAGCGGTACTACTGGCTGAGGCTCCGAGTTGATGCTGAGAGATGGTGCCGTCAATGTCAAGTGTGCGCGGCGGGTCGCGGTCCTCAGACTAGGAGCCGGGGTCGCATACTGCAGTATAACGTCGGAGCGCCATTCGAAAGGATCGCCGGGGACATAGCTCGACCATTCCCCAGTGTCCGACCGAGGCAACAAGTACCTGATGGTGGTTGTGGACTACTTCAAGTGGCCGGAGGTGTATGACATTCCGAACCAGAAGGCAAAGACAACCACAGACTGCCTCGTGGAGCAAGTGTTCTGCCGATATGGGGTGCCGTTAGAACTCTGCAGCGACCAGGGCACCAATTTTGAGTCCAACTTAATGAAGGAGGCACTGGAATGACTTAGGGTTAACAAGACTCGCACAACACCCCTACACCCGCAGTCGGATGACATGGTGGAGAGATACATCAAGACCTTAGAAGAGCACTTGAAGGTCGTGGCCAGCCATCAGCGAGACTGGGACGTCAAGGTGCCACTGTTCTCACTGGCCTACCGCTCGTCTACACACGACTCCACTGGGATGACGACAGCCAGCTTAATGTTTGACCGAGAGTTACGCCTCCCCTGTGACCTGGCTTTTGGAAGCCCCCCGGACGCAAAACAGCCAGCAACCGAGTATGTGGAAAACCTGGTGGACCATCTCCACGACACGCATGAGATGGCTCGTCAGAACATCCAGAAGGCGAGCGACCGCATGAAGACCCGATACGACAGGCAGGCCAACAGACAAGGGTTCCAGCAAGATGACCTGGTCTGGTTGTACCGCCCTTCCCGTAAAGGAGGGGATCCGTCCCCTTCAGCTGCCGTGGTGCGAGCGCTGCGGACCCTTAGCACTCGTGGTACCTCTGACGTTACCAGGGGAACCTCGGACCGAACATTCGAGCCCCTCCCTCTGGGAGTTGTTCGGATTGGGTTGGTCTCGAGGGGACAGTGGTTCCCGATACCCGTGGGAATCGGGTACGTCTGCGAACGGGGTTGAAGGAAGACATTAATAATCAAGGGTACTAGCCTGCAGAGCTAGTAAAAGGTGTGCCAAATTGCCAGGCGGCCCCACCGAGGTCATATCGGTAGTCTTCACCTTTGGTGTTGTTGCGCGTAAGTGGCGTATCCACTTCCATCCCATCTTGTGTCCTTGGACCAGATGGGGGGATTGTTTGTTACCCAGGTCTTGCCCTATGGAAAGCCCCACGGAGGACGCCGAGCGCCCTTTGGGACAGCTCGGATACTCCCTGGTTTAAAGAGGCCCGAGTCTTGTTCATACGGGTCCAGGACTGATGGGAGTAGACCCTCTGGACTCAAACTCTGGACTCTGGACTCTGGCTTCGCCCTAACATTCCTTAACTATACTCTCGCTTGGATCTGTCTTCGTTCTGGCTTGGCTCTTGCTAGGTTTTGGCTCGGCTCCTGTCCCGCTCCGGCCTCACACTAACTTAGTTCTGTACCTTAACTCTGGCTTGGCTCCGGCTTCGCTCTGGCTAGGATTCGGCCAGCACCCCGATCCCTCTCTGGCTCCGCTCTGGCTAGGCTCTGGTCACCGATACAGTACCACACTGGCTTAGCTCCGGCTTCGCTCTGGCTAGGATTCGGCCAGCACCCCGATCCCTCTCTGGCTCCGCTCTGGCTAGGCTCTGGTCACCGATACAGTACCACACTGGCTTGGCTCTGGCTTCGCTCTGGCTAGGATTCGGCCAGCACCCCGATCCCTCTCTGGCTCCGCTCTGGCTAGGCTCTGGTCACCGATACAGTACCACACTGGCTTGGCTCTGGCTTCGCTCTGGCTAGGATTCGGCCAGCACCCCGATCCCTCTCTGGCTCCGCTCTGGCTAGGCTCTGGTCACCGATACAGTACCACACTGGCTTGGCTCCGGCTTCGCTCTGGCTAGGATTCGGCCAGCACCCCGATCCCTCTCTGGCTCCGCTCTGGCTAGGCTCTGGTCACCGATACAGTACCACACTGGCTTGGCTCTGGCTTCGCTCTTGCTTCACTCAAACCTCACTCTAACTTCCCTCTGTATTCACTCTAACTTGGCTCTGGCTAGGCTCCGGCACACCTTCGGTCCCACTCTGGCTTCGTTCTGGCCTCACTCTAACTTCATTCTTAAACGTAACTCTGGCTTGGCTCTGGCTTCGCTCTAGCCTGGCTCTGGCTAGGTCCGGGTCCGCCTCATACTAACTTCATTCTGTACCTTTAACACTGGCTTCGCTCTGGCTAGGCCCCGCTCACCACTCCATTCCCGCTCTGGCTTGGCTCTGGCTCCGCTCAAGTTCCGCTCTGGCTCCACTCTGGCTTTACTCTGGCTAGGTCTCGGTCACCACTCCATTCCCGCTCTGGCTTGGCTCTGGCTCCGCTTAAGTTCCGCTCTAGCTCCACTCTGCCTTTACTCTGGATAGGCCCCGGTCACCACTCCAGTCCCGCTCTTGCTTGGCCCTGGCTCCGCTCAAGTTCCGTTCTGGCTAAGCTCTGGCTCCACTCTGGCTTAGCTCTGGCTAGGCTCCGGTCACCACTCCGGTCCCGCACTGGCTTGGCTCTGGCTTCGTTCTAACATTCCTTAACAATACTCTCGCTTGGCTCTGTCTTCGTTCTGGCTTGGCTCTTGCTAGGTTCTGGCCCCGCTCCGACCTCACACTAACTTCGTTCTGTACCTTAACTCTGGCTTGGCTCCAGCGTCGCTCTGGCTTCGCTCTGGTTCCGCTCTGGCTGCGCTCTGGCTGCGCTCTGGCTCCGCTCTGGCTTTAGTTTAATGTACTCTTTTTTAACTTAGATTAGGATCAAACACGGATGTGAACCTTGTTTGGGCGTTTGGCATTAGCTGTCACCACTCAGAGGCACCCAATCGAGAGATATGGCTCGGACTCCCGGTATCGCCAATTCCCTACCTACCGCAGTAGCCCCCTGGAGGATTGTAAAGGAGTAAACGGTTAAGAGATGTTATAAGAACGCTGTTTGTGTGGTCATCGACCTTGGTAGGTTGTGATTGTGTATGTGACGTAATGCTGTTACGTGAAAATTGAACAGTGCATTTCTACGGAAATAAAGAACATCTGCAACTCGGACTTTTAATTCTGCGAGCCCACAAAGCCATTTAGTAATCATGTGATTCCTTTTTACTTGTATAAAATAATTTACTACTCTTGTTTTGTAAACATCTGGCTAACGTTATTGGGGACACATTGTGTTGATCTTTCTTCATTGTTGTTTGCTTCAAGGGAATGCAGATCGAACCAATTTCATAACATCGTTTCATTTTAACTTAACATTACACTTAAGTATTTGTTAGTATTATCACATTTAAGTTGTACATTTTGTTTTCCTTTTATTGTGACAGTTTTTGTTGTAATAAGTACAACGTTTACTGAAAGCAGTTCACTTAACCAAGAAAAGGCGGAAGCACAAATGATATGAAAATCCATAACAAAGCGATGCATTTGCCTGAACTCCCCATGAACCTGCAACATCAGCCTTGTACTACACGTGGCTTGTGTGAAGGTACAAGTAACTCTCGTTAATCATTTCTATAAATATTTATCTCGATTAATATGAAGCATTTAGAACAAAATACTTTCATAAGATTATATACAAGATAAATTGGGTTACTGAAAGAAAAAATACGACTGAGCCGGAGCTGCTGTATAATATTGTATTGGTCTTCTGGTAACAGATGGCGTGACCGTCGTCGTTAATTATAAAATTCTGTTATGTAATGAAATTTAAACTTTTAATTAAATATCAGCGATCTTTTGCATCAATTATTGATAAATTTTTGTTTTTCTACAACTTTTTTTGCAAAAGTTTAAAGTAATTACTGCTAAATCAAAAATGTCGACTCCTTTACAATTAGATATAAGATGTGAACCCCATGATAGAACATTGAAATACTTATTTAGCATCACTTTCGCTACTGAAGAATATTTTAGTGGGCTTCCGCAATGTTAAGTTTGAGTACAGAAGAGTATTTTCACTGTTTTGAAACCATAATAATGCTCCAACCACAGATGAATAGCAAATTATCGACTCCGTGGTGGAGATTGAAGCCGCACAGGGCGCTTCTCCTGAACCCTTCACACCCGGCAGCTATTGCAACTAAGGAGATTTGGTCGGTAATGTAGTGAGCCTCTATTACGCACGAGCTATGGTGCAGTCCCCTCCCGTGTTCCTTCGAAGTCACATTTTGTACACTCATGAACAGTTTACGGCAGTGTTTCGCAAACCCTTCTGCCTCAAAGACCCCCTTATCATCTAACAACTTGTTCGCGGACCCCCATTGTTTGGCTACTCATATATATGAACGAGTCGACTTTTGGTTGAATTTTATAACTGGAATTTAAATAATTACTGTATGTATAATTTAAGATATTTACTTCTATATTTAGCTTTAAATTTAATTAGAAATAAATTGAAGTTAAACTAAATAAAATAAACTTGTGTCCATATAAAATATATTTTAAATATATGTATTTTAATATGTATTACATTGTACTCATTAAAATTATTTTCTTCACTTTGACGTAAATTTTATACAAGTTGTCCTAATTTTTATTTAACTTTAGCCTTACATCAGTAAAAATTGGAAACACCACATTCTTTGGATTACCCAAGGATTAAATAAAATTAGGCGAAACATAAATATTAAAAGCAGAAGCATTATTAACAGTGAAGTATTCTTCATTTTTGAGTTTGATTTATGAGTCACTATGTTTACACTCAAACTTCACTTACTTGTTGTTGTATAATTGAAAGGTTTTCAAGATCATTCGATCTCATTCTCAGCTGTTTGGTGACTAAATGAACCTTCCTCTTCTTCCACTACTACGGAGCTCCGATCACTCTGCCATCTGGTGTTAGGGGCACTAAGTTTTAATACTTGATTTAAGGCCGGGATTTCAAAATTTTTAACTTTATCACGGTTTTTGTTTATGGATATTTTTCCCAAATATCCAATTCTATGGGTGTACTTAAAGATTTTAACAGTTTAATGTTGTGGCCAATGTTGTGGTTTTCTGTCCAAAAATGGTGTGAAACTGCAGATTTTTCAGTTTGTTTCAACTTAATGTTACTCTGGTGTTCTTTTGCCTGGTTAACAAGTTTCTCTTAGTTATTCCTATGTAGCTTTTTACACAGGTTTCACAATTAATCTGATTAATCAATCCCCAACAATTTGAAATCAGGAATTTATCAGATTAATTGTGAAAACTGTGAAAAAAGCTACATAGGAAAAACTAAGAGAAACTTGTTAACCAGGTAAAAAGAACACCAGAGGAATATCAAGTTGAAACAAGCAGATAAATTTGCAGTGTCACACCATTTTTGGACAGAAAACCACAACATTGGCCACAACATTAAACTGTTAAAATCTTTAAGTACATCCATAGAATTGGATTTTGGGGGAAAATATTCATAACCAAAAACAGTGATAAAGTTATAAATTTTGAAATCCCAGCATTAAATGAAGTATTAAAACTTAATGCCCCTAACAACAGATGGCAGAGTGATCGGAGCTCCATAGTAGTGGAAGAAGAGGGAGGTTCATTTAATCACCAAACAGCTGAGGATGAGATCGAATGATCTTGAAAACGTTTCAGTTATACAACAACAAGTAAGTGAAGTATGAGTGTAAACATAGTGACTCATAAATCAAACTCAAATAGGCAAAACATGTTATAAAAATGAATTGATTCTCCATGTAAAGAAACCAATTTTATAAAATAAAAAGTTATTTATAATGTACCGAATCGTTCATTTTACCTTTACAACGAAGTTAGTATTGAGTTACTTAAAAAACTCAGTTTATGTGGAAAGAGCTTGAAACTTTGTTCACTGGAATGTATTAATGTGAACAATTGAAGTGTTGGTTTTTATTGGATAAGCTCAATATAGTTGGGCTTAATGTTAGTGACTTTTACTCTTAAGTCAGTTTCTGCATTCGCAAGTCTATTTCTCTTCCATGGCTTGATGTTGTACAACACTGAAAATGTTTGCTCACACAGATAAGTGATTGAAAAGGGCACAATAAACCTAAAAGTTTTGGTAGCAAGTTCATTAAATTCACTCTGCGCCAGAAACCAAGACTTTGCAAATTAATTTTCCTGGTATACAACTTCCATCCTTTGCTGTTAAATACTTATATTAGTTGGCCTTGTTCTTTTTCCGAAAGGCTATCAATGCTGCCTTTTTCCCCTGAGAAGCATACTTTATTCACTCATTCTGATGATATGCCGGTGCTGGAAAGTACTTCCTCAAAGTTTTTGACAGGCCATTCAGGTGATCTAATATGGCTTCTTCAATATTTTTAGGCAAAGTTTCTACTGATGAAGTCAGAAATTGTTCCAAAATTGGTAAGGAGACTAAGGATTTCTTTTCTACGCGAACTTTCCACTCTTGAAGTTTTCTTATCATTGCTTCAATTTTCTCATAAACCATGAAAACATCTAGTTTTCGTCCTTGCAATTTTCGCTTTACTGCGTTTAAGTGTGAAAAGATACTAAACTCTGTTTCATATAACTTTGCCCCGCTGACATGTATCACTCCGCGTGCAACTAACTTCCCCCTCATCCTAATTGGCTAATGCTTTCACGCCACTGGCCATAGAAGGTGCCTCCCCGTCACATTTAAACCTGCAGTAAACGTCACAATAATTGCCAGGAAGATAGATAAAATCATACAAATAAGTATATGAAGGAACGCAAAAATAATTAAGTTTATAATTAAACTGAGCAAGTTGAAACTGAATGAATGATCAATGAAACTGGAAAAAGTTTATAATGAAAGGACTTCGGCCTTTACCACTGGCATTTTTTAAAACCAGCACACATACCTTGCAAAAATGCTTGTCTTTCAGTCTTAAAATTCGTGTCACGCCATACTTGTCGTGTGTCCTTCATTCACCCAAGTCTCGTCAAGGTAGTATATTTTGCGACTTGTATCCCGGTACAGTCTTATTGTCCTTAAATAACGTCTTCACCACACAGCAATATCGCCCCTGGAGTGGTAAGTTTTCCTGTTGTCTCAATTTCATGTCGTAATGTTCCTACGGATCTAGTACTCGCACCTGTAAGTTCAGAGCACAGCTGTTCCACTTCTCTTACTGACAAAGACGGATTCTTCTCTGTGAGTACATTAAACACTTGCACCACAATTCTTTTTTCGCTGCTTTGTAAAGGTTTTCCCTTGCGATACTTCAGCGAAAACTGGCGGTAGACTCTGCCATTATACGTATAATAAGTACAGGCGCAATAAACGAACAATAAAATAATTTAGCTCTTGCACTCGTCATAGCACACCGTCGAATGGTGATATATGAGTAATCTAGTTCAAAACAATGTCAGTGATAAAAGTCATATAAACAAATATGTCACCACTACCGCTAAATCACGTGCTATCGTGCCATGTGCTTGAGAGCAAAGGAACCTCCTCTTTACTTCGTTTAAGAATTAACATGCATTTCTGTTGCGTAATATATTTCATTAAAACAGTTACGAAAATGCAAATTTGACAATTCTCTTGCAACATATACAGACATATCACCATGTTAAATAATGAACTGATTTTACCGCACAACAGTCTGCACCACAACAGGAGCCAATGAGATGTGGTAAGGTAACGTGACCGTTAAGAGATACGGGGCAAGCTAATGTAAAACAAGGATTAGTTAATACGACACTTTGCACAACTATTCGAAGTCACACAGTCGTTCGCGGAGTGGAAACTTTTCGTATGCACTGTCTTCAAAAACAGCCTCACTTCATCAAGTAATTAAAAAAGTTGCAAAAGAACATTTCCATAAGAAAGTCAGCGAACATCTGAGTGCCAGAATAGTTGTTTATGTTCCCTTCCCATTTCTTCATATAGTTTCTTGAATATGCTTGAGTAGACGGGCTTTAATGCAGTTCACAATTTTAACCAACTCTTCTAATGTTTCCTTCAAATCTGGTGGATTTTTTTTTTTTTTTTTTTTTTTTTTTTTTTTTTTTTTTTTTTTTTTTTTTTTTTACAGCCAATGCCTCCAATGAGTCCACTTAATCTCAGGGTTGTTGAAATCGAGATTTCAATCCAGTGTTGTGTCCAGATATCACTGAGGCTCCGTCGGTGCTCACCTCTACACAAACCTTTCACTCAAGACTTTGCTCTGACCATGACCACGACCACGACGTGCTGGCTGGCTGTATATAGCCAGAAGGTTTTTGCTGCGTGCCCACCCATTAGAGTTTTACCGCAGGTAAGATATTCCGACGGGATTTTGTAGGATGGATATGGTGTAGGTATTGAGAATTGAAGAATTTTGTGAGGTTACAATTGTACCTTCGGGATTAAAGGACAGGATGCAATACCCAGCACCCTGGTGTTTTTAATTTAGTGTTGGGTTGGAGAGAATTTTGTTGCCAAACAGCTTAGGAGATTATGTGGAGCTCAGCTGTTAGGGGCCGCGCCGTGGCTCAGTGGTTAGACCGCTTGGCTCTCACCAAGGCGGCCCGGGTTCGATCCCATGCGACCACAAAGTGAGATTTGTGGTGGACAACACGGCACTGGGGTGGGTTTTCTCCGGGATCTCCGGTTTCCCCCGCCATCTCATTCCACCAGTGCTCCATCTTCATCTCATGTATCATCAGTGTCATCGCCTGCGGTGCCGTATGTAGTAAAACCGGGCGTTAAACACTACACATTTCACATTAGCTGTTGTTAGGATTAGCTCCTGGGTTATCTTGGGTGCCCGCATGTCATGCGGGGTACCCGATGTTGTCTAGAACGGCGTCTAGTGGGGTCATAATCTTCCAGTGACGTAACAAGGGCGCTTCTATGAGTTGATAAAGTTGCGTAGAATTTTGATGCCCGGCGCCTAACTTCGTCCTCCACATATGGAAGTCACGAGGCTTCGTGAAGCAACCTGGTAGGAAAATAGCGACCCACAGAATAGATAGACCGTAGTCCTCTATTCTGTGCACGTTGAAGCCATCGCTATCTGCGGCGATGCCCCAGATCTCGCAGGCATATAGCATCACGAGGATCACCAGCGCTCGGAAGAGGTATAACCTCAGACCAAGCGGCATCGAGCCCGACCGCAGTATAGGATACAGGGAAGCGATTGCTCCCTGTACCCTTGCCGCTAGGTCTCTGATGTGTTGGCGAAAGGTTAGGCCTCTATCCGAAGTTACTCCAAGGTATCGGATAGAGTAAGTCCGCTCTATCCACCTCGGAAGCTGAAGTTGGGGCAGTCTGCGGGAGTGTGGCGTTTTGTGAAAAGTATGGCGTGGCTTTTGTCCGGATTTATGGACATCCGCCAACGCCGACACCACTGCTGTGTGAGACGGAGGTGTCTCTGTATGGGGTTGAAGGCTCTGAGCATGTGTCTGTCTTTGCAGAACAGAAGCACGTCGTCAGCGTATTGTGCCATTACGACTCGTGGTTCTGTGGGGAGATCTGCCATAAAGACGTTGAATAAGGTGGGAGATAGTACAGAGCCTTCGAGGACTCCGCCTCTCACGGGTCTAAGTGTTGATGTTTTCCCCGCGTCTGTGACTTTAAAGGTGCGTTATCGTAGGAAGCTGTGTAGCATGTTGATCATCTGTGTTGGGATTTGCTCTGATATAAATCCATCAAGTGTCTTATAGACATCCTCGGCAGTATTATGCAAGACTTCCCTACGAAACAACAGGTCTTCAAAAAGCTCTTTCTCGTGTTCGTAACGTACAAAAGTAACAAATGCGACTTGTCAGTGAAATCAGTGCTTTCGTCAAGTTTTAAAGCATACATTGTTGTTGACTTTAACCTCATATTTAGCTGGTCCACGACATTTTGAGACATATCAACAATTCTACGTTTAACTAAATCATTTGATAGTGGGACTGTATTCAGCTCTTTGGCAGCTAAGTCACCAATCATTATGCTACACATCTTTATAGCTCATGGGAGATTCCTGTGCAATGTCATAAAGCTTGCCACCTTTAGCACTATGTAGCGCTACTTCATAGGAAGCTAATGTTTGCTTTTTCACTACTGGTTCAAGTAGACATTTTTTCTATTCTAGATTTAATCATTTTCATTTCTTTACCTTTTATTTTAAAATAATCAACTGTCTTACCAATGTAATCTGGATATTTCGTCTTTAAATGTCTTCGCAGCTTAGCAGGCTTCACTGCGTCATTGGACAGTACCTCATAACACAAAATATATTGAGAATTTTGTTCATTTTCAGTTCCAGCTCGAATTCATCCGAAAGTTAAATACCAGAACCGTATTCCACAATTCAATGAACTCACCAATCAACCTTTGGTCTCATCGGAAAATCTTAACACCCTCAACTTATGAGACAAAAATATTTCAATGCTATATCATAGACTTGAATTCCCACATCCTATTGTAAAACTGCTATGAGTTCTTGATTAGTAAAAATTACTTTAAATATTTCATAAAAGTTTTATAGATAAGTAAAAATTCTTTACTAATTGATAAATATAGCAGTTATGCTTAATTTATGTTGAAGTTTCAATATAAAACACAATTTTACGATTAATTACGCTGCTGGCGCCATCTGTTGCTTCCATACCAATACAAACTTATGGAGCAACTCCGGCTCGCTTTCGCATTTCCTCTTCTAGTAGCTCCACCAAGACGTGTTGACAGAAGGATCATATATGTGAAATTCTCTACCTATTTTCTGCAATCCAGTATTGTGAAAGCTTCCTGTTTTGTGTGCTACATATTAATCGAGATAAATATTCACAGAAGTAATTAATGAAAGCTAGTTGTTCCTTCGTACGAGGTTGGAAAATAACCTCAACATGTAATATTTTGAAGTGTTTGATACAAAAGATCGTCTGTTATGTAGGCCTTCCGTAAAATCTTCGCATTCTTGAACTTACATACCAAGTTTGGTATGTATTATCACTAATTATTATATAGCGTTTCCTTTAACAGAAGTTTAAGTAATAAATGAACGTCTAGTGATTCATCGGGAAACACACGAGTCAGTTGGAGAACTTAATGTCATGACTACACGTTGCCCATATTAGCTAAATAGTTAAGAGTGACCGGACGGAGACCGTGAAATCCATGGTTCAAATCCTGGCCATGGCATTAATTTTTTCAGTCTGACTATCCAAATCTTAGCCTAACACGGCTAATGTGGAAGAGCGATTAAATTCCCATTAATATATCACTTCATAGTGTCAAGGATGTTTTACATACAAAAGCAGTTACCTTGCATTAGTTTCATTAACCTTGTTACTTGATTATTGTTGCAACAGCAACATTTTCCTGACTTCTGTAGCAGTCATCACCTCAAGCCACCAGAACTACGATGGCAGAAACCGAAAGTGCAGAATTAGTGCAAATTGTGTATGTTTCTTGATTTAGTGATGTGCAGTGACCATCCACAGGAACATTATTAATGAAGCACAAAATGTTCTTTCTCGCTTTCACAGCAATTATTTGTGGCTTATCAAATATTTCTTTATGTTTGTTGTTTCATTTCAATAACAGCGGAAAAATTAATAAAAACGTTGAGGACTATTGTGACAAACATGTTCTAATGTTTCGGAAAAGTTACGCTATTTTGTCCACCGGACTCCGAGGCTAGCTGCAGGCTAGTACCCGGGACATCTTAGGCAACCCTCTGCCCCCTTCGGGCGGCCGAAGACTGGCCGGAGGTACCCGATTGCCCGCGGGTTACGGGAACACACTACCCAGTCGAGTCCAACCCAATCCGAACAACTCTCGACGGGAGGAGCTCGGCAGTTACTCTAGTAACTTCAGAGGTACCACGAGTGCTTACGGTCCGCAGAGTTCACACTAAAGTAGCTGAAGGGGACAGATCCCCTCCATTATGGGGGGCCCAGTTCAACAATACAGGTGCTAATCATGATAGTGGTCATATACAGAAATTGATGATCTGCGAGTCCTGAAAGCAGATAAAGTGGTTGAAGAACTGGCCAAGAAGGCAAGACAAATGAAGAGGAACTTAAAAGAACAAGTGAGAATAATGAGGGTCAAGTTTTTTCACAAAAATCAAAAATTTATAACAAATCATCAGTATACCATTTTCAAATAATATGTATTATCAAAAATAAAGGTTTTAAGAATATTCCTGAAAATTTTAATGTACATATCTGTAACAATTTCTTAGTAATGTGCAGTATTCATGTTCACTGCACAGCAAGTAGAACTTATATGCCTCTGTTCAGATGGATATGACGATCATATGAATACCTGTGACAATAGATGGCGACACAGTTCATGAAGTGCCGTTGGCTGCACTCAACTGACGGTCCGCCTCGATTACCGCGGGCTACAATTACGGATTTTGCTCCAGTTGTTGTAACGGACAAACTTTCAAATAACATCGCCTGACACAAAGCCCTCACTAGCCTGTTAAGCTCCTTATATCATGTTGCATCGACCCACGGGCTAGCTCACATTTTTAATGGAGCGTCATCCAACGTTATCTCGACCTTCCATGTTAAAAGAGTGTTAGATTTCAAAATCCACGAAATGTGGATTATCATATGTATGCATGTATGTATTTATTTATTCACTGCAATTGGGTACTACCCGGTGGCAGAGTTAAGAATACAGATCAAATTACAATACTAGATTTACAACAATAACACAATAAACAATACAAACATGATATTATTTTACTTTAGTCACTTAAAACATATCCAATTACTTCTATATTTACATATTATATACCATTATAATTCAAAAGTTAAACTATAACCATCTAGACTTTTTCTAAATTTCTTCAGCGACAGGGGACAGCCCTGAAAGACTGCTACAGGCAATTCATTCCATTCTTCAATGGTTCTATTAACAAAAGAAAATTTTCCTACATCGGTTCTGTATCTTCTACCCTTAATTTTATACCTATGATCGTTTCGTCCATA
This sequence comes from Mantis religiosa, assembly GCA_030765055.1. Lineage (NCBI taxonomy): Eukaryota > Metazoa > Arthropoda > Insecta > Mantodea > Mantidae > Mantis > Mantis religiosa. The sequence continues at coordinate 13,536,000 of CM060958.1, forward strand.
ATAATCCGGATTATCTAACCTTACACTAACGTCCACCCTTGCCTTTACACCAGCATTAGCTTTGAATAATGCTACCAACCTATGTTTTTTACGCCTAATTCTTAATTCCTCCCATTTAGTCTCATCTCCTTTTATAGGCCCAAAATACTTGCCTCTTTTTATGAATTTTATTGCCCTCTTCTGTATTTTTTCTAATGGATCGATTTGGTTAGCTCTATACGGGTCCCAGCATGCTACTCCGTATTCCATAACCGGCCGCACTAAGGCCTTGTAGGCAATTTCCCTGGACCCAGCGCTCCCCCTTTTCAATATTCTCATTACGAAATGTAATGCCTTCCACGCATTCCTAGATATATGTGAGGGTGGGTCAAAACGTAATACCTCCCTTTTTTTTCTTTTTTCTTTGCCAAGAAAATTGAATCCAATTTACATAGCTTGAAAACTACAACATTGACGACTAATTTGTCACCACTCAATATAATCTCCGTCATTTTCCACAGTTTTGGTCCACCTTTTAACTAAGGCATGTATTCCAGTGTGGTAAAGCACACGGTCTTGCTTCTTAAGCCATTGACGCACGGACGTTTTCACAGCCTCCTCATCTTCAAAATGAATCCCACGATCAGCTTCCTTTAGTGGCCCGAACAGATGAAAGTCTGATGGTGCCAGGTCAGGTAAGACTTGCCATCCCAATTTCTCAATTTCTGCAGTGGTGTAACGGCTGGTGTGTGGTCTTGCATTGTCATGCAAAAGAAGAACATCTGCCATAGTTTTAGTTGGGCGAACTCGGCGAAGACGTGCTTTCAGCTTTTTGAGAGTTCTGACGTATTGGACAGAATTTATTGTGCATCCCTACTCCAAAAAAGATCAATCATAAGCACACCCTCTGCAACCCAAAACACTGTCGCCATAACTTTCCCTGGCGACCGCTGACTTGAATTTCTTTTTCTTCGGTGACGTGTGATGCCATTTCATTGACTGCCTCTTTGATTCAGGTTCAAAAAACTGAACCCAGTTTCGTCTCCAGTAACAATTTTTTTCCAGAAACTCCTATCCCTCCAAATTGAAGCGCTGAAAGTGTTCGGAGGCTATTGTTTTCCTTGTTTCTTTGTTTTGGGCGGTTAACATTCTTGGTACCCAACGTGAACAAACTTTCGAGTAACCCAGTTGTTGAATAATCGTCAACACACTGCCTTTACTGAGGGAGGTAATGCAACACAATTCGCCTGTTGTTACCCGGCGATCACCACGAATGATGTCATCGACTCGCTGAATGTTGCATGGAGTCACTGCCGCTTCGCTTTTCATCTGCCAATGGTGTTTGCCCTTCAGCTTCGATACAGCGATGAACCCATCGTCTAACAGTGCTGATATCCACCGTTGCATCACCATACACACTTTTTAGCCTTTCGTGAATGCGAATTAGCGTTTCAGCTTCCGCAGTCAAAAAATCAATCACAGAACGCTGTCTAATACGAATGTCGATGACAGCCATTTTGCAAGAGGGTGTAGTGCTGCCACCTGTTGACTTAGGAAGTTTCTACTGCAGGGGATTGGAGAAGAAGGCTTGAGGAATTGCGCCAAATTGAAAGTTTTCACATAACTTTCTTATCTAAAGAAAAAAATAGGAGGCATTACTTTTTTTCCCACCCTCGGACCAGGGTTGGCTGTTAAGTCCCGTGCCTCACATAGAGATAGCGTCAGTGCCCCAGTTTGACGGATAGTATCATATAGTTTAACTCTAGACTAGTTGTATCCATAGCTACAAGTCAATAGCTTGTTTAGCTTTTGAAGGATAGCATTTTAAACAAGACAAGTGTAGAGGTTTTACAAAAATGTAGGAGCTCAGAAAATGAGCAGTGATTAACTACGTCCATTTGAAGGCTTAACGCCTAAAGAAATCAATGAGGAAATGGACAGTACATTGAAAGACTCCGCCCCTTCATATTGTGACTTGGTGGGTTTGTAAAACTAAAAGTCCGGTTTCCAGAAATTCAAAAGGCTCTTTATTTCCGCAGAAGGACACTTGTACAATACTGATATCAGCTAGGCCACGCCGTGGCTCAGCGGTTAGACCACTTGGCTCTCACCAAGGCGGCCCGGGTTCGATCCCAGGCGACCGCAAAGTGAGATTTGTAGTGGACAACACGGCGTTGGGGCGGGTTTTCTCCGGGACCTCCGGTTTCCCCCGCCATCTCATTCCACCGGTGCTCCATCTTCATCTCATGCATCAGTGTCACCGCCTGCGGTGCCGTATGTAGTAAAAGCGGGCGTTAAACACTACACTGATATCAGCAGGATGAAGTAACACAAACGTACGAGATCTTCAAGTCCGTCTACCGCATAGCCACACTGCTCCTCGTCTGTGGAATGACTACTTCCCTGCACACTCTTGGCTCCTGTCGATTTCTGTTCACTTAAAGGCTAAAAGGCTTTTAATCTTTGTTTTGATATACCTGATGCCGGTACAATGGACCCGTCTTACAGGCTCTACATTTGCATCATGTTACAGTTTGCGGTTTTATTTGTTTCGACGTCATGGCTTTACATAAAGCCTTTATGGACGCACCGAGAACAGCTTTAGTTAGCTCATTTTCTTTTAGATAGTCAGTTTTTTCCTTGCATTTTATGTTTTTAGTCGCGCGTAGTGTTATTTATTCACGGCCCGCTGTTTCTCGAAGTTTCCCGAAACCTGACGAAGTTATACGAAAACTTCATGGCCTTTCGAGGCGGCAGGCGAAGGAGAAAGAACAGTCCAGACACTTCCCTAGCTCCTTCTCTCCCCACCCCGTCTCTCCTCCGCAAGTGATAACGCTGTGCACACGCGCTGGCCGGTCTGTGGGTGTGTCTTCGGCGCTGTCTTTCCCCACGCTCCATATTCGCAGGACCTAGCCCCGTGCGACTTTTCCCTATTTCCACGAATGAAATAAACGCTAAAAGGGGAGCGTTATAACGATGTGGAGGCTGTAAAAACAACTTCGCAAAGGGCACTGGACAATATCAAACTTGAAGAGTTCCAAACATGCTTCCAACAGTGGGAAAAGAGACTTGACAACTGCATATATATATATATATTTTGTCGCCGATCGCATTGTTGCGACAAGCTGGCTGACGTGCATAAAGAGACAGCGCAGCGCGGAAACTTTTAAAGTCACAGTTGCGGGGAAAATATCAACAATTAGACAAGTGAGAGGCGGAGTCCCCGAAGGCTCTGTACTATCTCCCACCGTATTCAACGTCTTTATGGCATCTCCCCACAGAACCACGAGTCGTAATGGCACAATACGCTGACGACGTGCTTCTGTTCTGCAAAGACAGACACATACTTAGAGCCTTCAACCCCATACAGAGACACCCCCGTCTCACACAACAGTGGTGCCGGCGTTGGCGGAAGTCCGTAAATCCGAACAAAAGCCACGCCATACTTTTCAGAAAGCGCCACACTCCCGCAGAGTGCCCCAACTTCAGCTTCCGAGGTCGAAGGATAAAGTGGAGTAACTCTGTCCGATACCTTGGAGTGACATTGGATAGAGGCTTAACCTTTCGCCAACACATCAGAGACCTAGCGGCAAGGGTACAGGTAACAATCGCTTCCCTGTATCCTATACTGGGGTCGAACTCGAACCACTTGGCCTGAGGTTACACCTCTTCCGAGCGCTGGCAATACCGGTGATGCTATATGCCTGCGAGATCTGGGGCATGGCCGCAGATAGCTGGTTGGCATGGCTTCAACGTGCAAAGAATAGAGGGCTACGGTCTATCTATTCTCTGGGTCGCTATTTTCCTACTAGGTTGCTTCACAAAGCCTCTGGACTTCCATATGTGGAGGACGAAGTTAGGACCCGGGCATCAAAATTATACGCAACTTTACAAACTCATAGAAGCACCCTTGTTAGATCACTGGGAGATTATGACCCCACTAGACGCCGTTCCAGACAACATCGGGTCCTCCGCATGGCATGAGGGCACCCAAGATAACCCAGGAGCTAATCCTAACAGCAGCTAAAGCTCAGCCCCACATAATCTCCTAAGTTGTTTGGCAACAAAATTCTCCCCAGATTAAACTAAATTAAAAACACCAGGGTGCAGGGAATTGTATCCTATCCTTTCATCCCGAAGGTACAATAATTATAACCTCACAAAATTCATCAACCTCAAAACCTACACCATATCCATGCTACAAAATCCCGTTTCGAATACCTTACCTGCGGTAAAACCCTTAACGGGTGGGCACGCAGCGAAAGCCTTCTGGCTGTATACAGCCAGTCAGCACCACGGACGGACGGACGGACGGACGGCGCGGAAATAAAAGATTGGCGAAACAGATAAAGAGACAAATAAATAAATAAAATCTGAAAATCTAATCCCGGTACCTCATTTCTTATTCCGGGACATGATTTCCAAATTCTAATTTGTTAAATACCACATAAATACAAAAATACAATTTAAACAATCATTTTTCAAATAATAAAAAAAATTAAAAAGAAAAAATTAAAACAAATACAAAAACTACCAATTTAAAATTTACAATTTAACTAATAAAAATTTACTGGAATCCAGGATACAAATAACTGGCAACCAGCTACAATTACAAAATAAGACTACAATACCGGAAACCGATACTTAATGTACTGGTAAGCAGTACATTTAAAACTTATCAATTTACCTTTTCAACTGATAAAAACCTTCTTAAAAACTTACAAAATATCTAACCAAAAACTTATATAAAAATAATTCATAAAATTTAGATGACAAAAATCACAAAATTTACAAATTATTTACTCCAAATTCTTTAAACAAATTAAAATACATTATATCAATTTATACAAACAAACAAATTCAATTATTATTTTTAATTCTACACCAATCAATATTTTTTTTTCAAATCTACTTTATATCAAATAAAATAAATTTCAAATCTTAACAATTGAAAAAAAAATTCATCTATAATAATAACCCTCAAAAATTACAATACAATTCAAACATATTAAACAAACAATAATTATACATTCAATAACCTTCATATATTTCAAAATTAAACCATTACAATTACCTTCAACAACCAAACCAAACAATTCAATTTAATTTATTTATTTCATTTATTTATAATTTAATTTATCGATTTCTTGTTTGTTAAAGAACATTCGATTTGTTTCTAGAAATGTGAGTAGGGTTATATAAAGAAGCCGCGACTCGCCAGAGACAGAGTCGTAATTGGACTCCATTTAAAAGTGAGGACTGTGGTATGAAAATGAACTCTTTGTTTATTTAGATGTGCAGAAGTGACGAGAGATTGTGTTGGTTTATGTTACGTCATCTTGCTGCCAAGGGTGTACAAACAGTGTGTTTCTCCGGAAATAAAGAGCATTTTGAATTTCTGCAACTTGGACTTTTACTTTTACGAAACCACAAAGTCGCTATATATAACGTGTGTTGTATTCTGCAATAAAATTAAAAGCATTTGCAGAACTGTTTTATACTAATACGCATCAAATCAACTCGAGAGGTTCACAACCACTTTCCTGTAATTTACAGTTATTTGAAAACCACTGTGATTCCTAATAGACGCATTTTGAAAATTCTTACGCTTCATCGACGACGATGTGAATTAGACAAGTAATTTATATTTGCAACGAGCTGAAAGTTGGTAGTGCATTTACATGCTAACTCGTGTGTGGCTAAATTTTTGACTAATTGGTTGGGAATTAGCCGGCTCTAGTGGTTACATTCGCTAACGAGAGGTTTCCAACCACAGAGTCGCGGTTTCGACTGCAGCACGGACGGGGGCATCCTTAGATTTTAACTATTGCATCCCACGCAGATAAATGACCAATGAAAAATGTATTACCTGAGAGATTTTGATAAGTGGTTAACCAACAGAACTGAATCATGTCTTACAGTGTGGGAATATCATATCTACTTCATATGCATGAGGCCGTGAGTTCAAATCTTTGTTAGAGTGATACCTGGACAAGCTTTAATAAATCAAAATTGGTTTTCTATATTTTATTGGACATCAAGAAAAAGTAAATCTAAATATAAACAAATGAAGAGCTGCATTTACATAGCCAAAGCCTTCTTATCCACTCTTTTGTTAATGAATTAATTGAAGTAGCACATGTCTCAGTTGTTAGGTTATTTGTTTATGAGCCGAACTGAATATTTCGATTTTTGATGGTTATTATAAAGCGACATTGCTGCGGATATAGCATGTCCATTCCTTTTACCAGCGAAGTTGAAGGAAAGATATGTTAAAGCTTACAAGGTTTTCCAAAAATGATGTTTTGATAAAAACGTTTAAGAGTTATTCTTGTGAGACAGTTTTATTGCAAAGTTTCAGGAGAAAAGTAAAACATATGTATCTCTAGCGAGTTTAGGGTGTGATTATTCCATGTTATGATCGACTAATCCGGGTTCCATCTTAAGATGTATTGAACAGAATTGAATCGCTTTTTAATGTTAACAACACATCCAATTGCACATTTAATGCCTCAATCAGTAATAATTCATACCTTTGTATATTTTACTAAGGATTCTTTAATCAGCAACTTTTTAGGTCACTACACTGTTAGGTGTTAATTGGTTTACTATTCTACAGTAACTATTAAAAACTATAGGACCGTAAGTATTCCATCCTTGTTGGCATAGCAATTGACAAATGAAATGGGCCCCGGAGTAAATAATGGTAAGGGACATTTACGCTAAAACTCAGTTAAGGCGTGTAAATAATGGTAAGATGCCTGTACACACACGACTGGACATTGAAGATCTGAATGTCAGACCTTCGGTCTCAAGCCAGATCAGGGCTAGGCCCTCTACTGGCAGTGGAATGTTTTGTTAGGAAGGATAATGTGACTTTGTGGGTTCGTGAAATGAAAAGTCCGATTGCACCACTGAAAAATGTTCTTTATTTCCACCGAATTACAGTTCAACACTTGCCAATTACACAGAATTACGTATTGCACACAATTACGATTCACCAGTTCGTCCGTCACAGTTCCACTTGTCCTCGTAATTACGTAAACTCCTCCGACGCACGTACGCAGTCCGTCCCCTCACGGGCGCTCCTCACAGCTCGCCAAGAACTGACTGTCCTCACTCATTGCACCCCTTTTTATAGGAAAATCACTGTTTTCTAGACGTCTCTGGCTTCAGTGAATCACCGCGAAGGTTCCAGACCGCAGGGGAAGAGGGAAGAGGCGGCCAGCGACAAGTGACACTTCCCTAATCATCCCCTCAGTTAGTGACTGTGATTAATGGGTGGGTGCGGCTCTGAATACTTCACGTCCGACCCTCCTGCTTGCCCGTTCTATAGGGAGTTCCGACGTTCGGGTGACCATAATATGTGGCACAGGATGAAATAGAAGTTATATATAAGCCATTGATGTGTTATTTTATGTGCCTAGAAGCAGTCTCGGGCGTTTGTAGCGCTCTCCAGGATCGATGTCGTACTCACCTAGACCGCAGATGAGGGAGTTGAAGTTTTGGGAGAGGTATTGACAGTAGGAACGTGAAAAGATATGGATGTAGTCTGTTATTTTGGGGATACGTAGGTCTCGTCGGATAACTAAACCGGGGATGTACCAAGGGGAGTCTGTGGCAATGCGGAGGAATCGGGATTGTAGAATTTCAAGGCGGTGCAGGTGAGACTTGGCTTCTGACGTATGTGATGCCTGGTCGGAGTACTTGCTTATACAGGAGCAGTTTTGTAGGGAGAGACATCACTGACCGTCAGTTATAGAGAAGGTAAGATGTCTGTAGTTCATTTATGAGTAACCTGTTTGGTGGTTTGCCGAGAGATGGCAGCAGCATGCAATATCAGATTTCTTACCCCTCCTGGTTTTCTCTTGTCTCTGGCATGAAAACGTTACGGAACAAAAGAAATAGCTGACAGTAATAAAGCTTTGTGTCTTGAATCTGAGAAACAAGAGCAATTAGTAAGCTGGTTAGCAGATTCTGTGAAAGAAGTAACTCCATGAAAGATCCGACTTTGTCCCAGATAAAAACGAATTGCTCTATTCACCGGAAAGTATCGGTTCTGAGGTAAATGTGGTTCACATCTCATTTCATGTAAATAAAGTGGTACGTTAACATTGTTTATTGCCAATGTACGATATTTATACTTACAGTGTTAAGTGTTATACGATAACACTATTTACTTCCTAATATGCAAGATTTAGGAAATGGAGTAAAACTTTCAAGGCTATAAGTACTTAACATTAATAGGTACCAGTTTGTGTTAATGTTATGTATGTTTTCTGCTTTTTAGTACAAACATCAATGTTCTCGCAATGATTATACAAGAATTATACCTCCAAATAAACATGCAAATGATGATGTCGCCAACCCTTTATCGCGATAGCGCGGCTTGTGCACACAAAGGAACTGATAAAGATAGCTCAGAGATAAAGGTCTGCCGAAACAAATAAAAGGAAAACACTAATGACATCATAATTGATAGAGAACATTCGGTTACTTGTTTGTTTCAGAACAGTCTAGAATTATCAATGGAGGTATATATAAGAGATCGCGGCACGCCAGTCGTAATCGTAAACGGAGTTCTAACGAGAGTTGTAAACCGAGTGTAATAAGGACTGAGTATCGTGCAACTGTGAACGCTGTTTGTTTGTGGTCAGCGACCTTGGAAGATTCTAATTGTGTATGTGGCATAATCCTGCTACTGTAAGGATTGTCCAAAGAGTATTTCTAAGCAAATAGAGAACATTTTGAATTTCTGCAACTTGGATTTTTAATTCTACGTACCCACAAACGTACAATATTGAAAAGATAGTAAGAGGAAAGCACCAAATCTTTTCATACTGTGCTTTAAAAAAAAGTATTCACAAGCACTGCCATTAAGACCAAATAAACTAATTGACATACTTTCTAATCTAAAATGGATCCCTTCCGCTGTTGCCCGGTACATCCCGTAGGGGAGGGCATCCGTTCCCTACAGCTACCGTGGTGCGCGCGCTGCGGACCCTTAGAACTCGTGGTACCTCTGACGTTATTTAACTCATGTGCAGTCGGCCACTGCTTTTGGTGAACCCTTAGAATCGTTTTACAACCCTGGCTCTCCTTCTCGCAGACCTTTCTGCAAGGTTGCCATCCTTCTCGATACGTCATGGGTATCGTCCGAGGTTTCGTCTAAATAAATTATCTTATGTCCATTACTGCGAAACTTCCTTAGTTTTGACGATATATATCGCGAATCTACAATTCTACTGGATTCCATAATAACCCTTAACTTATTCAAAGTGTGGTATTTGAAACCCAGCTCCTTTAGGAGGCCGCGCAAAGTGCAGCGCCCATAAGGAAAAATCACAAATTTCTTGCAAATGTGCAACCAATTCGTCTAAGGTGGGCGCTCTCCCTTTTGCATAGAATATATAAATTTCTCGACGAATTAAATTGCACGTGAAATTATCTACTTTAGAGAAACGTTTCCTTTTGTTTTCACACTTGATCAGCGTCTTTGGCATTACTTTCGTCACAATATTTCTTACTGTATTTCTGTGAATACCCAGAATTTATCATCAGGTTCATTGCACGACTCTTTACCAAGATTATTTGTCAGCACATATTTATATGTGTTCAAAACAAGCGCTTGAATTTGCTTAGCAACAGTTCCCGCTATACCTTTGTTTTTTGAGTCTTTTCCAGTAATATAACTCGGCCCAGTTATTCACATTATTGCCTTTACTTTATTTTCACGTGACTGAAATTTATCTACTACTTCATTTGCATTTACCACTGCAGCTCCCTCCCACGGTCTCCACATCGTGACAACGAATTTCTGCACATAATGAAACAGATCAACTGGAAGTTGGAACTTTGGCAACTGAGACTCCACGTGGAGTAGACATGTGGCTGTCACTTCGAGAAAATCAGGGTTTTTATTGTTCCTCAACGACAGTGTTCCATTTCTGAAGTGAGGAGATAGATTTATGACGGTCATTAGTAGGCGGGAAGGTCAGGTCCCTTGAGGTCCCTTTGAGTGGGAACTGCACACGTTAACTAAACAGGCGTTACTAAAGGAACTTCGTGCCCCTCCCTGATTGGGAGTTGTTCGGATTGGGTTGGACTCGAAAGGGCAGTGGTTCCCGATACCCGTGGGAGATGTGGTACGTCTTCGAACGGGATTGAGGGAAGTCATATATTCCCGCGTACTAGCCAGCATAGCTAGTAGGTGTGCTAGATCACCAGGCGGCCCCACCGAGGTCATATCGGTAGCCTTCCCATTTTGGAGTTGGCGCGCCTAAGTGGCGTATCCACTTCCATCCCGTCTTGAATCCATAGGATCAGATGAGGGGGGGGGGCCTTGTTAGTCTCTAGGTCTTGCCCTGTGGAAAGCTCCACAGAGGCGCCAAGTGCCCTTTAAGGACAGCTTGGTAACTCCCTGGTTGCAGGAGCCCAGGGTCTTTGGACCTACGGGTCCGGGACTGATTGGAGTAGAACGTGTTGCCTGGTACAACAACCTTAAATGTACAAAAGGTAGTGAACTTGATCAAAATGAATTTTTTTTATTATTTTTTAAATTATTTATTTTTGTAATTTACGTCCTCCAACGTTGTCATATCGGACGATGAATGGAATGTATGAAATGATGCTCAAATGAGAGCAGGGTCCATAGAGCTTAGAGTTACCCCGACATTCGTCTTTCAGGATAAGGTATATCCCCGGAAAAAAACAAAATGAAGATGAGTAATATATGTTGATAATGATTGTTTTTTTAATTTAATTTAAAGTTTTAAATACCCACTTATTTCATGTAAACAATGCTAAGTAATAAAAAGTTTTAGTCACAATACAGTCATAAAATTCTTCAATTGGACATGGAGGTTCTGTAAACATAAGTTTATGGGTAAATATGTTTTCTGTGCATGCTTAGCAAAATAATTATACGATTTTTCTAAACTTTCAACTCTTTGTTTCTCTAAGTATACCATGTATCCGTTACCATTGTTTACTGCCGAGACCTTCAATTGTAAATTTAGCTTCCACAACCAAATATGTGTCAACAGTTATTAACCTACAAATCAAGTATTGCAAAAAGATATTTTGCACTTCTGTAACAATATTTAACTCTATTAACATGAATTAGATAGAGAAACAAGCGTTTGTAAGAATAACGTGTATATAGGAGTCAAATGAGAGACGTACTTGTTCATTACAGCGATGTTAGTTATAGATACATTGTATATTTTCATTAATTGCCTGAAGATTGTGTTGTTTCGCCATTTGCGTACACCTGTATCATAAACAAATCAACAGAATTGTAACGTTATTTGTGTAACTTTTAATGAGGTATTCATTTGTTTGTGATTTTGTAGTAATGATTTTGTAATCTGTTTACTTCGGTGGTGTTATTTAATTTGCGCTCCGAAGCAATTACATTGCAGCCGTATATTTTTTGTTCTAATGGCGTATTTTGTTGCAGATCAGAGCACGTGTGAATGTCTGCATTCCACAGCGATGTCATCATAGTTACGTAAAGGTTAATAATGAAGCTCTAGTTTTTGATTATCCCTCTTATGGTCAATGCATTTACTGCATGTTTCAATGTCACCAACCGGTTTTCTTGAAGTTATGCAAAATACTAACCTAAAACATATCAAGTGGAGGGCTGAGAAGAGCAATCGAGGCAGCCAATTCTTGTTGCAATAAATGGGGTTTGAAAGTGAATGAAAACAAAGATTATGGTCTTCAAAAAAGGATACAGGTTGCGTAAGGATGAGAAATGGGAGGTTAATAGAAGAGAAATAGAGGTAGTAAGGAGATTTGATTATTTGGGGACAAAGTAGAGTTCAGATGGTAGCTGGAAAGAACAAAAAAGATGTCTGTGGCAAAAGGTAAAATGGCCATGAGAGTGATAAGATCATGCTACAATAAACTGCCAGATATAAATGTCAAATGGTTGGAGAGGATCTATATGACAGTAGTAGAAAATAGAATGTTACATGGATCAGAGGTTTGGGGAGTAGATGAGGCTTGGAGAGAGACTGATAGAGTGCATAGATCCTTTTGTAAATACATATTGGGTTTACCAATAGCATCATCTAATGGGGCAGCACAATTAGAACTAGGCAGGCATTCTACTAAAATTAAAATCTTGTCAAAGGCAATGAAATATTTATACAGAATCACTAACTTGGAAGATGGCAATATAATTAAACAATGTTTTCATATTCAAAAGAGAAGTAACTGGGGTGGGTCTTGGGCACATAAAATGTATGACTTGTTGAAGCAGATAAGTATGGGTCATTCTTGGATAAATGCAGAGTATGGGTATAGAGGCTTCTGGAAAGAGGTTAAGCTAAGATTAGAAGATATTGACAGACAAGGCAGTTTTGCCAATACAAGTGACAAAAGCTCACTGAATTATATAGAGAAATAAAAACAACCTGGGGGAGGGAAGGATATATATATAGTAAGTTAGGGCGAGAAGGTTTTGCTTGGGCGAGAATAGGAGTGAGAAACTTGAAAGGTATAGGTCAAGATAGGGTGCTAGATAAATGTCCATTGTGTGGAGAAGAGAATGCAGATTCCCGTTGTATATTATATTGTAGTCAAACAAAGATATGGAGAGAGCAGGCCTGGCTACGTAAATGGGACAGAAAGGTATAGGTCAAGAGAGGGAGCTAGATAAATGTCCATTATGTGGAGAAGAGAATGCAGATTCCCATTCTATATCATATTGTCGTCAAACAAAGATATGGAGAGAGCAGGCTTGGCTACGTAAATGGGACAATTTGGGGGGTGAAGTAGTAATTAGAAAAATGCTGTCAGTAAAAGGAGAAAAGAACAGGAGAAATATAGGGAATTATTTAGGGAAAGTTAAAGAGAGATGGCTAAGAACAATTAAGAGAAAAAATGTAGAGTGGCATAGGTGAAATGGCAAAAAGTATAAAAAGGAGCAGAGGGCCTCCAATACACAAAAACCTAGGGTTAGGTGTATGGGGACCGAATTACTATTCAATGGTGGGCAACATGACATGATAGAATTTCCAGGATTTAAGAATATATGGCATTTTTCAGTATGGATTTTATAATTGTAATCTTGATTTTGTATTTCCATTTGTTGATGTAAAAGGAAATAAATTACTATTACTATTACTAACTTAAAACTGTATTCGCTTCTGCGTCTTACGGCAGTGCATCTATGAAAATCAAAAGCCCACAGCTTTCTTCGGATAATTTTATCCTTTTTCCCTCATAGTTTCTGAAAGTATAGAAAGTACTGCATTACAGTATTTCACTACGTGAAAACAACGAAACAGTGACACTATGTTACCGGAAAACCGAAAGACCTGTTACATATATAAATAGGGTAAATAATGAACTAATACAGATATAAGCACAGTACCATTAGCTGAACCTTACTGTTTGAATGTGATTCATGATATCAGACTTCCCTCAATGGCTAACGCTAAGTACACTGTGGAAGAAATTACACTCCACTTCAGATCCAGTTCTATCACTACTACTCTCCTTCAAAAATGGAAAGTGCTCTTTAATAAAATCACTAAATATACACTTTCGCTTAGGCATCTTAATTAACTTCACATTTACAGTAAAAACAAATTAAACCAAATAATAACTTTAGTATCCACGTGTTCACCTCGGAAGCCGCACACAGAGATGCAAGCCAATTCACGTTTTATATAGAAACTAGAACGCAACTTCTGCCGATACTAATCATACGTTTCGGTACCAACATAACAATCAAATAGCGAAATATTTTCCTTTTGATATGTACCTGATTATGTGAAAAAAACATTTCTCCATACCAAGGAATGTGAGTGCAATAAAATTAAAGATATTTCCTGTATTTAAGATGTTAAAATATTCAGTACTAATAAACCTCTAAAAACCAGGGGCATTTAGCGTCCCGGGTAAAACTTTGAGACACTGGAACAATTCAACAAAAAAGGCTAAAATCCGGGACTGTCCCGGTAAAACCTGGACGCCTGGGATCCATAAATTTCACACATATGTCACTATCCCCATATAGGCCAATCAAGCATTTGGATTAATTGTACGCCATACACAATTATCACATGTTCCTTTACTGTTGAGTATAGCGATCAAATAAGCTGTGAGACAAGCGCGAGATTCAAACAATAACATGGCGGCTAAAAGATATGGTCAGGAGACCAGAAACGAAATCGTTTGATTCAGCAAGTAAAGCCAAAAAATATATCGTGAAATCGTCAACTTAAATAATTGCAAATTTACTGTAGTTTAAGATAAATGAAGTTTGTTTGAAAATAGAGGTTATGTTACTTTATTATTTTCTTATAATCAGCGCCACCTGACCAAAGTTGCTTTCACCAGTGGTAACTTGTACACGGCCTGTGAGAACTACTAACTAATCTTGTATGCCGTGACTTGTGAGGTTAAGTTTTATTCGTGTGCTAATGTAAGACTATGTGATTTAAGTGGTTTTATTGCTTTTAACAATTTGCTTTGTTCGTGAAACAGTCTTTACAAGTGCAACTCGTGGTTTTGAACTTCCCTACATAAATTCAAAATTACCTACGACATTATGAAAAACAAAATGCTCTGTGACATCCTGTATTCACAAAAGGCTGCTTTAAAACAATTACAATCACTTGACTTTTATTTTCTACAATATTTTGTCACCAAAGCGTATTCCTTTTTAACTCTTTTTATTTATTGATAGTTTTCTTATGAGTGCAAGACAAATATTGTAATATAATAGACCAGAAAGATCAATCTAATTAATGGAAATGATCTAAATCTCGATTGCCATAAAATCCCCTATCTTTGCATGGCTAACAGAAAAAAAACAGAATAACGACGTTTCTTTTAAGAAAAGAATAAGTAAAGTATTAGAAAATTCACACAAACAATGAATATCTCAGAGATGATTTGTTCCACAGAAAAAGATATGTCTTCAACAATAATAGCGTGTTTCAATGAGTTCAGCATTTTGTCTGTAGTAAGATTTTTTCGATCTCTTACAGCTTTATGCAAAAGTAAACTACAATGAAGAGACTTTCTGAGAACACTCCCAGAAAGTTAGAAGTATACATTTCATTCTGCATAAAGAAACTTTAAACAAATTATGTTTTAATTCAAGTCGTTAGCTATTTTGAAAGCATTAAAATTTTCAACAAAAAATGTTTCAAGGAAACCTGACTAATCTGCAACACACTGCTGCCCATCCCCGCAGCATAGCTGGTAGCATGTCTGCCTTGCGTTCAAGAGGTCTCGAGTTCGATTTTCGATCAGGGCGGGTTACCTGGATAAGGTTTTTCTGGGTTTTACTTTATCCTGAAAACTGAATGTCAGGTAACTAAGCTCTATGGATCCTGGGTGCATTTGAGCATAATTTCGCCCATTTCATTCACCGTCCGATATTACTTAACTTTGGAGGCCGTAAATTAAAAGACACACACACACACATGAATCTCATTGTATATGAGAACCCCTAGTAGTTTACCGGGAGAAATGCGAGTCTTTTGAATAACTTAATGTCATGCTGGCATGTTGGCCATGATGGCTCAATAGTTAACAGAAATCGAGTCGAGTTCAGGAGTTCCGTGATTTAACTCCCGGCTATTGAATTTGACTATATCCATTCCGCGGGCGCTGCGGACCCCTAGCACTCGTGGTGCCTCTGACGTTACTATAGGAACTTCGGACCGAACATTCGAGCCCGTCCCTGATTGGGAGTTGTTCGGATTGGGTTGGACTCGAGGAGGCAATGGTTCCCGATACCCGTGGGAGATCGGGTACGTCTCCGGAAGGGGTTGAGGGAAGCCATTAATATTCCCGCGTACTAGCCAGCATAGCTAGTAGAAGGTGTGCTAGATCACCAGGCGGCCCCACTGAGGTCATATCCATATCTTTCCCATTTTGGAGTTGGCGCACGTAAGTGGCGTAATCACTTCCATCCCGTCTTGAGTCTATAGGACTTAGTCTCTAGGTCTTGCCCTATGAAAAGTCCCACGGAAGCGCCGGGCGACCTTTTGGGACAGCTCGACAACTCCCTAGTCGTTAGAGGGGGGTGTCACTCTTCACTCTGTGAGTTTTCTCTTGCCCTTACGGTTATGCACAGAAATTTCACAATTTCCCTTGTTATGTTTATTTTATAAAATACGTGGCTTTAGAATGTATTGAATCGCCTACTTTAGGCAAGAATCGAACCTAAATGATTATTACATAGGTCAAAGTACATTAGCTTAACAATAGTATTCTCTCATACATCTACAACTATTCAAAATGAGCCCTTAAGAGTTGAATTTCAAATTGAAATTACTGAAGGACAACTTTTTTAAAGAATTGGCTGAAAATTGCAGAGATGGTGATTTTATTTCCGCCTGAACTTTGTACACCCAAGAACAGATGACATTCTACTCCATTCAAACCATACAACACCGATTTAATGAATAATTCAGTGGTACGTCGTCAGAATTCTAAACTGAAGCATACTGTACCCGAAAATAACTGCTCAGCTTTCAGTTAGTTTGCCAATGTTCTCTGGAGCAAAGGAATCATTTTATCCATTGGACAAATACATTGCGATTCATATAAACCTGAACCAATAATAGGACACACGGGCAACTTTGGGAGAATATAACACACAATTGGGAGATTACATTATACTATTTACATCTCAGAGAAAATGTTGGAAGTGTCCTCCAGCAGCATCTATACATGATTGTACTCCTCTCACCATATTCTCGTAAGTTTTATGGAGAGTATCCTCGTCAATGTTATTTATTTTGGTTCGAATGGATTCCTTGAGAACATCAATTGTCCGTGGCACATTCTTGTATACTCTATTTTTAGATATCCCTACAATAAAAAATCCGGTGAGGTTAGCTCAGGAGATCTGGGGGCCATAGACCATTTGAGATTATACGATTATCAAAGAAACTGGTTAAAAGTTCCATGGTATCATTGAATTTATGACACGTTACTCCATCTTGCTGGAAATAACCTTCTCTATATTCGATATCATCCAGCTGCTCCACAGATGTATTGAAGATTCCCATATACACTTCAGTTTACAGTCTTATCAAAGAAATGACACATTTAAGACTGTCAACTGTGAGATCTTTAAGATAAATTTCTACATACTACGCTCTTTTATAAACACAAAACACCTTATATTGGGTTGCTGCAAACCGCCAAGTGATCCACGAAACCCAACTGCATGATGAAAAGGTTGGAGTATGGTGCGCGGTGTCAGCTTCCAGGATCGTTGGTTCCATTTTCTTGATGGCAAAGACCACTTCAGAACTTTCAATGGATGGCTCGACAGTTTCGAACATCGCCATAACATTGTTTTGAATGTTGTCTGTGGTGAAGCAAATGATGTTGGTATGCAGACAGTTGAAGATTGGAAAGGAAAAATTGAAAAGAGACAGAGCAACTAGGCGATAAAATACAATTATTGTATGTAAGGTGAATATATATTACATAATACATATCAGCCTATCATTTATATTTCATTCTACGAGAACTGTTCAAAAAAGAATGACCATAATTTTGTTACGGTCATAATTTGTCGCACTAAAATTCAAACTTATTATATTCTGTTAGCTTAAAGTGAAACAAACACACCGTAGTAGTTTCATTGTTGGTACTCCTGGTTACCGCCTGTGAGAACCAGGAAAGTTGCAATGAAGGTAACACGCGGGGAACAATATACAGCTTTGAAATTCTGCTTTTGTCTCAACAAATCTTCAGTTGAGGCCTATACGATGTTACAGGAGATCTATGGAGAGTCTGTTCTTCCTTACAGCATAGCTCGAAAGTGGTTTAAAATGTTTAAAGAGGGGAGATAATCAATTTCAAAGCAAGATGGCCCCGGTGCTCCAGTTACTGCTCTTACGGAAGAAAACATCAACACTGCTGCTGCCATTGTGAGAGAGGATCGACGAGTTACCTTAAGATCACTTTCTGAAATACTGAACATTTCCTTGGTGCCACCTACACGTTGGTGACAGAAACATCACACATGAGACGTGTTTGTGCGCGATGAGTTCCAAGACTGTTGATTCCCGAACAAAAGCACATACGCATGCACGTCTGCATGCAGTTAAAGTTGATGTTAGAGGAAGATCCGGAGTTTCTTTCAAACGTAAACCCTTCTGAAGAAACTTGGCTACATCATTTTGATCCTGAGAGCGAACAGCAAATCTCAGTGTGTAAATCTCCTTCATCACCAACCTACAAAAAAGCAAAAGTGGTTGCTTCTGCTGGGAAAGTTATGGTCATCTCATTCTTTGATATTCTTGGAATGGTTTATCAGCATGTTGTACCTGTACACACATCAGTAACTGGACAATACTAGGGATGATCTGAAAACATTATAAGTCCATATCAGGCGTAAAAGACCACATTTCCGTGAAGCTGGATGCTGCATCACGATAATGCGCGGCCACATATTGCAAATATTGTTGCTGAATATCTTGCAAAAATCAACATGAAGTGCACCTCTCACTCTCCCTATAGTCCGGATTTAGCCACATGTGACTTTTTTATATTCCCTAACTTGAAGAAACGCCTTCGTGGGAGGCATTATCCATCATCAGAAGCAGTGTTGAAGGCTGCGGAGGCGATTTTGAAGGATCTCTCAAAAATGGTTTCCAGCATGTCTTTGAAGACTGACAGAAACACTGGGACGAGTACATCGCATTCAGGGGAGACTATTTTGAGAAGGACCATCAAAATTATGAGGATGAGTAAACGTACGTTGTCAAAAAAACTGTGATCATTCTTTATTGAACAGCATAAACCTGTGCAACGATTTTTTTGTATTCAAACAGACGGAAATCATAAAATAAATGCCGGAATGATCTCGTTCCGTTTTAGATAGCTTTTACTGTATATTCTATAACATTTATTGAGTCGCTATGTGTTAGCTGAAAGCTGTACGCTCTCTTCCTTTGAGCTGTAAATTCTCTTTGCTTACCTAGAGCTGCATTACAACAGTTGAACAGTTGAAAGGAGATTTCCCCAGAGGTAAATACTTTAATCTCAGCTACAGAAATTTTTATACGAAAAGTCTCAAGCGAGTGCCTCAGTACCCGACACACATCTCTGGAGAAAACACATCAAGTACAGGCGACTCAACAAAAGATGTACAGATAAACTTCAAAATATATGTTCCAATCCGTTCACTGCCTAGAGACTAGTTCGACCATATGGAATGTCAAAAAGTTGACTTACTCAATACTAAATGTGAAGTTAAGGAAAGTTTTATGAAGAATATAAATATATCAGGTGAGTCAGCTACACCTATGCATTCTGATCTATGCAACCCACAGTTTATAGTCTAAAGTGAAAACATTGAACTCTTTTTTGTTGTAATTTACGTCCTCCAACGTTAAGTTATATCGGACGATGAATGGATGTGGTGACATGCTCAAATGAGCCCAGGATCCATAGAGCTTAGAGTTATCCGACATTCGTCTTTCAGGATAAGGGAAACCTCCGAAAAATCCTTATCCAGGTAACTCACCCTGACCTAGATTCGAACTAGGGACCTTTTGAACGTGAGGCAGACACGCTACCACCACGTTACCGAGGCGGACATTGCACCTTTAGACACAAAAGCTTTGTTGCAGCTGACCTTCTACTTGGTACTATATGCACGAAATATTCATATTTACGCCCCGAATGAGGACCAAGAAGGTGCGAAACGCTTAAATAAGCGTATATAATACAAGCAAGGTAAGAACGAATGCTTTCCGAAATACCGAGGTGGAATACGTAGTAACTGGTCGTAAGAGCTGATGGAATATGATGGAAAGGCTAGGTTCGAAACGACGTCACATTGCTTTTTGTTTTCTTTTTCCTAGTGTTTATTGTCTGTATTTGAATTACTAATGTATTTATAGTTGCTATTGTTTTGTTCTAATTATTAAACTAATAATAAAAATCTCGTATTTATCAATTTAATTGTTTAGATTGTGGTCGGGTTTATATTGGAAAGACTTTGGAAAGCAGAACGAAAGAACATTTTCGTGACATTAAGTATAAACAGACTGATAAATCGGCAGATCATTTTTGGTCATTTAGCCATGAAATAAATCCTGAAGTTAAATTATTAAAACAATTAAATGTTCCGATAGATTTAATGGTTTAGAAAAAGATATTTACTTTAAAATATAAACATCGCTTAGTGAATTTTGAAATACCAGCAGTTGATTCTGTTTTTAGGTTTGTTTCGTTTTCAGATTTTGGCAATACTGAAAAAACATAACATGGTAACTGATATCCTTGACGACGAAGTGTTTTTGGACTGACGATACAAACGACTTTTTTGTGAAATTGTGAAGGTTTTGTTACAAATAGTTATGTTGGCTGAAGATTTAAATCAAATTGCTCCTATTGTGTAGATCTGCCGTTTTGTGCTCCAATGTTATTGTCAACTAATGCATGTGATTGGTTGTTCCTTCGGGTGTGTGTAAATGTGCACTAATGAGTGAGAGTTTGTAAACTCGTCCAAAATTACTACTGCAGCTCTATGTGTCTAGGTATGACGTTTTTGGACTCGACATACATAGTGATTGCTTTCTGTCCCGTACAACACTTACGCACCGAGCTGTCTACCCCTTCTCCATAAACTGTTCTGTAGATCAGTGTTTTTAAAACTCTTCTACCTCAATTTATACGAGGGCTATCCAGAAAGTAGATTACGTTTTCGTCTGTTTCCGCTAGGGGCGGGGCTAGCGCGGCCATCTTGGGGTCAGAGCGTTGCGCAGCTCAGTCGCCATCTAGCCGTGCTAGTGAGAGGTTTGTGCTGTGCTCCGTTCAGATACTGTGACGGTTTGAAATGTCTTCGTTAATTGAAAATCCCGCGAGGTGCGTGCAGTAATAAGGTTTCTGACTGCAAAAAACTGTAAACCGATAGAAATCTATCGGCAGCTTTGTGAAGTGTATGGGGACAACATTATCACTGAAGGTGGAGTGCGTCAGATTTAAAAATGGCCGAACCAACGTTCACAACGAAGATCGAAGTGGGAGACCCAGCATAGTGACTGCCAAACTTGTCGAAAAAGTCGATGCTAAAGTCCGTGAAAATCGAAGGTTCACAATAACGGAACTTTCTTTGAGTTTTCCACAAATTTCGCGAAGTTTGTTGCACGAAATCATCAGCGAAAAGCTTGGTTACCACAGGTTTTGTGCAAGATGAATTCCAAAAATCTTGACAGAGGACCACAAAAATCAGCGAATGGCTGCAGCGTTTAACTTTTTGGACGTTTACCATAAGGATGGTGACTCTTTACTCGATCGCATCGTTACTGGTGACGAAACATGGGTGAAACCGAGGCTAACGAAAGAGACAGGCTATGGTGCGTTTGAATCAGCTGATAACAGCAGTCCTAACCTGTACAGTATAGGCTTTGAACTGTATGTCGTTCGTGTGGTCTGTGTGGTATTACGTTTGTTTTACTTTTTTAACTAGTGAAATGAATAATATTTAGTGGTTCAGGTTAGTGAAAAAGTGTTATATTATCATGTAGTTAACACATATTCCAGTTTGTTCGTAAATTTTATGTATTTAGTAGTGTTTTCAAGTAGGCTGTAAGTTAACCTCTGGGAACGTTCTAACGGCTTCGATGCCATATTGCATCTTCTCATTTGAATCTAGATTAAAGCATTTATTTTAGTAAATTCTGCTTATTCTTTTATTATACGTGTGATATTACATAGTTCTATCTTGTGTTTAAATGTACAGAAAAATTATCTCCATTATTGAACGAAATAACTTCTGCGTTCAACACATGGTGGATACAAGTTAATGTTATTATTACTATTATTTTCCTTTTTAGGTACTCAGAGTTGTAAAAAATGCCTCGACGTTGTAGTGTCTTTGGGTGTAGATCAAATTATGACACAGAAAGTGAAAAAAGTACAACATTTTCTTTGCCAAAAGACGAAAATCTTCGTAAGATCTGGCTACGGCATATTCCGACGGATTTTTCGAAATTAAAAAATCATTTTGTGTGCATAAAGCATTTTGAGGAGTCGTGTGTTTATAAGAATAGACAGGATTTCTACTTAAAAGGGAGAGTTGATAGAATATGAAAGGAAAATCCCTAAACTCACAGAAAATGCTGTACCAACAATATTTCCTAATACACCTTCTTACTGTTCTAAAACTATTCCAAAAATAAAACGTGTTGCTGATAAAGAAGACGAAAATTTGGTCCAGGCATTTCGAGACAGCATTCAATCAAATAAACAGCACGTGGAAAGGGATTTAATAAATAATGTAGATAGCATTATTTCTTTTGTAGATATAAGAACAATCAATTCCAGTAAGGCTAATTGGACAGTCATTAAGGACGAGGGAACAATTTATATTTGTTTAATGGGTATAAACAATGGCACACCTTGTGTCATTTCTTTTATAACAGTCAAAGATGATTTAACTTATACTGTTGTATTGGAAAACGTTTGCATCAATGCTTCTAGTACTAATAATGTGAACAAATTGAATTCATTAAATTTTTGGATAGTATTATAACACAAATTGAAAATGGTGAAATATTACCCACAGTTAGAGATAAAATAGAATCTGCTATCCAGCTGCTACAGTTTCTACTAAACCATGATGAGAATGAGCATATGAAGTTTATTGTAGAGCAATTAAATCTGTCACAGACTCCAAAGAATAACAGGTGTTAGGGCAACAAATGCATGATTCTTGCTTCCACTCTGTATGTCGTCCGCCTAAAATGCACTAAGAAAATGTGATATGTTGATTTTGCCACACCCACGTACACTGCAGAAACTAATTTCGTTCTATGAATTGTCCTTGGAAAGTAGTTCTTACTTGGAACACAGATTTAAACATTTAAAAAGTCATGAACACTTAGTATCTCTCGTGATGGATGAAATATATATTCAGCCACAACTGTCATTTAAAGGAGGTGTGATTTATCGCAGTAGTGCAACTGATCCTCAGAAACATGCAAAAACTGCTCAAGTCTTCATGCTATCCTCACTACTTTCTAAATATGTTGATGTCGTTTCCATTATACCAATTATCAATTTAACAAGTGAACAGCTGAAGACATACATTATAGAAGTTCTGGGTATGTTGGAAATAATTGGCTTTACAGTTATTAGTTTAATTGCAGACAATAATATTGAGAACAGAAAAGCATATGAACTTACGACCCCAAATAAAATTTTGCAACCTAGCATTACTCACCCACTAGACTCATTAAGAAGGCGTTTCTTTATATTTGACACCATCCACATTTAAAAATGTATCAGAAATAATTAGGAGACCAAAAGAAATGCAAATAAGACCTTATATTTTCCTGATTTCAATCATCACTCCAATATACTTTCAGCTCAATACAGGCACTTAGAGTTGATGTATGAAAAAGAAAAGAAAAACCTAGTTAAGTATGGGCACACGCTTTCCGCCAAAGTGTTATATCCATCGTCAATTCAGAAGCAGAATGTGAGCTTGGCATTGAAAATTTTCAATGACAATAACATTGTGGCCTTGAAACATGTCACAAAAGATCTTGGTGTTTCTGAAAATATTGATGAGACTGCACATTTCTTAAATATCATTATTAACTGGTGGAAATAGTTAATGTTAAAAGTGTGTTCGAAGGGAAACGATTCAATGATCCATACAGAGAGGCCATTAAAAGCCAAAGACATATGCAATTTGAATTTCTAAGTGAAATGTGTCATTGGCTAAAAATTTGGAGGGTGTCTGTTCCATCAGTAAATCCTTTAACTCCGCAGACATTTCAGTCCTTGATTACTACGCTGGATACTTTCCTGGAAATCATTCCATATCTATTTGAGAAATACAACATAGATTACATTTTGCTAAGCAAATTTCAGAGTGATAATTTGGAGGGTCGTTTTGGATCATACAGACAGCTAAGTGGTGCAAATTACTATATAACTTACTTACAGGTATTGGAAAATGAGAGGAAATTGAGATTTAAAAATACTGTGTTGTTTGCTGCTCATAATGGTAGTGTAAATTTGAAAGAACTGTTACCTACCCAACAAAATTATGATAATGATATTGACTTGAATGGTTTTTCTGATATTCTGGATGAAGAGTTTGAAATGCAAGTAATTCCTAATGATACAGTGCCAATACTGACATATTTGGGGGGATTTGCATCTAGACAAGTGCTACGTAAATCTAAGTGTAATATATGCAGTTCATGGCTCCAATTAAATAAATAAGTGGAAGTCGATTCTTCATATGACTTTGTAAAGGACTTGGACATAGGAAAATTAACATTACCCACAGACAATGTAGTATTTACTGTTGGTTTGGCATGGCATACAATGTCATTATTAGCAAGAGACTCTCAAAATTTCTTAACCTCTGCGAAACAGCTCTCTGTAGCTCAGAAAATTTGTAAAATTAAACTTCTGAGATCAGATGTACAGAATACTGGTACTGAATGTAAATGTTTACATAAGAAGACCCTAGTTGAGAAACTGGATAGTGTTGCTCTTTGTGTTAACAAAATATTGATTAGTAATTTTGTTAAAATGACCAATGAGAAATCTTGTGATTCAGACACTACAAGGAAAGTAAAAAAACTGAAAACATAAATTTTGGCATTATTTGTGATCATAAGACTTCTTCCATAAACTGTTTTAATGGATTACATTACATTCTGTACTTTGTATATACTCAGTGTATATATCAGTGTTAAACCTGTGGATTTATCACTAATATCTGTAAAAATAATTATGCAAAAGTATGGAGTTTGGCAGAATACAAGGATCACCTCATACGTTTGGTACATATAAATATCTCCATATAGTGTTGTAATTGCATATAACTCTCATTTGTTTATTTCATTACCTCACCTTTTTTCTTCTTCTAGGTATTACCCTAACATTTAACATTCATAGTTCCTGATTCCATAAACAATTATTTTGGCATTATTTGTGATCATAAGACTTCTTCCATAAACTGTTTTGATGGATTACATTACTTTCTGTACTTTGTATATACTCAGTGTATATATCAGTGTTAAACCTGTGGATTTATCACTAATATCTGTAAAAATAATTATGCTTAAGTATGGAGTTGGGCAGAATACAAGGATCACCTCATACGTTTGGTACGTATAAATATCTCCATATAGTGGTGTAATTGCAAATAACTCTCATTTGTTTATTTCATTACCTCACCTTTTTTTCTAGGTATTATCCTAATATTTTACATTCATAGTTCCCGATTCGAAATTTAACTGCAATTATTGTGCGAGAAATATAAGTAATTTATTTTTAGGAAAAAGGGATTCAAAGTGTCTTCTGAAAACTTTATTTGAAGGTGAGCGATATACTGTATTTTATCATTTACACATTATTTCTTTATTATTTAAAGTATCATCTTTATAGATCTAAAAGTATAATAACATAAGTGGTGTGTATTATAAACACGTAAGTAATTATAAGAAACGTAATATAGCTTAGTAGTACGAGCATACCAAAAATCAGTTCCGAGACATAAAATCCTTTCTAATATAATATTGCTTATATAATTATGTTGATTAAAGTATAATTGTCTAGAATGATGAACATAAGCGAAATACTGTTTATTTATAATCATTCAGTTCACTAACAAAACAATGTAACTTCTGCGCTACGCTGTCCACTCTCTCAGACTGCCTGTGTGACGTCACACGAAAATTTCCCTGTCGCGCCGAAGCCGGTCTCTTTCGTTAGCCGCGGGTGAAACACGTGAACTGTGAAACGAAATTGCAATCAATGCAGTGGGGGCACACAAGTTCTCCCCAAAAACCCAAGAAATGCATGCAAACAATGTCGGCAAGGAAGATCATGGCGACTGTTTTTTGGGACAGAATAGGTGTGATTTTGGTGGACTTCCTGGAAAGAGGCACTACAATAAACTCTCAAAGGTATTGCCAAACTCTCCAAAAACTCAGAAGAGCCATTCAAAACAAGCGCAGAGGAATGTTGAGCTCTAAGATCTTGTTGATTCACGACAACGCCCGGCCCCACACGGCAAATGTCACTCGTGAAGTTCTTGAATCTTTTAAGTGGGAGTTGTTTCCTCATCCGCCGTACAGTCCCGACCTGGCACCGAGCGACTTCCACCTATTCCCAGCAATGAAGAAGTGGCTGGCTATGCAGCGTTTTGATGACGACGCACAGCTGCAAGAAGAGGTAACGAAGTGGTTGAAGGCGCAGGCGGCCGAATTTTTCGACGAAGGAATTTCCAAGCTCGTACATCGCTACGATAAATGCCTTAATTTGAATGGTGACTATGTCGAAAAGTAGTATTTGAGTGTGGCTTTCATCTGTATATAATAAAATTTGTTTCCTATACTTTGTTTACTTTTTATTCCAAAACGTAATCTACTTTCTGGATAGCCCTCGTAAATTAAAAAATTAAAGTTAAACTAAATAAAATAAACTTGTGTATAAAATGTATTTTAAATAAAAGCTCTATTTTTAAATTTGATTTAAATTAACATTTACTTTGAAGTGAATTTTATCAGGTGTTAATTTAACTTTAGCCTTACATAAGTAAAATTTTGAAATACCACACTCTTTGGATTACCCAAGGATTGATAACATTAGGTACAACATGTTATAAAACTGAATTCATTTTCTATGTAAAGAAACCATTTTTAAACACATAAAACGTTATTCATAATGTTCTGAATCCACCATTTGACCATTTCAACAAAGTTAGTATTGGGTTACTAAAAACAGTTTCTGTGGAAAAAGCTTGAAACTTTGGTTATAGGAATATATTAATGGGAACAATGCAACTGTTTTCTTTTAATTGAATAAGCTCAGTTAGGCTGTGCCTAATATTGGTGACGTTTACTCTTAATATAGATTCTACATTGACAAATCTTTGTCTCTTCTTAGGATTCACAATTACAAACTGTCAGGACAATCAAACACTATCATCACTGGCTTCAACGCTGTGAGAATGACTGCTTTGTTGTGTGTGCGTACGTGTAGCCGTTGCCATTAACAGCGCTGAGACCGCGCGAAGGCTAAGCTGACCTCACTCGCCCAACAGCTAACCGCTCACGCTCAGTACGGTTCCGTCGCTGCTATTATAACGCTGTACTACACACTCCCAACTGATGCGTTTAATGCAGCTCTCAGCTGCGTTACATCGTTACGACATAGTTGCATAAAAATGTTAAGTAAAACGTATGTAGTTCGGCATCGAGCATTTAAGTGACTCAGTAAATACAATTCTACGTTTTCTATCAATTTAATTCAACATTATAACTTGACTTAAGGGACCCACTCACGGACCTCCTGACATCCCCTCGCAGAACCCCTGGGAGGGTCCGCGGACCACACTTTGAGAAACACTTCTGAAGATCATCCATTAGAAGACATTCAAGAAATACATAAGTCACATATGTCGCTAAGCACGTTGCACACATTCAAATATAAATAGGGGCAGGTGACTCACTGGTATAACCAGTACAAGGTATCAGAAAACTGTTGCTGTAACCACCGACACCGGTTAGTTGCCTAACTCCAGTATTTCATGGAGTTTCAATGAAATTTTAAGCGTACAGGAAATCGTGTGGCTGTAAGCCATTAAGTTTTTGTGCTGTTGCTTAATTTTGTGCACACACACCTGCCGTTAGGTACAATCTTCCTAATTAGCTTTCTCCCTTGTTCAGCGCTCCGTTTCTGCTTGCAATTTATCATCCTTTGTACGAAGAAAAACAGGTTTATGAGACTTTCATGCAAGGTAATTGCCTTTCCTGCACATGAAGTACACAGGAGTATGTGGAATTGCGAATTTCCTTCACAGAAAACAAAGAAAAGCGTGCAGGTTGTTGATCCACTCCGGCTTTTACAGATTAGTTAAAGAGTCCTGTATCATTTTTTGTTCCGTAATTACTACGTGGTTCCAAAAGTTATCATTATACTGCGTTTACCGTCTTAAATGAACACTATTTTTTTGTTCTTGAGCTTCAAGGCTCAGCAAAGTTCGCCAGTCTTGAAACGCAATCACGTATTTTAAAAGAAAATTCTTGGGCGCCTAAAAATAGATACTAATGGCAGTTTTTAAACACCAAAAAGGTGTCGCATACACGGACTAAGCATTATATTTTATATCACAAATGTGTAGTTACTTCCATGTTTTCAAATTAAAAATGAAATTAGTCGTAATTAAAAATTTTGCCAGTATAAATGCGGATGCTATAGCATACATATCCTTCTATGTGCATTCAAAATACGGGAACACAGTTGCCAAATAATTTAACAGCTAAAATAAGACCTCAAGCTTTCCTGGTGACGTATACAGTCTCGGGCAGACAGCCAGGTGAAAAGATGATTAGATATCAACGTTTAGGGAGTGTGCATATCTCCCATCATCACGATATTTATAAAATGTTATAACCACAAATGAAACACTGGATATAACAAAACTATAAACAAAGACAAAACGCTATCAAAATTCGCATTACTGAACAAAAGACTGTTTTCAGTAAATTAGATGCCAGGTCAGGAGATGGCGTGATTATAGAAAATTGTGTCAAAGAAACGTAACTACTTAACTTGGTTATTAAGCTGTATTGATCTTTGTTTCTTAATTCGACGATTTCCATTTTTAACGCCGGTTTCCAAGAGGATATGAACTGAAATGCAGCATCACGATTAAGCGTGCTCCTTTCAGAGGATATCGCCAAAGCCCCCTTAATACTCCGCTCCCAGCAACTGTTGCATTTTACCAAGATGGCAAAATGATACCTAATATCCAATATTAGATATCTAATTGAAATCTTATCATCTTTTCAACAGGCTGGCTGCTCGAGACGAAGGTGAGCGAATTTAAAAGCTGTTCGGCATAAGTTAGAAATAAATTCACTTTTGTTTGCATGACGAGGAAAAAAACATAATAGCGACTTAACATTTGAGAATAGTTTGGTCTGAGATAATCAACGATATTAAGAATCTAATTCTATAGCAAAATTACATATTTTTTGAGTAAATCGTAGCTTATCTCTTATGTAAAATTCCAATGAAGAGGACTTCCAAGATACTCCCAGAAAATTAATTCATAATGAAATAATTTTCAACAATGGTAGCTTATTAAACTATTAGAACCATTTTTGAGATAGTCAACCTTTTCTAAATATTTTCTGAGTAAAACATAGTTTCGGATGGAAGGGTTTTCTTGAACTGTTTGCACTGATACATAACGTTTTAGTACATAACTTTCATTTTTTAAGTTATGTTATTAATTATTTAAGGTTTACTCCCAGGTTTTACCTTAACCTAAAAAAAGAATGGTATTTCTAAGCTCTGTGTATCCTGTACTTATTTGAACATCATTTCATTCATCGTCCGGTATGACTTAACGTTGGAGGTTTTGTCTTATCCTGAAAGATGAATGTCTGGTAACTCTCAGCTCTATGTACCCTGTACTCATTTGAACATCATTTCATTCATCGTCCGATATGACTTAACGTTTGAGGTTTTCCCTTATCCTGAAAGATAAATGTCTGGTAACTCTAAGTTCTATGTATCATGTACTCATTTGAACATCATTTCATTCATCGTCCGATATCACTTAACGTTGGAGGTTTTCTCTTATCCTGAAAGATGAATGTCTGGTAACTCTAAGCTCTATGTACCCTGTAGTCATTTGAACATCATTTCATTCATCGTCCGATATGACTTAACGTTGGAGGTTTTCCCTTATCCTGAAAGATAAATGCCTGGTAACTCTAAGCTCTATGTACCCTGTACTCATTTGAACATCATCTCATTCATCGTCCGATATGACTTGACGTTGGAGGTTTTCTCTTATTCTGAAAGATGAATGTCTGATAACTCTAAGCTCTATGTACCCTGTACTCATTTGAACATCATTTCATTCATCGTCCGGTATGACTTATCGTTGGAGGTTTTCTCTTATCCTGAAAGATGAATGTCTGGTAACACTAAGCTCTATGTACGCTGTACCAATTTGAACATCATTTCATTCATCGTCCGATATGACTTAACGTTGGAGGTTTTCTCTTATCCCTAAAGATGAATGTCTGGTAACTCTAAGCTCCATGTATCCTGATGTTCACACTAGCTAAACAGTTAACCAAGTTTGGATAACAGATGCAATTCTTGTTTCTTGCGCGTTTTGATCCCATATTTTACAACACCGTTTGTGCTTTATGCATTTCGTAATCATAACAGCTTTGGCAACATATCACGTCCAAATAGTGTCGTCGATCGGATTGGCTTTATGGAAAACCCTCAAATCTTATTTATAATTGGAATACTGCCCTTTATTTGCTGTAAATTATCTATTTGGTTGAACTGAACGAGTCTGCATATATTTAAAACAATTGCCGTTTAGGCCGAAATTCTATCCTGATAAGAACAGAGATGATACCACTGTGCAAGAACTCTGGCAGATACTCTCCGATTTCTCAACGACTTGAATATGCTTGAACCATTATCCAATTGAAGTAAATTAGTTTTTCACATAATTACCTACGCTTCCTTATAATGGTAGCGCTGTAATCCGACTGGGAGTGCACGCAGCTGTTTTCCTGCAGCTTGCTCGAGTAAACGAACCTTGAACTTTCTGCAAAAAATACATCACAACCATGCAAGATGAAATCACGTAGTAGCGAAAACCATGCAAGTGTTGCAAATATTCACAGTTCTTATCGAAATGAAATTCGCTGTCCAGTATTTTTTAATTTTGTAGTGCTTCTGCAGTTCAGTAAAGAATTATCATAATTTTTTACGGTAATAATTTTTAGCACTAAAATTCGTGCTCTTATATTCTGTTAGCTACACGCCATAATAGTTTCATTGTTGGTACTCCTGGTTCCCGCCTGTGAGAACCAGGCAAAATCGGACATGTTGAAATGAAATGTGTAGTGTTTAACGCCCGCTTTTACTACATACGGCACCGCAGGCGATGACACTGATGATACATGAGCAACGGTGGAATGAGATGGCGGGGGAAACCGGAGATCCCGGAGGAAACCCGCCCCAGCGCCGTGTTGTCCACCACAAATCTCACTTTGCGGTCGCCTGGGATCGAACCCGGGCCGCCTTGGTGAGAGCCAAGCGGTCTAACCACTGAGCCACGGCGCGGCCCAGGCATGTTCAGTATCGCCTACCGCTACAATGGAGGTAACATACAGTTAAAGTTGATGTTAGAGGAAGATCCGGAGTTTCTTTCAAGCGTAATCACTGCTGATGAAACTACGTGTTTTTGATCCTGAGAGCAAACAGCAAAGCTCAGTGTGGAAATCTCCTTCATCACCCACCCCCCAGAAAGCAAAAGTGGTTGCTTCTGCTGGAAAAGTTATGGTCATCTCATTCTTTGATATTCATGGAATGGTTTATCAACATGTTGTACCTGTACACACATCAGTAACTGGACAATACTACAGGGATGTCCTGAAAACATTGTAAGTCCATAGCAGGCGCAAAAAACCACATTTCCATGAAGCAGGCTGGATGCTGCACCACGACAATGCGCGGCCGCATATTGCCAAAGCTGTTGCTGAATATCTTGCAAAAATATACGTGAAGTGCACCCTTCACCCTCCCTATAGTACGGATTTAGCCCCATGTGACTTTTTTCTACTCCTTAACTTGAAGAAACGCCTTCGTGGGGGGCATTATCCATCATCAGAAGCAGTGGTAAAGGCTGCGGAAGCGATTTTGAAGGATCTCTCAAAAAATGGTTTCCAGCATGTCTTTGAAGACTGACAGAAACACTGAGACAAGTGCATGACATTCAGAGGAGACTATTTTGAGAAGGACCATCAAAATTATGAGGATGAGTAAAGTTACGCTGTCAAAAAAATGTGGGCATTCTTTATTGAACAACCCTCGTGTTCTTGTAAAAGTTTATAGTATTCTCTGACACGTACAAAGTGGATAGATAAAATATTTCATTCTACCAAAATTATATATAAATATTGCACCTGAAATGCACGTTCTGTTATTGAATAAAAGAGATGTTTTCACAAAAATGGCCCAGTGTTTCCATAAGTTTGATTTTCTTAACAACAAAACAGATACGATTTTGATTAAAATAGCATAGGTTTTAATTTCACGACAAATAAAATACATATCTTAAATTTTCTGAGAATTTTCTCAGAAGTATTCTTCATTGTAGATGACTTTTGCAAAGCTGGTAAACCGTAAAAAATACACAAAATCTTAAGTCTTCAAAACATGTAGTACACTTTTCTTTGAAGCACAATTTATTTTAAATACACTTTTGTAGAGTGAGACATTTCCGAGACATACCCTGTTATTTGTATGAAATTTTTCAACTTTTATAATTTCGTCAAATAACACAATGTTATTCCCCTGTTCACCGGTTTCTAGAATCTATATTCTTATTATGCAAGCTTTAATTTTATCGTTATTGAACTTTCAAGTCAAATTAAATAAAGTAGTTTATAAATTTTTCAGGTATAATATGTTTGCTACCTTAAATAATGCTAGAGGTTAATGGATTGCAGTAACCTTAAAAATCTACTCATCTAATCCATCTAAAACAGTCTTTCTTTTGTTTACTTCTACTCCAGAAATATAATTCAAATTACATTTCTACTATAATCTATCTCAACCTAGTTTGATCCTGCTGTAAACATCTGGGTGGGAATAGAGACAGAGACAAAACGCTTAAGCTGTTGATTGGTTTAGCGAAGTTAATGGACGTTTACTTTTATTTGCATACGTACGATAAACCCCTCCTGTAAGTACAGTACTGTAAGTAGTTTTCTGATCACTGCTCTGTGACAGAGAGAAAAGTATGCAAATGTTTCGATTGTTATAAACGTAATAGCCTCTCATTTTATCTTTCTGCTTCACATATCACATAGATGTGTTCTGTATACTATATACAGATTAGACAAAAGACAGTTGAAATTATACACACTATTAACTTATTATGTTAAATTAAGCTGCATTTTATTTAACAATTACTAAAGGATACTTGCATTCCTATACCAGGCTGCTCTCTAACAACGAGGTCTGTATCGAGTTGAATGCTGATTAAGATGTTATTGTTTATAGTGTGGAGTTACTTACACTGTATTTCCTGTACATCTCGCGTACGTCACAAGTCCAAGGACGCTTATGTACGAGGCATGTTTTTTAAGTCAATACCGTATTGAAATTAAAAAAAGACGTGCATAGATATCGCAATAATTTTATTTTTACATGAAAGCCTGTACTTTAATCTACTTTTCTACATAATTTCCGTGAATATTGAGGCACTTGTCATAACGTGGCACCAGTTTATGAATACCCTCCTCATAAAATTCTACCGCCTGACGTGTTAACCACAGTATCACAACTGTTTTGACTTCGTTATCGTCTTGAAGACGCTGACCGCCCAGATGTTTCTTCAAGTGCAGGAACAAATTGTAGTCGCTGAGCGCCAGATCAGGGCTGTATGGAGAATGATCTAGAGTTTCCCATTGAAAAGATTTGATGAGATCTTTGGTCCGATTAGCCACATGTGGACGGGCATTGTCATGCAGCAAAACGATACCCTTACTCAACTTGCCACGTCTTTTGTTCTGGATTGCACGGCGCAGATTGTTCAATGTCTCACAATAAGACGCTGCATTGATTGTCTCATTACTCCTTTTCTGTCCCAAAAAAACTGTGCACATGATTTTCCGGGAAGAAATTGTTTGCTTAAACTTCACTTTTGTGTGTGATGATGAATGTCGCCATTCCATGGATTGTTGTTTCGATTCTGGTGTGACGTAGGCCACCCATATTTCGTCACCAGTAACAATTTGGTCTAAAAAGTCTTCACCTTCATTGTGGTACCGCTCAATGAAAGCCAATGCACTGCCTAAACGTTGGGTTTTGTGCAAATTCGTCAACATTTTCGGAACCCAACGTGAACACAATTTCCGGTACTTCAAGTTCTCTGTCAGAATGCGATACAAAACACTACGAGAATATTGAGCAAAATAGTCGCACAATGATGAAATTGTAAAGCGTCTGTTTTCTCTCACCTTTTCGTCCACTTTCTGCACCAAATCTTCAGTAAAGACCGAAGGACGCCCACTCCGTTCTTCATCATGCACATTTGTGCGGCCATCTTTAAATGCTCTCAACCATTTCCTTACCATTCCATCACTCATAATGTTTTGTACGTAAACTTCACAGATCTTATGATGAATATCGATCGGTTTTACGCCTTTAGCACTAAGAAATCGTATAACAGCCCGTACTTCACAAACGGCGGGACTCACGATTGTCGGAGGCATCTTAAACACTCAGTAACCAACGTGTACAATGAAGAATCAGACTGTAATGGCATCAGTGTGTAGACAAGAGATGTAAGTAAACAGCGCGCATGCACGGAACGCCGATCGTAGCGCTGCAGCGGCGGAATCGCAAAACAGTACTGACTTAAAGAAACACGCCTCGTACATGCAATTTAAAGTCAGTAAGCTTTTCATCGTGGAGCAGGTCGGTGCTTCAGCTGAAATGAAACACAATCAGGTGAAACGTTTAAAAAGTGGCGAGGGGCCAATGATCGCACATTGTTACGCGGTGCTTAAAGAAAGAAACCCGGACTCATCTATAAAAAGACATTGACAAAGAAACTGGTGATCTTGATGTTTCCCCAAGTAGTGTACATAGTGTGAGAATGGAACAGCAAGCATCCGCAACTCTATGAACACCGGGAAAATCGCGTAAATGGAAACAGCGCATGGAGAAATACGACGATTTTACGAAAAGTGATTATTTTGTCAGAAAATGAATCAACTCTTAGATTTAATACTTAATGGGTAACCCAAATCTATTTATTTATTATCTAGAAGTTAGCGCTGCTATATATACTGCTAGGGTTACAAAACTTATGTACATGCATGTAGTGTCTAACACGTGGCGAGTTGAGTCAGCTCCGTCTTGTTGTTTACAGCAGGATTAAACTAACGTGAGATAGAGTATACAGTTTTAATTACTATAAAAAACTACAATTTTAAATTTCCTTGTCTGAAACTGGTATACATCTCCTAAAGGGACTGCCATCAGTAGATCAAGCTGGTTCTTCAGTTCAAGATATCCGGGTTGTCATCTTTCTAGTTCCACATAATCATTTGTATCTGTCCGTTCTGATTCGCTCCTTTGCCTGTCCTGGGATTCTCCTTCTTTCGGCGACTTCTGCTCTTCCTTCGAATATCCACAACTGACTTCTATTTATCGGTCGTGAATCTTAAATTAGGTCATCTTAAGTCTGGTAATCCGTCTCTTCAGTTTCTCCTGGTCTTAATATTTCCCTCCGACGATCTCTTAATAGAAACGCTTTTCGCCATGCAAACAGAACGTCATTTAAAACCTTCGGATAGCAATTACCTCCTAAAACATTTGACTAACGATTTAAGTTAACATTCTTGTATATTCCCATATACTCCTTGCCCACCTACGAGAAAATTAATAAGGTAATTCTTGCAATTGTCTCCGTTAACAATGATGTGACAGAGAAATAAGAATTTGTAAGAACACTTCAACAAAAGTAGAGAAAGTCATTTGAGTACAGAGTTAACATATTTTTCAAACAAAACCAAGGTGAATAACACATTTTGTGTGGGATGGATAAAGGAAAATATTCCTGTAAGGGGTTTTCGTACCTCTGTGAATCATTGAACTACTGGCATCCTAAGGGTCTCGGCACAGGGAAGGTTGAAAGGAGCAACCCCAGATTATGTGGCTCTGTGGAGGGGTTGCAAGGCAGAGGCCATTAACAACCCCCAAATACTTTCAGAAGTAATCAACCATACCGTCGTATGTAAGCTTTCGAAGTGGAATTTTCTGTCTATGCCTCAAAGCACCCTAGATCACAGGTACCAAGGAAGATAATGTTACAAGGGAGCTCTGCCAATTGTCTTGGAACGGAACCTGCAGCAAACAGAGCTTTATCAACAAAACAGAAGCAGCTGGAGTTAGTGTGTAAAAATTGTTTCCGAAGGCTTGACGGACAAAGATTTTGGGTAGCATTCTAGCTAAGGCTACTTCTACGGTTATCTGACGAACAGTCTGCTTGAAAAGTTAATGAAATCTACATCAAGCACTGGCCTCGCCGTGGCTGGGTGGTTAGCCTCTCGAATTCATCCCACCCACCCATCCATCCATCCATCCATCCATCCATCCATCCATCCTTCCATCCTTCCATCCTTCCATCCATCGAGTCTGTTTAGTTAACTCATGTGCACCTTGGCCGCTGCCTTTGATGAACCCTTATAATCGTATTACAACCCCGGCCCTCCTTCTCCCAGACCTTTCTGTAAGGTTGCCACCTTTCTCGATACGTCATGGGTATCGTACGAGGTTTCGTCAAAATAAATTAGCTTATGTCCATAAGTGCAAAACTTCCTTAGTTTTGAGTATATATAGCCAAGCTAAAATTCTACTGGATTCCATAATAACTCTTATCTTATTCAAAGTGCGGTATTTGAAACCCAGCTCCTTTAGGAGACAGCGCAAAGTGCAACGCCCATAAGGAAAATCACAAATTTCTTGAAAATGTGCAACCAATTCGTCTAAGGTGGGCGCTCTCACTTTTGCATAGAATCTATAAATTTCTCGACGAATTAAATTGCATGTGAAATTATCTACTTTAGAGAAACGTTTTCTTTTGTTTTCACACTTGATCGGCGTCTTTGGTATTCCTTTCGTCACAATATTTCTTACTGTATTTCTGTGAATACCCAGAATTTATCATCAGGTTCATTGTATGACCCCTTACCAAGATTATATGTCAGCACATATTTATATGTGTTCAAAACAAGCGCTTGAATTTGCTTATAAACAGTTCCCGTTAAAACTTTGTTTTTTGAGGCTTCTCCAGTAATATAACTCGGCCCAGTTATTCACACTGTCTTCACTTTGATTATTTTCACTTGACTGAAAGTTATCTACCACTTCATTTGCATTTACCACTGCATTTCCCTCCCACGGTCTCCACATCGTGACCCACAACGAATTTCTGCACGTAATGAAACAGATCAACTAGAAGTTGGAACTTTGGCAACTGAGACTCCACGTGGAGTAAACATTCGACTGTCATTTCCATAAAATCAGGGTTGCTATTGGTCCTCAACGACAGTGTTCCATTTCTGAAGTGTGGAGATAGATTTATGACGGTCATTAGTGGGCGGGAGGGTGAGCTTCCTTTGAGGGGCAAACTGCACTCGCGTTCACTAGACAGACTTTACACGTTCGTATCTTTTATACAAACTGTTGGAAAGTGAACTACTGTAATAGAGAAATTGTGTAAATGTAACCAATTCGTAACAGTTTAAGAAAATTGTTAACGTTTTATAATTGTTTTAAGCTAAAATTATATCAGGACTTTGTATTACGACATTGTCTTAGTTATAAAATTTATATACACCTTTATACCTCTATAGTGTTGAATTAACTTGTGTTTGATCACCACAAAGTGAGATTCGCAAGGCGCTGGGGCGGGTTTTCTCTAGGATCTCCGGTTTCCCCCGTAAACTCATTGCACTGGTGCTCCATCTTCATCTCAAGTATCATCAGTTTTAGCGCCTGAGGTGCCGATGAACTAAAAGCTGGCGTTAGACAGTACACATTTAATTTCTGCATCAAGTATTTACTTTATCTAATCATTACTGCTGGAATTTGGATCACGTAGCTATCAATGTCAACCACATTAAGATAACAAAAAAAAACTGTCTACTTAGGAGCAAGAAAAATTGAGACAACGTTTAATTAAATAAAATAGAAGAGATCTTAACATCTAGAACTCTGAGCCTTGTTCACCATTACCTTCTGTAGTTGCAATAACGTCAAAAGAATTTGAGATTCGTAAAGCCTAAACCTACGAGTGGCTGATTCGAAGACTGGTATCTAGCATGACTTCCTGATTACTTTCCACTACAAAGGCATAAACATTTAGAACAATAAAAAATCAATGCAAAGGGTATGGACATACGAGGGCTATCCAGAAAGTAGATTACGTTTTCGTCTGTTTCCGCTAGGGGCGGGGCTAGCGCGGCCATCTTGGGGTCAGAGCGTTGCGCAGCTCAGTCGGCATCTAGCCGTGCTAGTGAGAGGTTCGTGCTGTGCTCCGTTCAGATACTGTGACGGTTTGAAATGTCTGCGTTAATTGAAAATCCCGCGAGCTGCGAGGTGCGTGCAGTAATAAGGTTTCTGACTGCAAAAAACTGTAAACCGATAGAAATCTATCGGCAGCTTTGTGAAGTGTATGGGGACAACATTATCACTGAAGGTGGAGTGCGTCAGTGGGTCATCAGATTTAAAAATGGCCGAACCAATGTTCACGACGAAGATCGAAGTGGGAGACCCAGTATAGTGACTGCCGAACTTGTCGAAAAGTCGATGCTAAAGTCCGTGAAAATCGAAGGTTCACAATAACGGAACTTTCTTTGAGTTTTCCACAAATTTCGCGAAGTTTGTTGCACGAAATCATCAGCGAAAAGCTTGGTTACCACAAGTTTTGTGCAAGATGGATTCCAAAAATCTTGACAGAGGACCACAAAAATCAACGAATGGCTGCAGCGTTGAACTTTTTGGACGTTTACCATAAGATGGTGACTCTTTACTCGATTGCATCGTTACTGGTGACGAAACATGGGTGAAACACGTGAACTGTGAAACGAAATTGCAATCAATGCAGTGGGGGCACACAAGTTCTCCCCAAAAACCCAAGAAATGCATGCAAACAATGTCGGCAAGGAAGATGATGGCGACTGTTTTTTTGGGACAGAAAAGGTGTGATTTTGGTGGACTTCCTGGAAAGAGGCACTACAATAAACTCTCAAAGGTATTGCCAAACTCTCCAAAAACTCAGAAGAGCCATTCAAAACAAGCGCAGAGGAATGTTGAGCTCTAAGATCTTGTTGATTCACGACAACGCCCGGCCCCACACGGCAAATGTCACTCGTGAAGTTCTTGAATCTTTTAAGTGGGAGTTGTTTCCTCATCCGCCGTACAGTCCCGACCTGGCACCGAGCGACTTCCACCTATTCCCAGCAATGAAGAAGTGGCTGGCTATGCAGCGTTTTGATGACGACGCACAGCTGCAAGAAGAGGTAACGAAGTGGTTGAAGGCGCAGGCGGCCGAATTTTTCGACGAAGGAATTTCCAAGCTCGTACATCGCTACGATAAATGCCTTAATTTGAATGGTGACTATGTCGAAAAGTAGTATTTGAGTGTGGCTTTCATCTGTATATAATAAAATTTGTTTCCTATACTTTGTTTACTTTTTATTCCAAAACGTAATCTACTTTCTGGATAGCCCTCGTACAATACAAAAGATACTATCCATTCTAAATTGCTATGCATTGTGTATACCACATTTTATTTCATATACTGTTTTGTTGAAATTATTCCTAAAAAGACACTTCCTACTTTCTTTGATACATACTAACAATGAAGTTCTCTATCTGGCAATATGCATGTTACTAGAGTCTCAAATCTAAAAAAATGGGAATATGCTTTGATTTAACACCAAACTTTGCATTTAAGGTTAGCGTCCTCCAGGAATGTGGTTACAAGGTTTAAAAAATCCTCCCATCGCATGGAGAAACTTTCAAAAAATTGAATTTTCTCAGAAATATACAACAAATTTGATTAAATCACACCATGTATACGGTAAATTAAATACGAGGGTGGTCTGAAAAGTTTCCGACCTCAACATGAAGATGGCAACAACACTCATAAATAAAAGATAGTGAATTTTGTTGTTCATTTGTTGTGAGTTACTCAGCAAAGTTTCAGCCGTTTTGGACGCTCAGTTGTTACGTTAACAGTCTTTTTAGCTAGTTGATGTGTTTTTATGAAAATGGACAATATCGAGTATCGAGCTGTCATTAAATATTTGTTTTTAAAAGGCAATACGCCTGCGCATATCAAGGATGAGTTGGATTCTGTGTTTGGGGGCTCTGCACCATCATTTACCACAGTGAAATTTTAGGCACCTGAATTTAAACGTGGCCGTAAGAGCTTGGGAGACGATGTACGTTTGGGACGTCAAAAACTGCAACTACCAACGTAAACATCCCCAAAGTTCACCTAATGGCGCTAGAAGACCGCCGAAATAAAGTGACAGACATAGCAGAGTCTACGAACATGTCAAAAGAACGTTTTTGTCACATATTAAATTAACATTTAGACATGAGAAAGCTGTCCGCGCGGTGGGTGCCGTGATTGCTCACGTTAGAGCAAAAACGTGTTCGAATGAACATTTCCAACGCGCTGTTACCGCAGTTTAGGCACAGTAAATCCGAGTTTTGGCGCCGATCACTTACTATAGATGAAACTTGGG
This sequence comes from Mantis religiosa, assembly GCA_030765055.1. Classification (NCBI taxonomy): domain Eukaryota; kingdom Metazoa; phylum Arthropoda; class Insecta; order Mantodea; family Mantidae; genus Mantis; species Mantis religiosa. Next base: position 13,576,331 of record CM060958.1, read on the forward strand.
TACACCATTATACGCCGGAAACAAAAATAGTCCAAACAGTGGACTGAAAAGTGGGAAACGGCTCCAAAAAAGCAAAAACTGTTTTTCGGCTGGGAAAGTGATGGCGAACAACAGGAAAGCAAATTTCCTTTCACCTACCATCACCCATTCATGGGACAGCCCTCTGATGCTTGTTAACTGAATGTTTTAGGCACAGAACGAAGGAGCTGGGGTAATCGAGAAGGTCACGTCATTAGAGAAGGCTTTGAGCACCACTGTACGACATCAATCTTGTACACAAGTAATGTGCACTTAGAGAAAACTCAAGAAAGACTGGTTGGAACGTAGATTTTAACTTCATTTCTGCTTCGACTTTATCAAAAAGTCATCTCGTGTAATTTGTCTCAAATAAGAATCGAATGAGAGCCGATCACGTCACGGCGATGCCATTCCTCTTCAGATGAATAAAATATGCAATTGCGTGACCATCCTAGACGTTATCTTGACCAAGCCAAGGTAAAGCAAATAACACATTCATTTGACAGCCGGTATCGACACATCAGTATCTAACATCATCTCTTTGCCAACACCAAACAACCTTTTTGACGGGTAAAAAAAAAAAAAAAAGAAGCAAAACTCGTTGGCCAGACTTCACAGCGGATGGACACGGCAAATAAAAACAAAACCCACCACTTAACACATTCCTTCAAAAAAACAAAAACCTGCTACGACTAGACCATAAAAACAAACGAAATGCTATGGATATAATTGTTTCATCGCTTCTGGGAGATATTACGGAATATGTAATGAAGTGAAAAAAGAAAATGACCATATAACTACATGGTAGCCGCTTCATTTCTTTTGTTTTTGGAATGAATACAGAAGCAACACGCGCTGTAACAGTATACGTTCATAAAAATGGCTTGCAAGGCGAAACTTGCCTGAGAGGAAATAAGCGCGGGTCATGCTATGATGAAACGTGTTCGGAAAATCACGAGTTGAGAGTGTATCAGTTTTCGTATTCCTCAATATCCAAGTTTTGCAAAATCTGAGAACCTTAAACGTACATATACCCTTAAACAAGACAAAAACAAAAATAAGCACAAACCGTAAGTGTATATTTTTTTAGTCCACATCGTTTCCACGGTCGGTTTACAATGTTCTCACGGAACCCGTCTCTTAAGCTTTGTTCTAATGAATCCTCTCATAACTAAGTCTCAGTTACTAAACGTGTACTGATAGCCAAGCGGTTATGTATGTATGTCTGTATGTATGTATGTATTTTTTTTTCTTTATTGATAATCAGCATGCCCCACTACATAGTAGTATTACATGCATTACATTACATTTTTCCAACATTTGATTTTACAAATTTTACATATTTACATGTTAATATTACATTACATCTTTTAGCAGTTGATTTCACAAGTTCTACATATTTACATATCTTTACAGATTAATTGAATTTATGTATTTACAGAATGCTTTTAAGTGGTGTTTTACCAGACTCTCGTTGGTCACTGGCCACTTGCTTCCATTTAGAGTTACATCTTGTATTAGCTTGGCTCTTTGTTGACTTTTGTCTACACATTCGTATATTAAATGGTTTACAGTTTGTTGGGAGCTGTTACATGTGCATTTTGGATCGTCTGCTATATGGAATCGGTGTAAATAAGCTTTGGTTTTTCCGTGGCCGGAAATTATTGCTGTGAAAATTGGTGATAAAGGAAGCTTCCTCTTCAGTCTATCTTTTATTGTTGGAAAGAATAATTTGCTGAGAGCCCCTTTGTCCGTGGCATTCCACCTATTCTGCCAGACCTGATGTCCTGTTTCTTCTATTTCAGAAATAATTACAGATTTAGGTATCAAACTGTAGCTATTGGGCAGATCTCCATCTAGAGCAGCGGATTTCGCTAGTTTGTCTGCTAACACATTTCCACATATACCTACATGGGCTTTCACCCAACTGAAATGTATTCTCCATTTTTGTCTTTGTAAGGTTTTACATATATTAAGGGTTTTCTCTGCTATGGAGTTATGTTTATTATTATTCCGCAGAATAGCTAGGGTTACTGTACTGTCTGAATATATCGCTACAGTCTTCTCTTCCTCCGGTGTGTTGTTAAAGTTTTGAAGTTCTTGTAGCGCTTTCAATATGGCCAGTTGTTCTGCCTGATTATTAGTACATCTTCTGTCTAGCTTGTATTTTAACTCTCGAATTGAAGTCCCTTGTTTGAATATTATAACTGCTGCACCCACTTGCTCTCCTATTTTGCTTCCATCCGTGTAGATTTTGAATATAGAGTCTTCATCATCAGCTTCATGTATGTATGTATGTATGTATGTATGTATGTATGTATGTATGTATGTATGTATGTATGTATGTATGTATGTATGTATGTATGTATGTATGTATGTATTTATTTATTCACTGCAATTGGGTACCACCCAGTGGCAGAGTTAAGAATACAGATCAAATTACAAATACTAGATTTACAACAATAACACAATAAACAATACATTCATGATATTATTTTACTTTAGTCACTTAAAACATATCTAATTACTTCTCTATTTACATATTATATAACATTATAATTCAAAAGTTAAACTATAAACCATCTAGATTTTTTCTAAATTTCTTCATCAACAGGGGACAGCCCTGAAAGACTGCTACAGGCAATTCATTCCATTCTTCAATGGTTCTATTAACAAAAGAAAAATTTCCTACGTCGGTTCTGCATCTTCTACCCTTAATTTTATACCTATGATCGTTTCGTCTATAATAATCCGGATTATCTAACCTTACACTAACGTCCACCCAAGCCTTTACACCAGCATTAGCTTTGAATAATGCTACCAACCTATGTTTTTTACGCCTAATTCTTAATTCCTCCCATTTAGTCTCATCTCCTTTTATAGGCCCAAAATACTTGCCTCTTTTTATAAATTTTATTGACCTCTTCTGTATTTTTTCTAATGGATCGATTTGGTTAGCTCTATACGGGTCCCAGCATGCTACTCCATATTCCATAACCGGCCGCACTAAGGCTTTGTAGGCAATTTCCCTGGAACTAGCGCTCCCCTTTTGCAATATTCTCATTACGAAATGTAATGCCTTCCACGCATTCCTAGATGTGGAATTTACTTGCTCGTCCCATCCAGCATTACTTGCCCGGTACACTCCCAAGTATTTGCAGCTGTCCACCTGTGGAATTTGCACCCCTCCCATGTGATAGTTAACAATAATTTTGCCCTTAGTTCTACTAAAAACAATGGACTTACTTTTCTTGGCATTAATTGACATTTTGTTAGCCGCAGCCCAATTACAGATTTCATTTAAATCATCCTGAAGAGCGGTTTCATGCACTGTATTCCAAATTTTATTATAAATGATACAATCGTCTGCAAACAACCTTATCTGACAGTTAATATTAACAGTAATGTCATTAACAAAAACGAGAAACAGTAAAGGTCCTAGTACTGAGCCTTGCGGCACACCCGAACTTACGGTTCCCCTATCGGACAGCTCTTTACCTACTTTAACTTTTTGCGTTCTCCCTTTCAAAAAAGGTTTAACCCATAATACTACGCGTTTGTCAATTCCTGTATTAGCTAGCTTACAAATAAGTAAACTATGTGGCACTACATCAAAAGCTTTAGAAAAGTCAATTACCACTGCACCAGTTCTTCCCCCTGCATCTACCTCATCTGCCAAATCTTGAAATAATGAAGTAATTTGACTTTCGCACGAAAACCCAGGTCTAAATCCATGTTGCACTTCATTAAACCACTTTTTATTTTCTATCTCCTCTCGTATATATTCTGCAATTAAATTATAGACAAGTATGTACTGTATGCCCACGACAAGAAGGTTAGAGGGGCAGAGGAGCTTTAGCTGTTGATCTGCTCCGGTAGCGGATCTGTTTATTAGGAAATTAGTGTATGAGAGTTTATGCTACCAGATGTAATGCTTGTTGCAGTAAATGCAGCGATAGATATTATGTACTGGGTAGTTTGTGACAACACTTGCGTATTTTAAACGAACCTGCCATCCTTGTCATACTGGGAAGGTGAGCATATACCTCGAGGAGACAGCAAAAGTGATTACGTCAGACATTCCTCTAGCTTGCCTTCTTATCCTGGGCAAACTATAGGAGCTAGATCCACAATGGATCGCATACCGAATATCATTTTGATATTTTTATTGTAGAAATAAGAAATGTGTATTACACACATTGTAATATAACTTCCAATTGCTAAGGTTTACTTGATTTTCTGGCATTTATGCTCCCATATATACACTACCCTCTCTTTTGAACTAAATGAAATAAATAAAGGTTTTATTCCTATATGTAAAATCAAATAAAAATGTAAATTAACTTAGTATCGTGTGTGTAAACTCTACTTCTATTACAGCCCTCATTCTATGGCACATGGATGAGAACAAATGACTAGTGAAATTTTGACGAGAGGATACTTCGCATTATATGCCAGCAACATTCATAACAAATGAATGAGGCCGAGTGTTTACATAACCAATATTAAGTCAATTTTATAATAACACTGCATTTATTTTGAAAACAATGTTATTTACGTTTTTATAAATGCAAAATATAAAATATTATTTATCTTCTGAAAAAAAAGCATAAGTCATTGCTATTAAATGAGCAATAATAAAAAGAAACTTACACATCAAGGACTAGAACTCGTGATGGTCTACTTACTAGACACATGCATTTTACCGCTCGGCTACCATACATAGGCCAAGTCACAAAGCGTCTCCCTATATATCGCATAGCTTTGAAATGAACCCAGAGTACCCCCGGCTGACCTAGTGAGCTCCAGGGCGTGCTCCAGCGTCTCAACCCGAAAAAGGCGGCGGGACCTGATGGCATAACGCCAATCATGCTCCGTCACCTTCCTTTCAGGGCCGTGTTATTTCTCACAAGAGTCTTCAATATGTGTCTCGCTCTGTGTCACTTTCCGAGTAGCTGGAAAGAGGCTCGGGTGATACGCATTTCGAAGCCAGGGAAAGACCCGGTTGATCGGGCCAACGACCGCTCCATCAGCCTCCTTTCTGTTCTCTCGAAAGTTTTCGAGAGACTTTTCTTAGCCCGCTTGTCCCCCCTTCTGGGAGACATTCAAGCCATCCCTCCTCGCCAGTTTGGCTTTCGTCCTGGGTATTCTACGTCACAGCAGTTGCTGCGCTTGGTGGAGGCTGCAGCCCTGGGTTTCCAGGACAAGTCATTCACCTCAGCGGTTTCTCTGGACGTGGAAAAGGCCTTCTCTACGACCTGGAATGCGGGACTTCTATACAAATTTATCCAACTGGAGCTACCCACTCACGTCATACATCTTCTACATTCTTTCCTAAAACATAGATTCTTCACTGTCACAGTGGCGGGAGAAACATCTACACGAAGGTCTATCCGCGGCGGAGTCCCCGAAGGTTCTGTGTTATCCCCGACGTTCTATAGTGTCTACGTGGCTGATCTTCCCACTGAAGAGCACGTCAACATGACGCAATATGCTGACGACGTGCTGCTATTTTCCACAAACAGACACCCACGCAGAACCTCCAGCCCCATTCAACGGTATTTAAACCTCCTCCAGGATTGGTGCACGCTTTGGCGATTGTCCATTAACACGGAGAAAAGCCAAGCGATACTGTTCACCAAGCGCCGCTTTCCCGCCAACTTCCCCACATTCACCTACTTCGGGCAAGGGATTAGGTGGGAAAAATCAATCAAATACTTGGGAGTCAAGCTGGACAAGGGCCTAACTTTTCGGGAGCACATCCAGGAGCAAGCTCATCGGTCGTGTGGTGCCATGGCATCACTATACCCTGTGCTTAGGTCTGCGATGTCTGTTTCCCTAAAGTTGCGCCTCTTTATGGCGCTGGTCCTCCCTGTCATGCTTTTTGCGTGCGAAGTCTGGGGTATGGCCGCAGGCTCAAACCTGGTACTGCTCCAACGTGCACAGAATAAATGTCTTCGGATTATTTATTCTGTTTGCACAAGGTTCCCCGTGAGATTACTTTACGAGGCTTCATCCCTCCGATATGTGGAGGATGAAATCAGGCGCCGGGCGACAAAATTCTTCGAGAGTTTGCCTCACCATCAGGGCGCCCTAGTCAGATCCCTTGGGGACTATGTACCTCGTGAGCGTCGCACAAAGCGATACCGTTACCCCGCATGTCTTGCGGTCATTACCGGTAACCACATGATCCCCATTCCAGCCTAAACTAAATTACAGCTATCCAAAATTTACTCTGGAAAACTCAAAATTATACATACCTTCTTCCTGGTTTATTAACTAACCCACCAGCGGTGCACGCTGTCCGTGGCACCCGGTTCAGCATTCCCTGAGGGGCAACAAGCTAACTCCCTACACTAAGCCCACTTAAAATACACCCGTCATTCTGCAACATCCACATCCCGCCACTATGTGGTAAAGCTCTTCCCAGAGCAGGTACACGACTTGACCACCCTTCGGGCTGTTTCAAACAGCCTGCCAGCGTGCAATGAATGAATGAACCCAGAGTGGTATTAAAGCGTATATTGTGAACGTAGCGACATCGAATGCTTCCGATGTTTTCCGAAGTAACTTTGTTTCTGGTAGCTGCTCATTTTTTTTTCTAAGGCTATATATACGACTGGCAAATGTATTTCATTACGCACACTTAAATATTTATGAGAAGTTAAGAGTACCTCTTCTTTCGAATTTTAATATTTTATAGTTTTTCTGAAGATTGAGTCGGGATATTCCTAGACAGATCTACTTCTTTCGATGACAGTTTACGTAGGCTTTACAGATATCTTTAGACAACTCGCCCATTTCTACTCGACTCCCTTTTTCTTGTAGATAATTAATGTTTGAATATTTCGTATAAGCAGACGCAGCTCTAAGCGAATTAATTAGGTGACTCGGAAAATTGACTAACCTAAATTCGCAAAATTTTTGCATCGCAAAAACGTATTTTATACTTGAATATTGGTTTTGAATTTCGATGGGGTTTCCTTCGGTATATGAATCCAGAAGTTCCTTGAAACTACCTTTATTTAAAGAGTCCTGGCTTCCATTATGTCTACGAAATGTCATTTCTTGTCTACTTCCCTAATAGGATATTGTATTAAATGCTGTTAAGTTTAACGTTTTCATTGTATTTTACAATATATAGACGTGAGCTTTGCCGAACAGCGTCTGCAATTTTGTTAGTGTTTTGTTCCCAGCTCCTTCAGTCCGACACAACTATGTTTCCCATACCAACGAGTCTTAAATTTCCCGGTGTTAGCCTATCGGCATTTACCAGGACGCGTTTCTAATCATTTTTTCATAGAGAAAAGAGTGTTTGGAGAATGGAACTCACTAAGTCGTGTATTGGATTCATTGAAAATCCCTTAAATATGAAAAATTAAACACTTAATATATCAGACAATAATCACTGATCACATAAATAATTACGTTTTACTCAGGATACTGTGACTTTGTGGGTTCGCGAAATTAAAAGTCCAATTGCACAAACTCAAAATGTTCTTTATTTCCACCGACTTACAGTTGAACACTTGTCAATTACACAGAATTACGTAATGCACACAATTACGATTCACCAGTTCGTTACAGTTCCACTGCGCGCTCACAGTTACGTACACTCTTCCGATGCAAGTACACAGTCCTCTCGTCCGTTCACTAGCTCGTCAAACACTGACTGTAGTCACTCATTACAGCCCTTTTTATAGGAATATCGCTGTTTTCTCGAAGTCTCTCGTTTCAGTGAATCACCGCGAAGGTTCCAGACGGCAGGGGAAGGGGAAAGAGGTGGCCAGCGACAAGTGACACTTCCCTAATCATCCCCTAAGTTAGTGACTGAGATAAATGGGCGGGTGTTGGCCGGATGCCTCTGGTCCCTTACTCAGCTGTCGCTGGTCGTGCTTTCCGATAATTGGGTGACAATACAAAATGATGATAAACAGTAGCACATGATACGTGGGGCTCGCTTCAAGCGGGTTACCACTTCTACCAATAAAACTCTTTTTAAATAAATGAAAAAGTAGGAAGAAGGTCCTGTATTGTGTTGGCAACACGAGTTTGTGCGGAATATACGGCTTCTATGAATCGAATCCGTAGCCATGGTAACCAACAATGTATTCTGTCCCTCCAACCTTTCCACCCCGCCGTATGTGTTACGGTCACCTCGGCAGTTTAATAACGAATCACTAGTCGGGAAGTAAGCATTATCGACACGCGAGCGTCAAGAGAGCAGTTCCATTACAAAATATAACTTTGAGAACTTTTATAAATGAAAATTAAACGCTAAAACATAAAAAATAACCATGTGGGTTATTCAAAAATAAGTAGGTGACTCAGCGATTCAAACGCATCAAGGGAGAACCGCCTCTGCATGTAAGTCATTAACCAAGTGAGGTTTCTAAACAGCAGTTATTCCTAACATCTACTGCATATGCTCCACGCTATTCATTTTAAAAATTATCAATATTTCCACAGCTTTTAAAATGCCATACTAACAAATTTTCAGGAGCTCAATGAATAACAAACTGACTACATTTTGTTCATAAAGCTTGCCCTGTAGTTCTGGTGTAATCATTATATTATTTAAGTACTTTCATGACCATTTAAAAAGCAGGATAAGCAAATCTCTCTCAAAGCAATAAATTGACTACATTCCCCATGAACCTGCAAGGAAAAGTCTAATTAACTGGTTCAAAATTCCCACCCTTGTACACAATTTTTATTAATCATTTATATTAACATTTATCTCGATTAATATGAAGCATTTAGAACAAAAACCTTTCGTATGATTAGTCTGTAGAAAGTGGGTAGGGGAAGTCAAATAAAAGTGCAACTGTGATTCTTATTTCGACACACATGTAAGTGGAGTTACTGTAAGGAAAATAAAAACGATCGCATCAGAACTTCTGCATAGGTTGTATTGGTGTACTGGTAAGAGATGGCGCTAGCATCGTAATTAATAGTGAAAGTGTGTTTTATAGTAAAACCTCAACATTTATTCAAGTATCTCTGATATGTTGAATCAATTACTAAAGAATTTTTGTTTATTTATAGTACGCCTAGAAAAATTTAAAGTAATTATTACTAAATCAAAAAGCACAGCCTTTTTACAATAGGATTTAGGACCTTGACTCATTAATGAAACGTTTAAATTTTTATTTCCCATCACAGCGTTGTATATTTTGGTGTTTGATAGCTGATACTGTATACTAGTTTACACAACAATAAAAAAGAATTAGATTTTTTGAACATTTTCTCGTACGTCCTCCCTTAAAATGCATTTTTTTTCACATTTTTATAATAGTCATTTTTAACATTTAGATGTACTTTCCGGTCATTTTGTTTCGTTTTTAGGGACCTATTCGGCATTTTCATTTGTAGCCCACTTTCGGGAGGCCCGGGTTCGAATCCCGTGGCAGACCTGACCCTGACCCATGGGCTTTTTGGGTTTCTTTAATATAATCTGTTATTAAAAGGTCATATTGTGTAAGCCGATATCTTTGTCAGGAGTAAACTTAAGAAATAATATTTCTGAACAGGATTTAACAAGCAGTGACAGTTAAGTGCAGAGGTCCTACTCCCATTAGTCCTGGACACGTAGGACAAAGGACCCGGGCCTTCTTCTACCCGGAAGCGATGGATACTCCGGGGCTCTTTCCATAGGGCAATACCAGATTTCTTAAACCCCCCCCCCCGCGCTGAGCACAACGTCAAGACGGGATGGAAGTGGATACGCCACTTACGCGCGTCAACTCCGTAGGGTAGACTACCGAAAACCTCGATAGGGCCTGGGCAATTACGGTTACGGGCTATGCAGCATGCCTTGGCATCCAACGTATGCACCCTTTTGTGATACCTCCTTTGACGCCCGTTATAGCAACACCCGCCGGAGTCCAAAGCCGCCAGGATTTCGCTTCCGGGAGCTTCCTAGGCGGCATGCCCTTGAGCTGCCTAGAATGCTTCCTAGGGGCGAGCGAGAGCACCCTCCGTGGTTGCGTGCTGCGCCTTACGTATATCTGGGTCTGACGGTGCACAGGAAATCTACGAAGCCCGCGAGTAGCATCCGTAGTTTATTTCTAGAATTTTTATCGGGATATAAAGATTTTAAAGTCTTTTATACTGACGGGTCCAAGAGCTCTGCTGGTGTTGGATGTGCGTATGTCCAGGGGGCCGAACCCTTTACATTCGGTCTGCATGGCAGTACTTCCGTCTACACTGCGGAGCTCCATGCAATATACCGAGCCATTTTATATGTTCGCCGCAGCAGGTTGGGTGACTGCCTTATCCTTAGTGATTCGCTGAGCGCCCTTCAGAGCCTTCGTGAGCTGTACAACCACCATCCTCTTGTACAGCGTATCCAGGACGCCCTCCACGTTCTGCACGCCACTGGCGCTAGCGTGGTGTGTGCATGGGCTCCTGGTCACGTTGGCTTGCGTGGAAATGAACTTGCGGATTCGGCAGCGATAAAACCCAGTTGTACCATACCGTACGTTACAGTACTTGTTATCCGTAGGGCGGCGCTCTCGTGCTGGCGCGATGAGTGGTCCGCTCTGCGTCGCAACAGGCTTCGAATGGTGAAGGAGCTTCCGCTCAACTGGGTGACCTCCTGTCGCCTTTCTGGGAGGGAGGAGATTACTTTGGCTCGGTTGCGCATTGGACATTGTAGCCTTTTATTGAATAGGACCCCGGTTCCCGTTTGCCCACTGTGCAGTGGTGACCTGACGGTCCGTCACTTGCTTTTAGATTGTTTTAGCTTGGCACGTCTCAGCAGGTCTCTCCAGCTGCCGGCCAGCTTGGCGGAGATCCTCGCGGATGACGAAACGGTGGTGGGCAAAGTTTTAGCGTTTGTTTTAGCTGTGGGTTTTAGAATTTAATCCCAAGTATCGGGTGCTTTTTTAGCCACTTTAACCTTATTCTGGTTTTATGATTTTAACTTATTTTTTAAATGAGGCCTCGTCGTTATGGCGGTGTTTTTACCTTGATTTTATTTGATTGTGTAGATTTCTAGTTTTTTGGATTTTTATTTAGCTTTTAACCCGTCGGCCTCTGCCTTTGACGATCCCTTATAATCGTTTTACAAGACAGACCCTCCTTCTCGCAGATCTTTCTGCAAGGTCGCCACCTTTCTCGATACGTCATGGGTATCGTACGAGGTTTCGTCTAAATAAATTATCTTATGTCCATTACTGCAAAACTTCCTTCATCAAGCTACAATTCTACTGGACTCCATAATAACCCTTATCTAATTCAAAGTGCAGTATTTCAAACCCAGCTCCTTTAGGAGACCGCGCAAAGTGCAGTACCCATAACGAAAATCACAAATTTCTTGCAAATGTGCAACCAATTCCTCTACGGTGGGCGCTCCCCCTTTTGCATAGAATATATACATTTCTCGACGAATTAAATCGCATGTGAAATTATCTACTTTAGAGAAACGTTTCCTTCTGTTTTCGCACTTGTTCGGCGTCTTTGGTATTCCTTTCGTCACAATATTTCTTACTATATGTCTGTGAATACCCAGAATTTATCATCAGCTTCATTGCACGACCCCTTACCAAGATTATTTGTCAGCACAATTATTCACACTGTCTTCACTTTGATTATTTTCACGTGACTGAAAGTACACTCCAATTAACTTGAGGTGGCAGCTGGGTAAAGATGCACACTACATGAAATAGACTGTTACCAATCCTAAAATGAGACTGAGGATCATTTTGTACATTTGGAGTTATTGATGGTACATGTATCAACTACTCTACATGTATAAATCATCTTCAGCCTTCCTTTAGGCTTAGTATCACTAATCCATTTAGTGCCCATCTTTTACTCAGCTGCCAGCTCAAGTTAATTAGACTGTAAGCTACTACTTGATTTGCATTTATCACTGCATTTCCCTCCTATGGTCTCCGCACTGTGACGCACAACGAAGTTCTGCACGTACTGAAACAGATCACCTGGAAGTTGGAATTTTGGCAACTGAGACTCCACGTGGAGTAGACATGCGAGTGTCACTTCGAGAAAATGAGGGCTGCTATTGGTCCTCAACGACAGTGTTCCATTTCTGAAGTGTGGAGATAAATTTATGACGGTCATTATTGGGCGGTCGGGTCAGGTTCCTTTGACTCCGAACTGCACATGCGTTAACTAAACAGACTTTAACTTCAGAGCTATCACGAAAGCTAAGGGTCCGCAGCGGCCGCACCTCGGCAGCTGAAGGGGACGGATCACCTCCCCTACGGGAAAAGCAAGTGACAGTGTTTTTCAAATATGCACCTATAACATCTGTGGAAATGGAAAGAAGTTTCTCAAAGAATAAAACAGTTTTAGCTGACACCCGCCGTTCCTTTGTTTTTGATAACTTGAAGATGACAAACGCTAAGTAAGGTACGTTTTGGCAAATGAGTACAGTAACTTCTCTTTTTATATTTTATAAAACTGAAAATGACCTGGACAATTTTGAATTTATTTATTATTTAGTAGCAATAATTACATTATTTACTAAGAAAGTTTAGTTTAAAACGTTATTATTTGAACCATATATTCATTATTTGTCTGTGGCAGTTATTAATTTATTATTAAGAACAAAATTGTTAATTTTTGTTAGGTAATTTTTTTACATTTTATGTGCATTTTTTATATTTTGAGGTCATTTTATAGGCTCATTTTTAGAGAATTTTTAGGTCAACAACTTCCGGGTCCTAGTTATATACTGTATCTATAGTATTCCCAGTGCAATAGAACATGCTGTTAAATCCTAATTAAAAAATGCAAGTGGCACTAAGAGCTTAAAGATACTTATAAGATTTCTATTCCTGTATACCACTCTCTGGATGAAGGGTAAGAAATGAAATGTGCAGTGTTTAACGCCCGCTTTTACTACATACGGCACCGCAGGCGATGACTCTGATGGTACATGAGATGAAGATGGAGCACCCGTGGAATGAGATGGCGGAGGAATCCGGAGATCCGGGAGAAAACCCGCCCCAGCGCCGTGTTGTCCACCACAAATCACACTTGGCGAGAGCCAAGCGGTCTAACCACTGAGCCACGGCACGGCCGTTGGATGAAGGGTAGATTGTATATTCTCATTCCTTACGGAAGAGCAGAACCTTTATGTGAGACAAAAATGTTTAATCCAAATAACCTTGCTCAAAACACGCAACTGTGTAAAGCAAAAGTTAATTTGTTACAACAACCGACAACATAACACCTGCAACAAGCATCTCCAACAAAAATGTATAATACACAAGAAATGAATTACTATTATTTTATATCACAGGATTCGAACACGTGTAAAGCCGTGGTCGCTGTCAGAACTAACACCGCTGTTGTAGGTGAAAAACAGGGCTTCAGCATTAGTGAGGTCATTACCGTCACTAGCGCCATCACGGTTTATTATGGAAGCTAGGTTTGTTTATCGCGCGGCTCTTGTTTCATTTATTGCCACCGTAATTTGCAGAAACTGCACATCACCTCGATGAAAACTCCACGTGTTGGCTGTATATCAGGCCGTTTCGCCAACGATCGGCAGCTCAAAGAAGCATTACTCAGAATATAAACTAAAACCACAGCACTGCCGCAATATTTTATCAACGTTTACTTCACGGAGCGACCAAATCCATTTTTCTTCTCTCTCATCCCTATATTGTATTCCCACTCTCTGCACGTAGTCATAATACTAATGAAAATGAGAATGCAGCTATTGCCACAAAAATATATTAAAGCTGGAACAATAATTGACAGCATTTCGCATTCTCTTAAGTTTCCTTTCAACAAATGATTGCACCAATTGACGGAATATGTTTTAAACACACAATATGTAGGATTGATAGAGTCGACATAAAAAATTCAATGCCATGGCCGGGATTTGAACGATGAATCTCCTAGTTTCCGTCCAGTCGCCCTCACTCTTTGAGCCATCATGGCCAACTTGCCGTCATGACATTAAATTCTCCAATTGATTCATTGAATCTAATGTCATGACGGCAATTTGGCCATGGTGGCTCAATGGATGAGAGCGACTGGACGAAAACCAGTAGATCCGTGGTTCAAATCCCCACCATGGCATTGAATTTTTCATATCGACTCCATCAATTCAAAATCTTAACCTATATACGGCTAGTATTAAATGCGAGGATCTACTCCCATTTGTCCTGGCCGCGTAGGACTTGAACCCGGGCCTCTCGGGTATATTTACCGTAGGACAGCACCTATTTTATAAGCTGCCCCCCCCCGTCTGCACACGGCAGACAGGACGGAAGTGGATACGCCACTTACGCGCCGGTCCTTGATGAACCAGCTACCAAAAAACCTTGGTAGGGCCGCCAGTGTCTAGCTCACCAGCTACTAGCTCTGCAGGCTAGTTCCCGGGACTTATGAGGCAACCCTCTCCCCCCTCCGGGCAGCCGGTAGCCAGGCCAGAGGTACCCAATTACCCGTGGGTGACGGGAACACACTCCCGCTCGAGTCCAACCCAATCCGAACAGCCCCCATTCGGGAGGGGCTCGGTATGTTCGGCCCGAGGTTCCCCCAGTAACGTCAGAGGTATCACGAGTGCTAGGGGATACGGCTAGTATGAAGAAATTGATAATTTCCACCAATTAACCAAAATAAGAGTTAAATGATGAAGCCTGGGACTTAAGTACTTACGATAGTAAGTCGCCACAAACGGTGTATCTTGGATGCGAGAGGCTCTAGTGGCTTACCGGGAAAATATATGAGTCAATTGGAGAACTTAATGTTCTGACGGCAAGTTAGCCATGGTAGCTCAATGGGTTAGAGCGACATGACGGAAACCAGGAGATCCGTGAATCAAATCCCGGCCGTAGCAATGAATTTTTCATATCGACTCTATCAATCCAAAATCTTAGCCTATACACAGCTAATGTGAAGAAATGATTAATTTCCATCAATTAACTTGTACAATATATTATTATCGATATAACATTCAATCTTGAATCCCAGATTTCTAACATGTTTATTCATTTATTACTAAGATGCCCTATCTTTTCCCAGGTAAAGCAAATGTTGGTATATTTTGCAAGGATCGGTGGCATGTTTGTAAAATGTAATTCATATTTTCTTAATAAACGCATCTCCAGAAATACTTTGCTTACGTGCTAGACTACTGATGCCAGCTTAAGCGAAAGAGAAGGTGGATTTACCTACACCTTCTGTTTTCCTAGCTACGATGCATTCATGAGACTGAAAAACAATCTGTGTATCATTGCTTGGAGTGAACAGCTTGGCAATCATATACAGGAAATGTACATTGTTTTCCTGGACATACTGTGACTTTGTAGGTTCGTAGAATTAACAGCTGTTTGATGTAATTTAAAACGCCCCTTATTTCAGTAGAAAGACGTTTTGTACACCCCTTAGAGGCTCTAAAAATGACGTGAATAATCTTCAAGGTCGACTACCACACGTAAACGAAAGAAATCCCTTGCGATATACTTCAAAGGTCCATTACACAGCTGCACACACAATTAACAGTTCTCAACTAGCAACTGACACCGCTTTGAAAGCCGCGGCGCTTTTATACCTTCAGTCACTGTTTCTAGAAATTAGTGGAACGTTCGTTAACAATCACGATGCAGCGGGATATTCCAGACTATCTCTGTCTCTTTCTCTATCGGCAAACGTTCAACACTGGCGACCCTCACTATCTGTCTCTTTCTTTATGCCCCCGCGTAGCTCTTTCTTTCGCACGCGCCGGTACTGGCTTGTCACGGCGATTCAACGATGCCTCATGGCGTGGGTTCTTTTCGGTTCGTTGTCCTTTTGAGTGCTTGGTTAGGGATGGAGTATGGTGGGTTTGACGGTGAGATGGAAAGGTTGGTGTTTTTTCTAATTGCCGGTGAGCTGGGATCTCTTTCTCAGGGTTCGGTTATGAAAAGTCGTGCTTACCGTCTCACAATTCCTTTATTTTCTTTAACCTGGCTCTCTTTACTCTCTTGCTAACACTTTCGTTGCCGTCCTAGATTTCCTTTCCCCTTTACGATGTTTTCACGTTGCTTTGCGAACTCCCTTTATTCCCTATATTTGCACTGTCTTCAAGACCATAACTCTGCTTCGCGCTGCCACATCGGATCCTACTTCTCTCACAATAACACGCCTTCTTCCCGTCGTATTAAGTACCAGAGTGACGCTCTTTCCCCCGTCGTATTCTCAGCTTTTCTTCTACCTTTTCTCGTGTATCACCGCCCATTTTCTATTCCTTTACTATTTTACGCCTATCACGTGGTTTACTCTACATTTTATTGGCAGGGTTTATTTCTTTAATTTTCTCTTATTGGTCACCTCCGTCTGTCTTTCCTATGCAGCAGTCATATTCCCACCCCTTTGGGTTGTATGACCTCTCAGCGTCATAACGGTATTCTATCATGCTTGGCTGAATTTCCCTTAAGCTTCGCATACCTTACTGGCGTCTTGATGTCGAGTAACCTTCCAGGGTTTTTGTTCTATTGTTCTGTTTCCTGCCTTGTCTCTGTGCTCAGAAGCAACTCCTGTCCGATTTTTCCTTCATTTACACTATACTGCTATTTCGAATATTCTTTTTAACTTTATTTCTTATATCATTTATTCCCTTTTTATTCCCATTATGCTTATTTATGATCTCTACTGTTGTATTAATCTCTAGTTATCTTTTCCCTCTTGGAACCTGGGGTTTCTGCTTCACTCAGTGACAAGGAAAAGAAATATAAATTTTTGGTCCCAAATTTCTTGAAATGTTGGACATGGGCTGTAGAGTATCATTGAAAATCCATTTCCTCCATTAATATATATTTAGACTTTTTACTGAAAATGTGGGTGATGTTAGTGATGAACAAGGAGAGCGGTTTCATACAACACATTCGTTATGAAGAAGAGTTACCAAGGTCGTAAGGGTCGAGTAACGATGGGGGATTATTGTTGATTTCTTGTGAGGGAAAGCAGACAGACAATCACGTGCTACTACGCAATTTTAAGCAAAGTTATGGCATCTCCCTTAAATATCTAGTTCTTATATTAATGCACGCATGTAAAACAACATTTTGAATTAATCTTAATACACCATAATGTATAGTATTATACCATATATCATTATACCACAATAATAAATGTAACGGATTGTCGCCGAGGTATTGTTATACCGAAATCCGCAGCTGACGCGTGGGCGCAGAGCTAGACGCTTGCCGAGAGAGAAAGAGACAGCGATAATTCAGTTTTTCTCATGATTGTTATCGAACGATTCACCAAATTCTAGAACAATGACAGCAGGTATAAAAACCCCGCAAAGTGTTAGAGCGTAGTCAGTTGTTAGTTGAGTTGTTAATTGTGTGTGCAGCTGTGTCGTAATTGTGAGTGTGTAGACATTTGAAGGTACCGCAGTGACTTCTTTCGTTTATTTAGGTGTAGCGAGGCGAAAGAGGCCACCTTGAAGACTTGTTGCGTATGTCACGTCATTTTACGAGGATGGGTCAAAAAGTAACGCCCCCTATTTTTTCTTTCTTTTAATTGCCAAGAAAATTGAATCCAATTTACATAGCTTGAAAACTACAACATTCACGATTAATTTGTCACTATTCAATACAATCTCCGTCCTTTTCCACAGTTTTGGTCCACCTTTTAATTAGGGCATATATTCCAGTGTGGTAAAACACACGGTCTTGCTTCCTAAGCCATTGACGCACGGACGTTTTCACAGCCTCCTCATCTTCAAAATAAATCCCACGATGAGCTTCCTTTAGTGGCCCGAACAGATGAAAGTCTGATGGTGTCAGGTCAGTGAGGTAAGACTTGTCTATTTCTGCAGTGGTGTAACGGCTGGTGTGTGGTCTTGCATTGAGAGAACGTAAGCTTTCACGACCGGAGTCCATAATACAATTGGTTGTTTCCGGGCTGTTTTGCCGTGGTCTATTGGAGTAAGAACCAAACGTTTCGTCCACAACTACGGTAGACATCATCAGTGGCGCGGTCGAAGCTTTCTTGCAGAGAGTTTGGCTGCGTCTGAAGCGTTCAGTACCTGAGTCGCGCTATTTGTACTACCAGTTCGACCGCGCCACTGATGATGTCTACCGTAGTTGTGGACGAAACGTTTGGTTCTTACTCCAATAGACCACGGCAAAACAGCCCGGAAACAACCAATTGTATTATGGTCTTGCATCGTCATGCAAAAGAAAAACATCTGCCATAGTTTTGTTGGGCGAACTCGGTGAAGAGGTGCTTTCAGCTTTTTGAGACTTCTGACGTATTGGACAGAATTTATTGTGCATCCCTGCTACAAAAAATCAATCATAAGCACACCCTCTGCGTCCCAAAACACTGTCGCCACAGCTTACCCTGGCGACCGATGAGTTTTGATTTTTTTTTTCTTCGATGACGTTGTGTGATGCCATTCCATTGACTGCATCTTTGATTCAGGTTCAAAAAAAAATGGACCCACGTTTCGTCTCCAGTAACAATTTTTTCCAGAAACTCCTCTCCCTCCAAACTGAAGCTCTGCAAGTGTTCGGAGGCTATTGTTTTCCTTGTTTCTTTGTTTTGGGCGGTTTAACATTCTTGGTACCCAAAGTGAACAAACTTTTGAGTAACCCAGTTGTTGAATAATCGGCATCACACTCTCTTTACTGAGTGAAATGTAATGTGTAGTGTTTAACGCCCGCTTTTACTACATACGGCACCGCAGGAGGTGACACCGATGATACTTGAGATGAAGATGGAGCACCGGTGGAATGAGATGGCGGGGGAAACCGGAGGTTTCGGAGAAAACCAGCCCCAGCGCCGTGTTGTCCACTACAAATCTCACTTTGCGGTCACCTGGGATCGAACCCGGGCCGCCTTGGTGAGAGCCAAGCGGTCTAAACACTGAGGGAGGTAATGCGACACAATTTACCTGCTGTTACCCGACGATCACCACGAATGTCATCGACTCGCTGAATGTTGCATGGAGTCACTGCAGTCACCGGCCTGCCGCTTCGTTTTTCATCTGTCAATGGTGTTTGCCCTTCAGCTTCGTTACAGCGACGAACCCATCGTCTAACAGTGCTGACATCCACCGTTGCATCACCATACACATTTTTTTAGCCTTTCGTGAATGCGAATTGGCGTTTCACCTTCCGCAGTCAAAAATTCAATCACAGAACGCTGTCTAATACGAATGTCGATGTCAGCCATTTTTCAAGAGGATGCAGTGCTGCCACCTGTTGAGTTAGGAAGTTACTACTGCAGGGATTGGAGAAGAAGGTTTAAGGAATTGCATCAAATTCAAAGTTTTCACATAACTTACTTATTTAAGGGGAAAAATAGGAGGTATTACCTTTTGACCCACCCTCGTACAAGGGGAGTACAAAATTGCTGTTTACTGCAATAACAAGAGTTTTAAATTTCTGCAAATAATACTTAATTCTACGGACACAGTCACAGTAGTATCTGTAACCTTGTAGGTGAGAATCTAAATGTATTTGAACCTGACGTGATAGAAGATTCCTGTGGTGATTTTAAAAATCAGGCCATTTTTTCCCTTAATAATTACCAACTTTTATTGCGGAAGTATGAAAAACCTTTTTATGAGGGGGCTAAGGTAATTGGAATCGCATCAAATGATGTGGCATACTAAGAGTGCACCATCGTTATCCTACTTCTACACTGCTGCCTTTGCTTTCTTACAAATTACCTACAACTTTTCTTCAACTCAGATATTCCGTAGAACGATGTGCACGTTTCACCTAGGATAGGACTAAAGCGATTGTCACTTGTGAGTAAATTAACAGGTCTCAGTTCTCTAGAGAGTAAGCTAACAAGCCTAGAGCGGTGTCTGTCCACGGGGAGATGTCGGTAAATGCGATACCACTTGTTACATCGAGCCTGATGGGCAGGATAATGCATTTCACATTTGTGAAGATCACTTTCCGACTTGTGTGCGTAATAACCAAGGCTATATATACAGGTAAATACGGTTGCCATGTCAGTTGATATAAAACATTTGCCGGAGGTGAAAGGAAAATATTGGAATACCTTCGTCTTTAAGTGATAGTCAAATGTTTAGGGTGTTGTGTAATATCTTTAAAATTCTATTATCTTTGCATATCGAAGACGAAATTTCTATTTCAGAAAAGAATAAGTATTGGAAAATACAAACAAATAATAAAGAATATCACGAAAAGGTTCACAACAGAAATAATTTGTGCATTTAGGGATAGGTCCTCGTTACCTATGATAGCTCGATACTCTCGATTCTTACATGGTATTGACATCCAATGTTCGCTAGGTACTTTTTCGATACTTCAGTGGCGTTTCTGAAAATTTTATTTTAAAATCACAAAATATTACTGTCGCAAGCCTGAGAAATTGTCAGGAATGTGGTAACTGTAAAGTAACATTATACAAGAAAATAATCGTGTGTCAACTGTCAGTTAACAGTTCACTACATATCTCACCTCCTCTTTCTAGTGTACTGCATTACTGGAAAACAAATTAAAAATTTACAGAAGTAAATATATACTATAAATGTGTGTATTCCAGTATGTTCAAGAGGTCCCGAGTTCGAATCTCGGTCAGGGTGAGTTACCTGAATAAGTTTTTTCCAGGGTTTTCCCTTATCCTGAAAGACAAATGTCAGGTAGCTCTAAGCTCCATGGACCCAGGACCCATTTGAGCACAATTTCATTCATCGTCCGATATGACTTAACGTTGGAGGAAGTACTTAAAGAAAAAGGACAAAAAAACTAACAGTTTTCTCTGAAAGACTATTTAGTACAGCAGGACTCATATGTGACAGAAAAACAAATAGACTTGACTTACAAAGGTGTACTATTTTGCCTTTAAATGTCTATAGTAGAGTTTAAAAATAAGAACACTGATGCCCGACTTCACCAACAGATGTTAACACTTAACACGGGTTTAGCAATGGTTAAAACAAAAATTGTATTTCACAAACAAGTGTTAGCTTAACACTCGTGTTAAATCTCTTGTTAAACTAACAAGTCAATTTCTGATGTTAAATCCTTAACAATTGTAAATAGTCAAGATGGCGGGCATGAACTCCGCTATTGATGTCGATTTGCTATATTTAAGACGTCTAAATGGCATTCATAATAGAGTACGGCCTATAAGGAGAAATTATTTTGAGGAGCTATCAGAAGAAAATTTTCTACAGAGGTATAGACTGTCGAAAAAAATTGCTATGAAGGTTACTGCGGAAGTACAAGAGAGGTTAGAACTTGCATCGAAAGGAATATGCCGATCTCGCCTTTGCTTCAAGTATTAATAACTTTGCGATTTTATAATTCACTGAATTATGTGGATAATACACTGTCCACCTCCCGTCTTGAAACGTTCAAGTCATTCGTCACTTGCCTTCGCTCCTCGTTTTAAATTTACGTAATACTGAGGTAGAACATGCATAGAAAGGAATATGCCGATCTCGCCTTTGCTTCAAGTATTAATAACTTTGCGATTTTATAATTAACTAAATTATGCCACCTCCCGTCTTGAAACGTTCAAGTCACTTGTGAGTTGTCTTTCTACGCTCATCGTTTTAAATTTACGTAATACTGAGGTAGAACATGCATAGAAAGGAATATGCCGATCTCGCCTTTGCTTCAAGTATTAATAACTTTGCGATTTTATAATTAACTAAATTATGCCACCTCCCGTCTTGAAACGTTCAAGTCACTCGTCACTTGTCCTTCTTCGCACCTCGTTTTAAATTTACGTAATACTGAGCTATAACATGCATAGAAAGGAATATGCCGATCTTGCCTTTGCTTCAAGTATTAATAACTTTGCGATTTTATAATTCACTGAATTATGTGGATAATACACTGTCCACCTCCCGTCTTGAAACGTTCAAGTCACTCGTCACTTGTCCTTCTTCGCACCTCGTTTTAAATTTACGTAATACTGAGCTATAACATGCATAGAAAGGAATATGCCAATCTCGCCTTTACTTCAAGTATTAATAACTTTGCGATTCTATAATTCACTGAATTATGTGGATAATACACTGTCCACCTCCCGTCTTGAAACGTTCAAGTCACTCGTCACTTGTCCTTCGCTCCTCGTTTTAAATTTACGTAATACTGACGAAGTTGTTTGGTGCTTGTAATAGTGATATATGTATTTGAATTAAATTCGTTTCCAATATTTTCCCAAGTGACATCTTTTTCTTTCACATTCACCGCATCCTTCCTCTTATTTTCCACGATATCCTTATACTTCGTTTATAATTAAGTAAACAATTCTTTCTCCATCGATGAAAATTTGTCTCAGGGTTTTTTGTTTACGATTTTATTCACCCGTCATTTTTTCAGCTATGTGAAGACGAAAATGAAGACAAAAGCGATCGCAGTACGTTCAGCAAATAATACGACTCATCCATACCCTTCTATAGCTGTAATATTTACAGGTTTCTTGGCATTAAAAACTGTTTGTTAACATTTTCAGAAAACCGGTTGATGAAATGCAAAAAATTTAACAGTAGTATTAGCGCTGTGACAATTGTTACGTTACAATTGTTAACGTCGATTTTAACATCTGTTGGTGAGATAGGGCATGATGGTTTTATGTTTTGTCTCATTAAATATGTGTATCTATTTAAGTTTATTGGCATTTTACAGTTCTCCAAACACTCTATTTTGAATTGAGACTAAAACAAATGATGGTACCGAGTATCGATGTATCGGGTATGGTGGAAAATATCGTTTATCGGTATCGACAGTGATGTATCGAGAAAAAACTAGTATCGATCCATCACCCATATATATTTGACAAATTATGGACTTTAACGAGTCTATTTGGTCTATCTTTAACGGCTTATTTGTTATAAAAATCATTTAGAGATTAAGACCACTTTTAAGGACGTATCTTAAACATATGGTATTTCAATCAATTTTTTAGAAAATCAAAACTTCGATAAATATTTCATGAGGTGTAGAGTTTTCTTAAAAATTGTGTTGCATCCTTAAAAATACTGAATTTAAACCAAGTTTGGTGTTTAGCAGTTGTTTCACTTTTGGGTTTCTATGTATGAGTTTAATAGAAATAAGACATCCTGATGCCTAGTCATTGGTGACCAAAGCCCCCTTCCCGAAAACTTAGTTCTTAGAACATTTGAATATCGCTTAAACCTGTTGTACTCCTCGTAATGTAATAAACACATCTACAGGTTTTATCATTGCGCAATTTCAACACAACTTCTAACTTCTATGGCACATTCTTTTCTTTGGAACAATTGCGATGTGGCGTAGCGTAACTCTCCAAAGCTATAGGCTCAGCCTACAAATGTTACTGGAACATACCAGATTTTAATGTAGTTTCTCAAAAGTCTAAAATAGAAAATAACTGAACTTTTTCTCTGTTCTCCTCAAATAAATGTTAAGAATGCGGTGTGCATACGAAAGCAAGTAAGGTGCCCGCTTGTCTCTTGTTTTGCGCTGAGAACGCTGTAGAAAGCCGGTCACATACAGCTGTTTAGAAACCAGAATTGTCAGTATGTTAATAGCTAAATATGTATGTATTGGAAAAAAGTAACTGTTTTAACTGCAAACCTGCTTCCTGCGACATAAACCACCAGACAAGAGGAAGAGATAATCTGCTGGGAGGGGTGGGGCGTTCTATACAGGGTGTTCTGGGATGAAGCAAACCACGGAGATGGGTCTTCTATACAGGATGTATAGAGCTTAGAGTTACCAGACATTCCCCTTTCAGCATAAGGGAAAGCCCCAGGAAAAACCTTCTCCTAATAATTCCTGAGTGTTTCCCAGTTCGAATCCCGTCCCCACATGCACGTGATTATGTCTGAAACAAAGTACTGTACTAATTAAGTGCCCATTTCAAGGCGCTTTGAGAAATGTTTGTCTATTAGTCCAAACCAATGGTCGGGAAGTGTTTACATTGTCCCCAGTTCTCTCCATTTAATGTACGGCCGCTCCATTTCCCCATTGTCGCAGCTTGCGTCAGTGGCATAGTTACTGAAATGTTAATGGGTAATTTTAGTAAAGAAAACATAATTGCCAAGGTTTAATGAGATCAGTATAATAATTCTTCTTCAAATGAAGTTTTTATATAGATTATTGCAAATACACCTTGGAATTCAAAGGTATTTTCATGTATTACTAATCGAAAATGCAACGAAGCCACTTAAGTCAACTGATATTGGTACACTTGATTCCATGTATGGCATCTCTGCAGCTTCAGGTGCAATTTACCAAACTTCTATTACCTTGCACATAATAACGTGTGTTTTTGTTGTTCTGCCAAGCAGTGGCATTGGGAAACTGGGATTTTAAGTGAAAATAGTATTTTAGGTTCTTAAATTATATAAACAACTCTATAGACATTCACAATTTCGACCAAAGATAAAAATTCCTGGATTGCTATATGCGAATGACTTAATGGTGGGATCTATAACGCTAGTAAGATTGCAGAAGGCAATAAATGAAATCCAGAAATTCTTTGAAGAGTGGGGAATAAATAATTAATAAATAAATAAATAAAAATAATAATAATAATAATAATAATAATAATAATAATAATAATAATAATAATAATAATAATAATAATAATAATAATAATAATAATAATAATAATAATAATAATAATAATAATAATAATAATAATAATAATAATAATAATAAATAAATAAATAAATAAATAAATAAATAATTCGAAAGTTATGGTCTTCAAGAAAGGAGTTAAACTAAAAATAGACAAAAATTGGGTATTAATAATGGGGAGCACATAGGGGAAAAATTGAAACAAAAGAAAGGGCAGTGAATGGGATAAGAATATGCAAATATAAGCTAGAAATGACAACCAAGTGGCTACAAAGAATGTAGGAAGCACTAGTGGAATCCAAAATGCTGTATGCAGTGGAGATCTGGGGGAGGGGGGCCACAGAGGTAAACAAAACGGTGGACCAAAACTACAGAAGGCTTTGAAAAGAGCTACTAGGCTTACCTAGGGAAGTAGCTTTAGTAGAATTAGGAAAGACAAGAAGAAATGAAGTAATAATGAAAAGAATAATAACATTCTGGTATAGGTGCCTGGCAAAAGAAGAAGGGAAAATTACGAAATTATGTATGAGATGGCAAAAAGATTATCGAACTCAAATAGTTGGTGGGCAGAGATAGGAGGAATTATGAGGGATAAAAATAGGAATGGAAGATATATGGAGATTAGAGGAAAGCAATACAAGCGATGTGGGTAAATTGGTAAAATACAGAATAGAAGATATAGAAAGACAGGAAATATGGGGAAGTCCAGAAAATATGAAATCATTACAACTTTACAAACAAATAAAAAGAAACTGGGGACGAGAAGGATACGTAGATTACTGAAATAGGCAAGAGAGAGAAGGGCTAGCTTGGATGAGAACAGGAACAATATTTCTAAGAGGGATAAGAGGTAGGGAAAAGGGAATCTGTGAATTGTGTGGGGGGAAAGAAAGCATAGAACACTAACAGAATGCAAGCAGGTTGCAATATGAAAAAAGGGGTTTGGGAAGAAGAATGGAAGAAAGCAGAGAAGAGGATAGTAGCTATACAAATGTTAACAGAAAAGGAAGAAAAGAAGGTAAGTATTGGTCAGCTCTTACAGAAAGTAAAAGAAAAATGGGCAATACATGTAAAGAATATAAGAAAGGAAGATGTGGGGGAAGAAAGGGACTAATTAAGTAACAAGGAGGCATGGAGGTTAACAGCCACGTGACAGAGCAAAAGACCAGGGTGTCAAGTAAGCCCCCCCAGGGGCCTACTTCGGTAGGTACGGGTTTGGCGCACCCGGGGTCCCGAGCCAACAGTCTCCCTTGTGTGGGCTCCTCTTCGTGGTTGAGGGAGACGGTCAACAGGCCCACCCACGTGTAGGCCGTGCGTGGAGACCCGTGGAGAAGGTTTTTAGATTCTTTTCTAGTTTAGAGTTTAGGATTTAGTGAACGAAATTTTTGTTAGGTTCTGATTGATGCTTTTTATGTGTGTGTATTTTTAATGGGTTTTGCTACACTTGTATAGTTTTTGGAAAGTTTCATGACTAGTTTTTTAAAGGGCGCTGATGACCGCCGTATATATCATTATTGTCATGTCATGTAAGCCATGGTAGCAACAAGGTAAAGACCAATAAATGTAGTCTAAAGTTATAAATTGTAAAATGCAAAGTAAATAATTCATTCATTAGCTCACAAAAAATTAACTTATATTGAAAATGTTACTGGTTTACTTCTTAAAAATTTGAATTAGTAATTCAGCTGTAAAAATGAACTTTCGGCCAATTATAAAAATAAATTATATTGCTTAATAAAAAATTTAGGGTATATATTTGAGCTAGCATTCAGCTCTTTGTTAACTGGTACTACTTTGTCAATTTTCTAGTTAGAAATGGTTAGAAAATTCATTCACAGTTCTTTAACTGTAGCTGAAGCAGAGGTGTATCGGGAAGGAATGAAATTGCGAGTATATGGAAAACCAATTTCCGTCCGAGGGCATTACTCATATGTAAATGACTTAGAACCTTTTTTATAATTTTTTATTGATCGATCAGCAGTACAATGCTTTAGAGATCAGAGTGAAAAGAAGGTAACAGTACAATAAGAACAATAACCCTCAGGGGTAGGCTAACAGGCCGCCCCCTAACTACATTAAGTTAGAACTCCAGAGAAATTATGTCAATATTGAAGATGTAAGACAGACATCAAGCACTAGAATCACTCGAGTCAGATGTATCACTCAGAAGCAGGTCCTGTGGTAGTCTGCTCTTCAAACGTGAGGGCTGGCGCGTGCGGACGCCGATGTTATAATGCACAGCTCCTGGAACTTCTTGCAGCATGGAAAAGAAACGACGAGCGATCCTGCGAATGTAGTCGTGAAGAGGTAACAGTCCTAGTTCGTGATGGAGCTGCTGATTACGAATGAACCATGGAGCGTTGGTAACGATGCGCATGAAGCGATTCTGTATGACCTGAAGACGACGCAGATAACATGTGTGTGCGGCCCCCCACACTTGGCAGGCATATGTAATAAGCGGACGAACGAGTGATTTGTAGAGAAACAATGAAGACTGTAGACCGAGGCTGCAACGGCGATGCAACAGAGGTGAGAGTTTTGAAAGTCGCCCGGAGACCAGGGATATAAGAGACTTAGAACTGCAGACATAAACCACGACGTCACTGCAGCAGTGAAAACGTAACAAGAGAAGCCTTGCTATGCATACTCCATCTGTGAAGGCCTGCAAAATTCCTCCCGAACCTGTGTTGACGGCATTTATGGAAGCCAGGGTACAAGTAATAAATACTGGACAGAAAAAGCATGCGACTTTACTGACAAGTGTTCAAACGTAGGAACTGTAAATATATATATATATATATTCGTGATTTAGAACGTGATTGTGAGAAAGATATCCAGACGACATTAATGTAGCCCGCTGTACAAGTTACCTCTATCAAGTAACTACACCTAAATTGTTGAAAGCTGCTCTTCATGTCAAATGTACCTAACTATCGACGCTGCCAGTATCCCATTTCCACTCTATCACGTATATTCGCTTAAACCAGTTAGCGTCATCCTATCTCTGTAACGACTTCTATTGTTGAACTACAGAAGCAGCGCGTACAGGGGATTAGCTAAATAGAGAAAAGTAATAGTTTGTCATGGCATTTTTTTCCATAACTATGTAATACCAGACTTCTCTCTATGACAAGCTAAAGAAATAAATTTCTGAGCAAATGTATGCTCACCTCCATAACGTAGAGGGTGACGTGCCAGCCTCAGGTTCAAGAGATGAAACTTATGTCCTCGGACGTTAAGTCACATCTGACGACAAATGTAATGACTTTCAAATGAGTACAGGGTACATAGAGCTTAGAGTAATGCGACATTCATCTTTCAGGATAAGAGAAAACCTCCAACGTTAAGTCATATCGGACGATGAATGAAATGATGTTCAAATGAGTACAGGGTACATAGAGCTTAGAGTTTCCAGACATTCATTTTTAGAATAAGGGAAAACCTCCAACGTTAAGTCATATCGGACGATGAATGAGATTATGTAAAATGAGTACAGGGTACATAGAGCTAAGAGTTACCAGACATTCATCTTTCAGAATAAGGGAAAACCTCCAACGTTAAGTCATATCGGACGATGAATGAAATGATGTTCAAATGAGTACAGGGTACATAGAGCTAAGAGTTTCCAGACATTCATCTTTCAGAATAAGGGAAAACCTCCAACGTTAAGTCATATCGGACGATGAATGAAATGATGTTCAAATGAGTACAGAGTACATAGAGCTTAGAGTTATCAGACATTCATCTTTCAGGTTATGGGAAAACCTCCAACGTCATATCGGATGATAAATTAAATGACCTTCAAATGAGTACAGCGTACATAGAGCTGAGAGTTATGAGACATTCATCTTTCAAGATAAGGCAAAATCTTTTACGTTGTCATATCGGATGATGGATAAAATTATGTTCAAATAAGTAAGGGTACATAGATATTAGAGCTACCAGACATTCAGGTTTCAGGATAAGAGACAATGAACGAAATGGTGTTTAAATGAGTACAGGGTACATAGAGCTTAGAGTTACCAGACATTCACGTTTCATGATAACGGAAAACCTCCAACGTTAAGTCATATCGGACAATGAATGAAATGATGTTTAAATGAGTACAGGGTACATAGAGCTTAGAGTTAACAGACAGTCATCTTTCAGGTTATGGGAAAACCTCCAACGTCATATCGGATGATAAATTAAATGATGTTCAAATGAGTACAGGGTATACAGAGCTTAGAGTTACCAGACTCATCTTTCAGGTTAAGGGAACCACAACTTTGTCACCGGACGATGAATGAAATGATGTTCAAATGAGTACAGGGTACATAGAGCTTAAAGTTACCAGACATTCATCTTTCAGGATAAGAGAAAACCTCCAACGTTAAGTCATATCGGACGATGAATGAAATGATGTTCAAATGAGTACAGGGTACATAGAGCTTAGAAATACCAGACATTCATCTTTCAGGATAAGGCAAAACATCCAACGTTAAGTCATATCCGACGATGAA
The DNA here is from genome assembly GCA_030765055.1 of Mantis religiosa. NCBI lineage: Eukaryota > Metazoa > Arthropoda > Insecta > Mantodea > Mantidae > Mantis > Mantis religiosa. The sequence continues at coordinate 13,605,384 of CM060958.1, forward strand.
TGAAATAATGTTCAAATGAGTACAGGGTACATAGAGCTTAGAGTTACCAGACAATTTTTCAGGATAAGGGAAAACCTCCAACGTTAAGTCATATCGGACGATGAATGAAATAATATTCAAATGAGTACAGAGTACATAGAGCTTAGAGTTATCAGACATTCATCTTTCAGGATAAGAGAAAACCTACAACGTTAAGCAATATCGGACGATGAATGAAATGATGTTTAAATGAGTACAGGGTACATAGAGCTTAGAGTTACCAGACGTTCATCTTTCAGGATAAGGGAAAACCTCCAACGTTAAGTCATATCGGACGATGAATGAAATGATGTTCAACTGAGTACAAGGTACATAGAGCTTATAGTTACCAGACATTCATCTGTCAGGATAAGAGAAAACCTTCAACGTTAAGTCATATCGGACGATGAATGAAATGATGTTCAAATGAGTACAGGGTACATAGAGCTTAGAGTTAGCAGACATTCATCTTTCAGGATAAGAGAAAACCTCCAATATAACTATGACCGAAATTCGAGCTGGGGACCTCAAATGTGATGCCATAGTTAATTACACAGTACATCTACTTTTTTGTGTAGTAATATTTTGTCTATCTCTTACACTTTACATGTTATTCAGGGGTTATCCAGAATTTTGTTTATGTAAGTATCGTAAACATATGGAGCTTAATAAAGATTAGATACTACAGGTATTTTTTAAAAAATCAATTGTTTGGATAGTTCCCAGGTAAAAGCTATTGAACTGTGTGGATTTTCTAGAAAATTACGTGTCGTAGATTTGGAAGATCTTGTACTTATACCAAGTTTTGCCAATGCTTGTACACACTTATTTATTCTAAAACTTCTCGTCTTTCATTGTTTATTCAACGTGTTTCAATGACCTGTATCTTTCCGTTGTGATGTAACTATGGAAATTCTGACTAAAATTCAATATCTTTCCTGCCTCCTCTTTGGGATGGAGAAGGCAAAATGAAAACGCACGTATTAATTCTAAAAAAATATGTGCCTCTAGGATGTTGCAAAACATAGAGCAAGTAAATATTTCAGTAGCAGGGGCCAAGTTTCATGGCCTTCTAAAGCAGGCATCATCAACTGCGATTGCTTAAGGCAATGGTTATTTCACGCTCATAAATTTCTACCATAGCACATTAATGTTGTGGTTTAAGAAGGATTTTCATCTGCAAATGTTCCATGTTCAGACGAAGCGCATCTTTGAATGACTCACGTTTTGTACACAAATGGTGACTCGGCCTCCAAAACCAGACGCCTTGTCAGTAACTGTAAATTATTGCACTGCAAAAAAACTCATACACCAAGTGCTTCACGAGTTACACTAACTACAGAAGCTGTACCAGTGAAATTTGGTATCAAATGGTTCCACCCACTATGTATTGGTAAAAAATATCAAGTTTAGTAACTAAATTAACGCAGATAAAATTTTACTTTGTAATATGCACCAAAGGACAAGACATTTTATCGTATAATTGCTACATTTTTAAATTAAAGCTATTTAGGTTTAGGCAAAGTCTTTCGTATGTCGCCTATCAGGTCAGATCACATTCGCAGTTTTGCCTTCGGAACAATTGCACATCGGCAATAGCTTCACCAATTTACTATTCTGTTTATAATCGTTTTTACGTGGTTTTTCTTCTTGAAAATTAAATTCTCTCTCTCAGACCACAACCACATTTACCCTCTCATATTTATATAGGCTAGGGAAGGTAAGGAATTATCCTAGATAAAGTAAAATGCCCATACCGCAGTCGGCAATCGAAAAGGAAGCCTTTAGATATAGAAGCAAACATGTCAAAATATACATTATTCATACATTTACTACAGTTTATCTTTATTCTGACTAACCTTCCCAAATAGTAGACTTAGGAGGTATTATATTACACCAAAAACAATGTTATACAACAAAGATTTCACTGAAAAACTATTTTGAGATCCCTGGACAAGGTAAAACGCGCATATGTTTCAACTATTCTTACGTGGAAATCTCTTCGTCATATGTTTATTTCCTCAAATCAACTAACAATATTTATTAAAATGTCACTATGTAGATATTTGCATATCTAATTATGTATCTTTTTTTAAAACATTACTCAAATTTTTTCATAAATAACTAAATTTCATAAGTCAATATCTATCAATTACAAATTTTAAGCATAAACGTCTTTTCTATTTGTCGTACTTTTAACTACACTTATAAATGGAGAGAGGTAAAACAAATTTAAAACCTTAATTTCTGGTAAACTTTTCTCAGTATTTTTCCATGTTGAAAATGCTTCAAGATATAGAGTGTTCACTATTTTTTTTTTTTTTTTTTCAAAATGTTTGTACTGCTACTCAAAAATATACTGAAGTAAATACTCATACCTGTTTTATAAATTGCCGTACAATTTTAAGATAAAAAATTTAAGAATCCAAGAATTGTTAGAGTTAGGAGTTAATATAAAAAAGATTTCTACGGCAAATTTTTTGCAACAACATTTACTATGCAACCTGAACTTTTGTTGCGTTATTTTTTGAAATGCATCGTGTGTAATATGTATTAGAACAATGAAGATATACTTTTAAAATGTAACATTATATATTCTTACAAGTTTCAATTTTTGGTAAAACTTTACACCCACCCTAGCTTCGAAAACTGGCATCAATTTTGCCTCTGATTGCCGAGGCCAGGGTTTAAACCTGGCAACGGGTGTTTAACATATTCGGGCCTAAAAATCCCTAGTATGGATACATTCGGAAGAAAAGTGAAACCTGTGGTCGCTGTCAGATTTACTGCACGTAAAAGAATCCAAGCGTGATAAATAGGTCTCTAAGCAAAATTAACCAATCTTTCACCGGTAAAATAAAATGGGATGCTAAGAACCACACAAAAAGCTTCTAAAAATAAAAACCAAATTCCAATTTTTGGTATCAATTTCAAGTTACTTCAAACATATGAATTTTACAATGTTTTCTAAATACATTACGTCAATTAACCTAATTTTTTTCATAAAGTAATGTTAGCAATTGTATTTTATAAATAATAATGAACTTTCGTTTACAAGGGTCCAAATAATATTTACTGTTATTTGATTGAATCATATGATTACGCTAAAAGCAACTTCTATAAATACTTTCGGTTCTTTGAAAGGATTTAAGTTGTGTTAAGTTGTGAGTAATATTTCACGTACTGTAAACGTATTATATATATATATATATATATATATATATATATATTCTAGATCGACTCCTAGCTTTTTTATTGGAAAATACGTAAGTACATAGTATACTTTCCAAAAATTATAAAAGTCGTATGCCATCTGAAAATTCCATACAGAAATTTGATCAAAAAGAGTTTATTTTTGTGATTCCCTGAACACAAATAAAACAATATTTAGAAAAGCGACTGTGAGTGTGTCTGTGAACATCATTTTAAATGATAAATATTCAGTAGATCAAAATGTTGGGAAGTGATAATTCTTGATGTTTTTCAAGGAACTCTCACCAAAACAAACACGTTTTAATTCTTTTTAAAAAGGATTAACGATTTTTTTTAAAACAGCATACGCTTTAGATATTTAAATAACCAATTGTGTATCTTTAATATTCTAAGGTATTCTTTGAAGTCCATTAGCAAAGAATCCTGGACTGCAGATAAATTGTAAGAAGTGAACAAAAACTTGCTACAGAGGAACTGCAGATCTGTTTTACACCTACAAGTTACCACAAATGACGTTTATTGGCATTGTGCTTTATGAAGTATTTGTTACCTACTGGTTTGCATTTATCGATATTGTTGAAACTTTTTCAAGCGATGCCACCGTTCAACTGTTTCTTGCAATGTTACATAACAGTTTGTTTATGAAGGTTATGAAGCCATGTAAAGGACGTTTAAGGCTTGAAGAAAAAGTCTGTTGCCCTCCGCCGGATTTAATCCCGTGACCTGGGGAGCTAGCAATTACCCCTACACCACGATTCGTAACATCTGACTATCACTTTGGTTGTTGAATCACAATCTAACATGCAGCCTTCGATTATAAATTTTCCAGACATTACGTCCTGGCATTGATAAACTAGTTAAAGAAAAGCGAAAATGAATGTGTCGGGAATGTCCACGTAATTTTGTTCTGAATGGGTCTCCTCTAATTTGCAGAGAAAATTACTTTGTTTTATTTTATTTACGTTATAACATGTCTGGCCTACAGGTAAACTACGAGTTGAAGTTTTATATATTTTCTCATAGCACAGAGCCAAAATGTAATTGTTTATAAATTGTGACCAATTGTGTAATTAAAGCAGTCAGCATTAATATTACAACACCCAAGATATAAGTTGTAAATATTATTAATACCCGATACGTTTCCTATCTTTCCTACGCTGTCGGAACCCCATCACATACAACTATTTCCTTCTTCAGCAGCAGAAATCAACGCGGTGACGTCACACGTTAACCTGTCTTTCGTTCGGGGGCATATTTGGCGGTTAGAGCTTACGTCACAACGCCACTACCTTCCGCTGTTCTAACTGGTCAACAGCAGGAACCCTGCCCTCTACACCGTCGTGACGCCTTTGGTCAGCCAACTTCTGTCTCCTCGCCTCGTCCTGGTCGCAGTACCCGATATATCTTAACCTGCCTACCACGTAATTTACAATGAAACGAATTCTATAACTCGATTTTATGGAATAGAAAAATAGCACTTTATAGAAATAGATTGTAAAAGCCACTTTCATGTGACTTTCCCTTCTCTCTTTCTCTTCACCGGATATACAAATTATAGTTACGAATATTCATTTTTCTACCAATTCAGTTTAACCTACACAGAAATACTTCGTTATAGACACAGAACGGATGACGGAAGTCAAATGTTTAAAAACTGGCCTTAAAATTCCATAATATTGCCATGTAATTGGAGAAATAACTGAACATCTGCAGCACTTAAAACAACTGAATAATTCGAACCATTCCCCTGTGAATGGCTCATGGCACTAACTTATTTAAAACAATAAAGCTACATCGCTAAACCTTCAGTAGCTACACAAAAAGTGTACAAAATTCCTTACGAATTCTATAAAATTGAAAATACAATTTATTTGTCACGAAAATGTCTTTCAAACGTGGAATTTTAATTTTTTTTAAAAAAGAGTTCTCATTTCGTAAAAATAACGAATTTCGAACTTTCAATATAAATATTGGTTGGGCTTGGAAAGTTCTTTTTTAAACTAGACTTTCTAAAAAATAATAATGCTACATCACCTCTGCATGGTATAAAATTAATAAAGGATAATGAACAAACAAAAACCTTGCACGAATGTAAAATTAAATTTTTACTTTTACTTTTTGAAAGTCATTTTTTAAACACTGCAGCTAAAAATAAATTAGTCGCAGATATCTCACTACATTTTCCAGTTTATCATGTATCGATGCAAATATTTGTAAACTTTGTACGCTATTCCAGAACATGTAAATGTTTGACTAGCCACGAACTTGTATTTTCTGCCCATATAGCATATTTCAAATTTATGTTCACGTTATACTATTGTCAACTGGTAATCCCATACATGAAGCGTAATATTGTAGCGTTATAAATCAAAACTTAAAACAAGGGTCGTAAATAAATCCCGGTATTCAATAAACACCAAACAAATAGCAGTTTATACTCGTGTTATAAACCTGAAATCGCTTACGCGACAAAAACCAAGTGCACAATTGCACAAATTCCCCACTCCCATTCGACGGTTTGGCTTGAAAATGTTTACCCATTTGACGACGCTTCCCTGCCGCATGGAGGGAAGCTTTAATTGCACTTGACTCTTGAGGGCAAAGGAAGCATTATCCGAGACAATTGAAAATAGTTAAGAACTGTCGTGAAGAAACCTTTCTTTGGCCGAGAACCAGAAAACTGAAATGTTCTAGCGTTCTTCTTTTATTACAATTGGTTTTTCTCAGTTGTTATTACGTAGTTAATATGAAAATAGTGTAGCCTAGGAGTCATGGCCTAATAAAACACAGTAGGTTTAGTTTCGTTATTCTTTTGTTACTTTCACTATCACAATTTGATATAAATTCTTCGTTTGTGACATTAATTTATCTCTTATACTCTACAATTGTACAAAATGAAGAGAAATTCATAAACAAAGAGCAGATAATAAAGGATATGAGTTTTATATTCCATGCAAATATATTTTGAACAAAAAACAGCTGTGTATTAAAATATGTAATTAGTTTATAAAGTAAAAAATTCATGTAGTTTGGAGTAGAGGAATTTTCTTCAAAATATTTTTCTCACATCTTGGGAAGATGAGAAACTATTTTTATAAAATTGGTTTTATTGTATTTAGTTTGCCAAAAATGCACAATTTTGTTGAAATCTCGAAATTCAAATTTATGGAGGAATATACCACTTCTCCTACCTACGCAGTTGCTAGGTAAAGTAGCAAATTTATTGAGAAATACTAATGAAATCTCACACATGCAATTACTAACCTAAATACCTTCGATGGCTATAATTACCCTGCCATTTTACACTTCCTGGTTATCTTAACTATTTCTAGTCATCAATTCATATAACTAATCTGAGCTTTTTCATTTTATCTGCTAGAAATTATAAATACGATAGCTTATTGCTCTATTTATTGTATGTTAAAATAAAAGTGTCGTATTATTGGTTAGAATGCATTTTCTCCTGCACTTTAAGTATGCAGTAGAGAAAATAAATGCATTAAAATCATATACTTATTATAAAGGATCCATTACAACTGATTTAGGTTATATTTTAATATATCTGAACCAAAATACTCCTATTATTAGTATTATTGGTTAGAATGCATTTTCTCCTGCACTTTAAGTATGCAGTAGAGAAAATAAATGCATTACAAGTCATATACTTATTATAAAGGATCCATTACAACTGATTTAGGTTATATTTTAATATTTCTCAACCAAAATACTCCTATACAACGCAAGCAAACAGCTCTGTGGTAAAAAAAAATTGACAAGAAACAAAAGAGCAACAACTTATAAGATGACTTCATGAATAAACAACTGACTTACGTTATCGAAATTCCCGCTGCCGTGCTGTCGAAGTGAAAATTCGTAATTTTATGTCATTGTAAACAACACAACACGCCTCAAATCATGACACCATGATGCACCACTTCGCGTCAACACTAATACATGGACACTTAGACACTTCGCGATCGCTACACATGTGCCAACGCGTATATCCCAACGTCACCGACACGGCTCCCCGTACAACACCGTCGCGGAGAACCCGTTTCACGCGACTGACATGCGAAAGCCCGCCGACACGAGCTTCATGCGCCCGTGAGCGACAGTGGCGCCGCCGCCGCTACCGGCCTCTTGCGGACACGCGCTGGTCTTCTGACAGGGTTAACTGTTTGTGCATTAGGGGACAATTTACTGCGGGATGCTTGACGTTTGTCTTTCCTTTACCATTAATAAACGTCACCAAGTGAAGGCATTAATGTCTCCGAAAAGAAGATAGGATAAACTTTCTTTGATGTCTCTTCCTCTCTGTGGTTTCGTGAAATTATATTTTATCTTTCGTCTTCATAATTCATTCTCATACTCGCATTCTCTCCGTTTCTCTCTCACAAGTCTTAGAAACATTTCAGAGCGTTAATAAATAACTAAGCGCACACGGGTTGATGGAAATGATAAGATTGGCACGCTCGCTCCCATTAATGCTGTCACCTAGGTTAGGCAGGCATTCTATAAGCCTTCACAGCTGTAGTGTACATTCAGTGGCGAAGCTAGGGTAGCTCCAAATAATAATTTTCATTAGAATAAGAGAGAATAATGACTCATAAAACTAAGGCTACTCTCCTGTACCCTTTCTATTGCACAGTCACACGTAGGTATTAGCGAGGAGTGACTTTCAAAGCGAGAGAAGCTCTAAGTAATAATTTTCATTCAAATAAGAGAGAAAAATGACACAAAAACATAAGTCTACTCTTCAGTACTCTTTCTATTATACAGTCACACGTAGATCAGTGGCCAGGTGTGACTTTCAAAGCGAGGGAGGCTCCAAATAATAATTTTCATTAAAATGAGAGATGACTCCAAGAACTACGGCTACTCTTCGGTACTCTTTCTATTGTACAGTCACACGTAGGTCCAGTGTGGAGGCGTGATCTTCAAAGCGAGGAAGGCTCCAAATAATAATTTTCATTAAAATAAGGGAGAATAATAACTTAAAGAACCAAGGCTACTCTTCAGTACTCTTTCCATTATACAGTCACACGTAGGTCCAGTGGCGAGGAGTGACTTTCAAAGCGAAGGAAGCTTCAAATAATAACTTTCATTAAAATAAGAGAGAATGACACAAAAACATAAGTCTACTCTTCAGTACTCTTTCTATTATACAGTCACACGTAGATCAGTGGCCAGGCGTGACTTTAAAGCGAGGGAAGCTCCAAATAATAATTTTCATTAAAATAAGAGAGAATAGTGGCTTAAAGAACTAAGGCTACTCTTCAGTACTCTTTCTATTGTACAGTCACACGTAGATCAGTGGTCAGGCGTGACTTTAAAGCGAGGGAAGCTCCAAATAATAATTTTCATTAAAATAAGAGAGAATAGTGGCTTAAAGAACTAAGGCTACTCTTCAGTACTCTTTCTATTATACAGTCACACGTAGATCAGTGGTCAGGCGTGACTTTTAAAGCGAGGGAAGTCCTAAATAATAATTTTCATTAAAGTAAGAGAGAATAATGACTCAAAGAACTAAGGCTACTCTTCAGTACTCTTTCTATTGTACAGTCACACGTAGGTCCAGTAGCGAGGAGTGACTTTCAAAGCGAGAGAAGCTATAAGTAATAATTTTCATTAAAATAAGAGAGAAAATGACACAAAAAACTTAAGTCTACTCTTCAATACTATTTCTATTGTACAGTCACACGTACGCCCTTCTTGCATTGCAAGACTGCTCACACTACAAGCAGACATATTCCTGCTTCCCCTCTCCACTCAGACGTTCCAAATTTTCCTACAGCTGGCCCACACCGCGTGAAATGTTATCCTAAAGTGTAGAAAGTATGCAATTTACAACTTTTGCTAGTAACTTAAAAGTTCACAAAAATTTCCTATTTGTCACCACTAAATACCAATCTACGTAAAATACTATTGCTAATGTCACTGAAATATTCTTACAGTTGTATTTAAAAATGCCACATAAAACAAAACAAAAAATTGTTCGCACACTATAGAGACTGTTCAACGTCTCACAATAAGGAGCTGCATTGATTGTCTCATTACGAGGCAGAAACATATCAGCCGATGATGAGACTATTGCAGACGTGGAAAAGGAGCCACATACCTATCACACTCGACCCACAGTCTCACAAAGGATTTCATTTACAAACCCACGGGAACTATCTTCCAACATTCGAGCCCTTCCCCTTAAGAAATCTCCCGGGCACGACTTGGTTCCTAACATTGTTATCAAGAAGCTCACCAAAAAGCAGTTGCATACTTGTCATCCATCCTCAATGCCTGTCTACGCCTCGGCTATTTGCCCATATAGCAGTCTTCCATAAGCCCAATAAACCCAAACACCTCCCCGAAAGCTATCGTCCTATAAGTCTGTTGCCGACCATCTCCAAGCTGTTTGAAAAAGTAATTCATCGCCGTCTTCTGTCTTACCTTAATCATAATCATGTTCTTCCGCCTTATCAATTTGCATTTCGTCACAAACATTCCACTACCCATCAGCTTTTACGATTAACTCAGTCAATTGTTCACGGCTTCGAGGCCCATCAGTACACCACGGCTGTTTTCCTTGATGTGGCACAGGCATTCGACAGGGTTTGGCATGATGGTTTGCTCCTTAAGTTCTACCGCATCGGTCTTCCTAATTACTTATCACATCTAATCCTCAGTTTCCTCTACGACCGCAGCTTTTCAGTACGCATTGGTTGAAAGCTTTCATCCCCACGTAATATTACCGCAGGTGTCCCACAGGGTTCTATCTTGGCCCCGACTCTATTTAATATATACATTTCTGATATTCCTGACTTAGCTCCGAATTCTTTAGCTCTTTACGCTGATGACACAGTACTATATTATCCTCATGTTAATCTCCAGCAGGCACAAGAAGTAGTACAGCTCTCTTTAGATCGCCTAACTCATTGTTTCGGCACTTGGCGGATCTCTTTGAACCCTCAGAAAATCGAAGCTGAAACCTTCACTCTTCGCCGATACACTCCATTTACTTCGTTGTCTCTACAGGAACAATGTCCCTTGGCTCCCCACTACAACTCTCGTTAAATACCTTGGAGTACTTTTGGACTCTCTACTGACCTGGCGTGCTCATATCGATCGTCTTATATCACTGGCCTCCGGGCGACTTTCAAAACCCTCACCTCTGTTACATCGCCGTTCCAGCCTCGGCCTACAGTCTTCATTGTTACTCTACAAATCACTCGTTCGTCCGCTTATTACATATGCCTGCCAAGTGTGGAGGGCCGCACACACCTCATCTGCGTCTTCTTCAGGTTATACAGAATCGCTTCATGCGCATTGCTACCAACGCTCCAAAGTTCATCCGTAATCAGCAGCTCTATCACGAACTAGGACTGTTACCTCTTCACGACTACATTCGTGTGATCGCCCGTCGTTTCTTTTCCACGCTGCAAGAAGTTCCAGGAGCTGTGCATTATAACATCGGCGCCCACACGCGCCAGCCCTCACGCTTGAAGAGAAGACTACCACAGGACCTGCTTCTAAGTGATACATCTGATTCGAGTGATTCTAGTGCTTGATGTCTGTCTTACATCTTCTTACATCTCAAAGAGTATTATTGGAGTTCTAACTTAATGTAGTTAGGGGGCGGCCTGTTAGCCTACCCCTGAGTGTTACTGTTCTTGTTGTACTGTTACCTTCTTTACACTTTGACCTGTAAAGCATTGTAATGCTGATCGATCAATAAAAGAAATTAGAAAAAAAGTTGTGGAACGAGAGACAGCTTGAAGTGTTATTGTAACGAGAGCTAATGATGTAATCTGCTGTCACTGTTATTGTGATCGACCTTGGTAGACTGATGGTGTATGTAACGTAATGCTGCTGTAATCTATAAGAGTATTTTTACGAAAATAAAGGAGATTTTTAATTTCTGCAACTCGCCTTCTAATTCTACGAAACCACAAAACCACAATATAATGTTCCATACAACCGTACAAAATATACTAAATAGAAATAAAGTTACTTAAATCCAAAGTATATTTTTAATAACTAAATTCATTGAAATGCAAACAAAATTTATTTTTCCTAGACTTTGTCTATGGTCTAAGCCTATAAACATCTGTTTATATGTCTTTTGTCTATTTTAAAACAACCATGTTTTAAACCATTTATTCCATAATATTATACTATTTCATATTAACCTCCATTTGTAACATTGTTTTAAATACATTGTTATTCTAACAACAAAATGAATAGCTCTATTTAAAAGTGAAAGTTGATCACAATTAATTGCAGTATGTAGTCATGATGATTTGGTGATTTTATTTAAAAACCTGTTAAGTTATTTTTAGAAATATATATGGTATTTCATAATGCCCTCCTCTCATCTATAGCTAACCATTTCGCAGATATTCCTTGTTATACGAGGGTTGTTCAATAAATAATGATCATAATGTTTTACGGCCATAACTTTTCGCACTAAAATTCAATCTTATTATATTCTGTTAGCTTAATGTGAAACAAACCCGCCGTAGTAGTTTCATTGTTGGTACTCATGGATTCCACCAGTGAGAACCAGGCAAGTTCAGACATGTTCAGTATCACCTACCGCTGTAATGGAGGTAACATGCAGTTAAAGTTGATGTTAGAGGAAGATCCGGAGTTTCTTTCAAACGTAATCACTGCTGATGAAACTTGGCTACATCATTTTGATACTGAGAGCAAACAGCAAAGCTCAGTGTGGAAATCTCCTTCATCACCGACCCCCAAAAAGCAAAAGTGGATACTTCTGCTGGGAAAGTTATGGTCATCTCATTCTTTGATATTCATGGAATGGTTTATCAGCATGTTGTAGCTGCACACACATCAGTAACTGGACAATACTACAGGGATGTCCCGGAAACATTTCAAGTCCATATCAGGCGCAAAAGACCACATTTCCGTGAAGCAGGCTGGATGCTGCACCACGATAATGCGCGGCCGCATATTGCCAATGTTGTTGCTGAATATCTTGCAAAAATCAAATTCAAGTGCATCTCTAACCCTCCCTATAGTCCGGATTTAGCCCCATGTGACTTTTTTCTATTCCCTAACTTGAAGAAACGCCTACGTGGGAGGCATTATCATCATCAGAAGCAGTGGTGAAGGCTGCGGAAGTGATTTTAAAGGATCTCTCAAAAACAGTTTCCAGCATGTCTTTGAAGACTGGCAGAAACGCTGGGAGAAGTACATCGCATTCAGGAGAGATTATTTTGAGAAGGACCATCAAAATTATGAGGATGAGTAGAGGTACGTTGTCAAAAAGAGATTTTGATCATTCTTTATTGAACAGCCCCCGTATGTTTAAATGTTCCAAACTTATACTTTTCTCAAATAGAAATGTCGTTGCTCATTTTTATAAACCGGATATGAAGAAAACAAAACATTTGACTATCACTAAAGTCTACTGTATTCCCACATTCTTCTTGCACCTACTAGAAAATTAGCAATAACACAATGTTTATCTCCATTTACATAAAGTAGATAGATCCATAAGCGTTTGTAGAAATAGCTTGTACAACGTCTGTCACCCGTCATATTGGCGAACGTACACATTCCTTTACTTACGACCCACATTAGCATGTTGAGTGTCACACTGACGTGGTGAATGTTCCAGATATGCATTATGGAGGTACTTGGATATCACAGATATTTATACAACACCCCTCACTTGTCAGTTTTTATCGGGGAGGGGAATGTTCAACGTGCCATTTACCTTGCGTTGACATGCTGTTTGAAGCGGTTTAGTTGCATCGACCCGATTTACAGCATTGCTCGTCAATATGATGAGCAATTGTCGGGTTGGCATTGCTATAACCCTACTACCACAAATTACGTGTGCAAAACATGTTACAGGCGCGCTTTCATCGGTAACAGGCGGTCTGTCTACTTTACTTGAACATTTATGCAGCCTTTCAGAATTTTCCTTTACAATCGCTTCGTTTTACTTACGCCACTCCACTTTGCTGTATTGCACTTACGTGAGAATGCATTATCGTATATTGGTGTATAACTTCTTTACTTTCAAGAGGTATCGAGATCGAATCTCGGTCAGGGTGAGTTAGCTAGATATAGCTTCTTCCACTGTTTTCCTAAAACCTGAAAGTTCAATGTCTGGCAACTCTAAGCTCTATATACCCTGCACTCATTTGAACATCATTTCATTCATCGTCCGATATGACATAACGTTGGAGGTTTTCTCTTATCCTGAAAGATGAATGTCTGGTAACTCAAAGCTCTATGTACCCTGTACTCATTTGAGCATCATTTCATTCATCGTCCGATATGACTTAACGTTGGAGGTTTTCTCTTATCCTGAAAGATGAATGTCTGATAACTCTAAGCTCTATGTACTCTGTACTCATTTGAACATCATTTCATTCATCGTCCGATATGACTTAACGTTGGAGGTTTTCTCTTATCCTGAAAGATGAATGTCTGGTAACTCTAAGCTCTATGTACTCTGTACTCATTTGAACATCATTTCATTCATCGTCCGATATGACTTAACGTTGGAGGTTTTCTCTTATCCTGAAAGATGAATGTCTGGTAACTCTAAGCTCTATGAACCCTGTACTCATTTGAGCATCATTTCATTCATCGTCCGATATGACTTAACGTTGGAGGTTTTCTCTTATCCTGAAAGATGAATGTCTGATAACTCTAAGCTCTATTTACCCTGTACTCATTTGAGCATCATTTCATTCATCGTCCGATATGAATTAACGTTGGAGGTTTTCTCTTATCCTGAAAGATGAATGTCTGGTAACTCTAAACTCTATTTACCCTGTACTCATTTGAACATCACTTCATTCATCGTCCGATATAAATTAACGTTGGAGGTTTTCTCTTATCCTGAAAGATGAATGTCTGGTAACTCTAAACTCTATTTACCCTGTACTCATTTGAGCATCATTTCATTCATCGTCCGATATGAATTAACGTTGGAGGTTTTCTCTTATCCTGAAAGATGAATGTCTGGTAACTCTAAACTCTATTTACCCTGTACTCATTTGAACATCACTTCATTCATCGTCCGATATGAATTAACGTTGGAGGTTTTCTCTTATCCTGAAAGATGAATGTCTGATAACTCTAAGCTCTATGTACCCTGTACTCATTTGAACATCACTTCATTCATTGTCCGATATGACTTAACGTTGGAGGTTTTGTCTTATCCTGAAAGATGAATGTCTGGTAACTCTAAACTCTATGTACCCTGTACTCATTTGAACATCATTTCATTCATCGTCTGATATGACTTAACGTTGGAGGTTTTCTCTTATCCTGAAAGATGAATGTCTGGTAACTCTAAACTCTATGTACCCTGTACTCATTTGAACATCATTTCATTCATCGTCCGATATGACTTAACGTTGGAGGTTTTCTCTTATCCTGAAAGATGAATGTCTGGTAACTCTAAGTTTCTTCTTATTTCTTCCAAATAAGAGCTTCACAGCGTATTTCTAGACAATTAAAGGGTACACATTTCATTTGTTTTGTTTATGTCTTAAATACACGTTTTAATTAAAGTCAAAATGGTTGTTTTGAGGGGGAAATGATAAAAGTTGAAAGTATTCCGTTGGTGACATGTGTCCATGGCCCCCTGCGAATTAGACAACTCGGTTTGATATTCTATGAATAAGCTCAGGATAATTAATACACGTAGGAATATTGATGAAGGTGTTGCAAGCGTCTACACAAAGGCAACGAAAACCTTGTTCAAGTTTGCTTTAAGACAACTGCCTTACATTACGTCAATGGCGCTCTGTTTAATTCGGTCGCATAGCAACCACCAACTCAATCATTGAAGGCTAGCCCTATTGGATTTGCAACTGCTTTCAATGTACAAATTGCGGATAGCCTAGAGGAGGCCTTCCCTAAGGACCACATTACAGTTACAAAGCCACTTCTTGTGATTTCATTTATCTGTCTTGTTGCCTCTCTTTCTTTCTCCATTCACGTTCTTGGATACGGCGGTCTATTTAATTGAGTAACTTGGTTTACCGCCGGGATCAATAGCTTGTAAAGTGCTCTCTCCCTCTACTGGAGGGAATAGAAATGCAGAGAAAGGGCGCCCTCGATATATATTAGTTTGTAATGTCATTTAGTTTTAGTGTGTATATGTACATTCACATATTGACTCCGCCGTACATCTGCGTGTAGTCTTTTTTTTTTATTCCAAACAATCATTTCAATGGAAAATAATTGTCTTTTCTCAAGTGACTCTCAGGATTTTTATTTTATACAATTATATCAGGAAATACACGTTTAATGTCCACTCAATTTAATATATACAGGGTGTTTCAAAACGACACGGAACGAACATATACATAGATGTAGTTCCCAGCTCCTATGTTAAACATACACATAGTTCTTACTGGCAATAAAGCCGCATAGAAACGTTACAGAATGAGCGTGGATTAGGCAGTGACAGGAACAACGACCCGTGCCTCACACTGTCGGAGTTCGCAGGTATAGGTCACACGCCATGCCGCATGCTGTAACTGTTTGTAAACATCCCGACATACTACGCAGTAGCTTGCCACCATTAAGAGTTCCTTTGGCTTATGAAACCGCAATAAAGAAGCTATTAGAAATTAATTGTTGTTTCACACTAGCCCTGTGTAGGACGCACTATGAAAGGGTAGAGCCAGACTGAAAAATTCAATGCCATAGCCGGGATTTGAAACACGGATCTTCTGGTTTCCGTCCAGCCACTCTAACCATTTGAGCTACTATGGCCAACGTGCCAACATGACATTAAATTCTCCAACTGACTTGTGTTTCTCCCGGTAAACCACTAGGAGTTCTCATAAACACATGAGACAACTATCTTAATGACGACTTACTATGCTGTAAGTACTTTAAGGACCGGGCTTTATAGTAAACCACTAGGAGTTCTCATAAACACATGAGACAACTACCTTAATGACGACTTACTATGCTGTAAGTACTTTAAGGTCCGGGCTTTATAGTAAACCACTAGGAGTTCTCATAAACACATCAGACAACTACCTTAATGACGACTTACTATGCTGTAAGTACTTTAAGGTCCGGGCTTTATAGTAAACCACTAGGAGTTCTCATAAACACATGAGACAACTACCTTAATGACGACTTACTATGCTGTAAGTACTTTAAGGCCCGGGCTTTATAGTAAACCACTAGGAGTTCTCATAAACACATGAGACAACTACCTTAATGACGACTTACTATGCTGTAAGTACTTTAAGGTCCGGGCTTTATAGTAAACCACTAGGAGTTCTCATAAACACATGAGACAACTACCTTAATGACGACTTACTATGCTGTAAGTACTTTAAGGCCCGGGCTTTATAGTAAACCACTAGGAGTTCTCATAAACACATGAGACAACTACCTTAATGACGACTTACTATGCTGTAAGTACTTTAAGGTCCGGGCTTTATAGTAAACCACTAGGAGTTCTCATAAACACATGAGACAACTAACTTAATGACGACTTACTATGCTGTAAGTACTTTAAGGTCCGGACTTTATAGTAATCCACTAGGAGTTCTCATAAACAGATGAGACAACTACCTTAATGACGACTTACTATGCTGTAAGTACTTTAAGGCCCGGACTTTATAGTAAACCACTAGGAGTTCTCATAAACACATGAGACAACTACCTTAATGGCGACTTACTATGCTGTAAGTACTTTAAGGCCCGGGCTTTATAGTAAACCACTAGGAGTTCTCATAAACACATGAGCCAACTACCTTAATGACGACTTACTATGCTGTAAGTACTTTAAGGTCCGGCTTTATAGTAAACCACTAGGAGTTCTCATAAACACATGACACAACTACCTTAATGACGACTTACTATGCCTCAAATACAGTACACGAGTCTGTTGGAGAATTTAATGTCGTGTTGGCACGTTGGCCATAGTAACTCAAATGGTTAGAGCGGCTGGACGGAAACCAGAAGATCCGTGGTTAAAATCCTGGCTATGGCATTGAATTTTTCAGTCTGGCTCTACCCTTTCAAAGAAGCTATTGCTTAATTATTGCTTATGAATGTTTAACGTGTTCCAAAATTCCGTTATAGCAGTCCATGATGACAAATAAGCTGGTGGACATATACAACTTATACGTTTTAGAGGGAAGTTAATGTTAGTGAGGTTGAGGATGGAAACATTAAATGATAAACAGAACAGGAAACAACATCAGAGAATTGTACATAAATTAACCAGAACTAAATGGCGTATACAATGAGTCGAGCATTTTATTTCACGTGTTTGATAACACTAAATAAAGCATTTGTAACTGAAAAGGAAGCTGTTGATATTTACAGTAAGTGGTTGAAAGTATTGTACAATTAAGATCATAACAAAATGCTCTGAAGTTAAACAAATAAATATTATCATTGATGTAACTATTTTTACAATTCATATTTTAATGAAGCTAAATTAATCATGCGTTCGTTGAACTCTCTTCAGCTCTTCCATACATCAAAACCATATCCGTCATTTCGACGTTCGTATAACGCTCCATATTGCTTGGATTTGTTATCTAAGTACACGCAAAATCCTCTCTGTTAGGACGGAATGTGTAGTTTTACACTGAAGAGCAACCTTCAACTCTCCGAGTTATTAGTCGACTCTCCTTTGTCCCATTACCTGAAAGGTAGGGTAGTGTCACTGATAAAGAGCAAGGAGTCATGTTTTCGTTTTCATGGCCGGTACGTCGCAATTACTTTTGACAGTCGCACACCAGTGGTTCCTGCACTGCCTAATCAAAAAATAATATATTTAATGCTGTATAAGATTATACTTAAGAGAATTTTGAAGCTGCGACACCGAAATTCGGACTGGTTAAGTTATAAACTAAGTCGTTTTGAAAGCAACTGTGTGTGTCTATATATAAGATATGTGTGTGCTATAAAGTAACAGTTAAACTTAAAAAGAGCCTCAAAAATCAAAAGAGTTAAAACATTTCAGTGAGTACATCGGAAGCTAAAATGTGGCTTCCTTCATGTTCAAGCATTTCTGGTACCTGCTTATAAAATTGTCCACTACTTTTAGTTCCAGTTCCCTCTGAGAAATAGCTGCAATTTCTTGATAAAAATGTTATTTTTGGTTTCAACTGAATTAGTTCTGCAAAAATTGCAGGGGTTTAAATAAAGGGACCAAGAGAGGAATTATGAGGGAACAAAATATATCCGTAAAATATCGTATAGTCCCTTTGCTACATCTCTTACATCAAAGGGATTGTACGAGGCATGTTTTTTAAGTCAGTGCCGTTTTGGAATTAAAAAATACGTGCATAGATATCGCAATAATTTTATTTTTACATGAAAGCCTGTACCTTAGTCTACTTTACTACATAATTTACGTGAATATTGAGGCACCTGTCATAACGTGGCACCAATTTTTGAATACCCTCCTCATAAAATTCTGCCGCCTGACGTGTTAACCACTGTATCACAACTGTTTTGACTTCGTTATCGTCTTGAAGACGCTGACCGCCCAGATGTTTCTTCAAGTGCAGGAACAAATGGTAGTCGCTGGGCGCCAGATCAGGGCTGTATGAAGGATGATCTAGAGTTTCCCATTGAAAATATTTTATGAGATCTTTGGTCCGATTAGCCACATGTGGACGGGCATTGTCATGCAGCAAAACGATACTCTTACTCAACTTGCCACGTCTTTTGTTCTGGATTGCACGGCGCATATTGTTCAATGTCTCGCAATAAGACGCTGCATTGATTGTCTCATTACGAGGCAGAAACTCCACTAGCAATACTCCTTTTCTGTCCTAAAAAACTGTGCACATGATTTTCCGGGCAGAAATTGTTTGCTTAAACTTCACTTTTATGGGTGATGATGAATGTCGAATTCCATGGATTGTTGTTTCGGTTCTGGTGTGACGTAGGCCACCCATGTTTCGTCACCAGTAACAATTTGGTCTAAAAAATCTTCACCTTCATTGTGGTACCGCTCAAGGAAAGTCAATGCACTGCCTAAACGTTGGGTTTTGTGCAAATCCGTCAATATTTTCGGAACCCAACGTGAACACAATTTCCGGTACTTCAAGTTCTCGCTCACAATGCGATACAAAACCTACCAGAATATTGAGGAAAATAGTCGTACAATGATGAAATTGTAAAGCGTCTGTTTTCTCTCATCTTTTCGTCCACTCTCTGCACCAAATCTTCAGTAACGACCGAAAGACGGCCACTCCGTTCTTCATCATGCACATTTGTGCGGCCATCTTTAAAAGCTCTCACCCATTTCCTTACCATTCCATCACTCATAATGTTTTGTCCGTAAATTTCACAGATCTCACGATGAATATCGATCGGTTTTACGGCTTTAGCACTAAGAAATCGTATAACAGCCCGTACTTCACAATCGGCGCGACTCATGATTGTCGGAGGCATCTTAAACACTCAGTAACCAACGTATACAATGAAGAATCAGACTGTAATGGTGTCAGTGCGTAGACAAGAGATGTAGGTAACCAGCGCGCAGCCGCGGAACGCCGACAGTAGCGCTGCGGTGGCGGAATCGCAAAACGGTACTGACTTAAAAAATGCCTCGTATTTACTGCGGACTTCTAACACCCGCAACACCGACGTAACAACCAGCTACGCAGGCCGGCCGTCCGCTCACCACGAAACCGTCCCCGCCAAGTAATGTTTACCCCGTAGAATATCTTTATACATAGTTTCTTATATAAGGCGTACAAATGCCTTATGACTATTACACTTCTGGAAGCTTTGAAGTACCGCTATTATTGAATATTCGGATCAAAAGAAATTTTCGTAACCTAGGTAACAGAAAGAGATATGTTTTCAATGTACGTTGCTGAGTATTCAAAGACAAGGTGCAGTGTTAGCTGGTAGTATTATATTGTGTAATAAGCACATTTATATACAGCAGGGCCGCTATAATTAGGCATAAATTATTTAGAAATGTACACGCTGGCCAAAAGCTCCAACGCCTTTATCTTCCAAACACTTAGCATTTCCTCAAGATTCATTTATCATTGAAAATAGCACAGTCACCATAATAATGAGCAATGTTAATTGCTTAGAAATTCACTTCTGCCCCACACTTCTGTGTTGTTATAGTTCTGTTAAAGGTACAATGACTACATTCACTACTTACTGTTCAACAAATGCTTCCTCTATGCTCTTCTTTTGTATTAATAGAGAAATGGTTTTATTAAGTTTTACTTGATAATAGATGGAATGTAGTTGGCTTAAGCGACAGTAAAATCTTGTAAGAACTGGTGGCTATGTGATATCTTGAAATTCCGTTCTAATTTCATAACCAGAAGGACAGAGAGAATGATGACTTCTAATTTGAGAAAAATTTGATTATTTTTTATTATTTATTTTACTGTTTAATTATTTTTATTAATACTTTTATTATTATTTGACAATTCAAAATAACAAAAACGAATGTTTGGGCAAACAGTTTAATACATAATTTTAAAGATATTTACACAAATTACGAGAGTCGGCTCATAAGTTCCGAACTTCACATAGAGATGGCGCCACAGGGCCAGACTGACGGATAGCATCATATAGTTTAACTGTAGTCTAGCTTGTATCCATAGTTACAGGGCAATAGCTTGTTTACTTTCTGAATGACAGCATTTTAAACAAGACAAGTGTATGGAAAGATAGAGTCAGACTGAAAAATTCAATGTCCAGTGTGAAAGAACAATTAATTGCCATTAACTGTACCTAATAGTGGCTCGAACTATAAAGCCCGGGGCTTAAAGTACTTACAGCATA
The DNA here is from genome assembly GCA_030765055.1 of Mantis religiosa. Lineage (NCBI taxonomy): Eukaryota > Metazoa > Arthropoda > Insecta > Mantodea > Mantidae > Mantis > Mantis religiosa. The sequence continues at coordinate 13,626,411 of CM060958.1, forward strand.
CTAAGTCGCCATTGAGGTAGTTGTCTCATATGTTTATGAGATCTCCTAGTAGATTACGGGGAAAAACACGAGTCAGTTGGAAAATTTAATGTCATGTTGGCACGTTGGCCATAGTAGCTCAATGGTTTAGAGCGGCTGGATGGAGGCCAGAAGATCCGTGGTTCAAATCCCGGCTATGGCATTGAATTTTTCAGTCTGACTCTATCTTTCCATACTTTAGCCTATGCACGACTAGTGTGAAACAACAATTAATTTCCAAGTGTAGAGGTTTCACGAAAATGGAGGATTTAGAAACACGAATAATGATTAAATACTTCCATTTGAAAGGCTTAACGTCTAAAGAAATCAAGGAGGAAATGAACAATACATAGAAAGACTCTGTCCCTTCATATACAATAATTAAAAGGTGGGTTGTAGAGTTTAAAATGGGACGTACGAGTACTAGTGATGAGCCTCGCTCTGTCCCTTCATATACAATAATTAAAAGGTTGGTTGTAGAGTTTAAAATGGGACGTACGAGCACTAGTGATGAGCCTCGCTCTGTCCCTTCATATACAATAATTAAAAGGTTGGTTGTGGAGTTTAAAATGGGACGTACGAGTACTAGTGATGAGTCTTGCTCTGTCCCTTCATATCAATAATTAAAAGGTTGGTTGTGGAGTTTAAAATGGGACATACGAGTACTAGTGATGAGTCTCGCTCTGTCCCTTCATATACAATGATTAAAAGGTTGGTTGTAGAGTTTAAAATGGGACGTACGAGTACTAGTGATGAGCCTCGCTCTGTCTCTTCATATACAATAATTAAAAGGTTGATTGTAGAGTTTAAAATGGGACGTACGAGTACTAGTGATGAGCCTCGCTCTGTGTCTTCATATACAATAATTAAAAGGTTGGTTGTAGAGTTTAAAATGGGACGTACGAGTACTAGTGATGAGCCTCGCTCTGTGTCTTCATATACAATAATTAAAAGGTTGGTTGTGGAGTTTAAAATGGGACATACGAGTACTAGTGATGAGTCTCGCTCTGTCCCTTCATATACAATGATTAAAAGGTTGGTTGTAGAGTTTAAAATGGGACGTACGAGTACTAGTGATGAGCCTCGCTCTTTGTCTTCATATACAATAATTAAAAGGTTGGTTGTAGAGTTTAAAATGGGACGTACGAGTACTAGTGATGAGCCTCGCTCTGTGTCTTCATATACAATAATTAAAAGGTTGGTTGTAGAGTTTAAAATGGGACGTACGAGTACTAGTGATGAGCCTCGCTCTGTCCCTTCATATACAATAATTAAAAGGTTGGTTGTAGAGTTTATAATGGGACGTATGAGTACTAGTGATGAGCCTCGCTCTGTGTCTTCATATACAATAATTAAAAGGTTGGTTGTAGAGTTTAAAATGGGACGTACGAGTACTAGTGATGAGCCTCGCTCTTTGTCTTCATATACAATAATTAAAAGGTTGGTTGTAGAGTTTAAAATGGGACGTACGAGTACTAGTGATGAGCCTCGCTCTGTCCCTTCATATACAATAATTAAAAGGTTGGTTGTAGAGTTTAAAATGGGACGTACGAGTACTAGTGATAAGCCTCGCTCTGTCCCTTCATATACAATAATTAAAAGGTTGGTTGTAGATTTTAAAATGGGACGTACGAGTACTAGTGATGAGCCTCGCTCTGTCTCTTCATATACAATAATTAAAAGTTTGGTTGTGGAGTTTAAAATGGGACGTACGAATACTAGTGATAAGCCTCGCTCTGAACATCCTGTGGAAGTCACAATACATTATAAAATTATACATTACATTTGCTATACATCACAGAACACTTTAACGATCATTACTGTATATATAGTTTATAACAGCAGACAGTACTTATCCATTTTCTCTGAAGATGGCAATTTTAAGTATTTTGGAAGAGCATTAAATCTCCTGACTCATTCATAATAAACTACTTTCTGAAGATAACTCAATCTAGCACTGGATTTGTATAAGTGCACACTTTATCTACTATATTCACAGGTATAGGTGGAAGAACAATTAATTTCCATTTGACTATCGTTTAAATCTACGACATTTTTCTAATCCACTATTTCTACGAGGAAATATGTGCTGAATTTGAGTGTATAAAGCAGATTCAAGATATTTTTAAAGAATAGTTCGTCGAAATTCATCTGAAAGTAACACCCAAAGTGTGCACTAGCCGTCACTGATACATAGACGAGGAAGGTCGAATGCTTTCTGTGATTGCAGCTACACTCTGTTTATAATATTGAATGCAAATGTGTGTACATCGCTTCACAGTTTGGATTCAGAGATCACCGAATGGCTAAAATGGACCGTGGAATGACAGGAATGGGAAGGTCGCTGTCGATATAATGAACGTGGAACATGTAAATCCCAGTGGTCGGAGCTGGAAACATGTGTATGCCCCGTATATATACAATGGAACGTGTCACGTGATCCAGTCTGCTGACAGCTATTTGGACAACATGGGGCCAGACTGCACGACCCCCAATTAAAATGCCACTTGTCACATTAATTCCAGCATCATACGTAACACGCAGGGAGGTATACAAGTCCTATTGTCTCAGCTGACGCTACTCAGGATCTGCATCCTCCTTGTACATTTGCTAAACTCACTTAGGAAACCCGGCACTTTCAAACAAAAATAGAAGAAAACGTTGTAATGTCAAAGCCACTGACATGACTTTCTCTACTCTACTTAATTTTGCGAATTGAGATAAACAATTGATGCAAGAGAATATAGGAACACCTACAGATAGTAGATAGTAGATAGTCAAATGTTTCAAAGCTGGTCACTGTACGATGGCTTTGATATTCCGTTCTCTTTCCAAGGCCAACGGATAAAAAATAAACGACTTCCTACATGAGAACCGAACAGAATGGCTCAGGCGCTTTCGTCTCTGTTCCGTATTCGGGATGTCCGGTTCGATTCCCGTGACCGAGCTATCTGACCCATGGTTTTTTCAGGGGTTTTCCGGGTTACTAGGCAAATGCTGGGTATGTTAATTACATCCCCGAATTTCCTGTCCCTCAATTTCATCTCCGTTATCATTTCTTATCTCTCATCTGGTAGTCTCTTTCAGGGTAGAAATGCCGGCGGGTTTCTCTGCGCTGCATGGCAGGATGATATTTCTAGTAAAACTTCCTCTCTCAGTAAGACGATCTCCGGTCTCCGAACTCGGCCTGGGGGGAGGGTGCGTTTATGGCCCACAGAAGGATGGGAAGTTCCAACTTGTCAATTGTAGGGACCCTGCTCTCTATACCCCAAGGGGCCTGCTGCGGTAGGTACGGCATTGGCGATCCCGGGGTCCCGAGCCAAATTTCTCGATTGGGTGTCTCTGAGTGGTGAGAGAGCTAGTGCCAAACGCCCAAACAAGGTCCACATACGTGTTTGACGTTTAAATAAATAAAGTAAATTAACTAAAGACAAATTAAGGTCAAAGTGAAGCCAAAGCAAAGTCAAAGGAAAGCCAGATCAAGGCCAGAGCGCTGCCAGAGTGGAGCCTGAGCGAAGCCAGAGCAAAGCCAGAGTAAAGCCAAAACGGAGCCAGCGCAAAGCCAAGACGGAGCCAGAGAAAAGCCAAAACTGAGCCAGAGCAAAGTCAAAACGGAGCCTAAGCAAAGTCAAAGCAAAGCCAGAGCGAGGCCAGAGCGCTGCCAGAGTGGAGCCTGAGCGGAGCCAGAGCAAAGCCCGAGTAAAGCCAAAGCAAGTCAAAAACAAAGCCAGAGCAAAACCAAAGCAAAGTCTGAGCGAAGCCAGAGTGGAGCCTGAGCGGAGCGAGAGCAAAGCCAGGGCAAAGCCAAAGTGGAGCCAGAGCAAAGCCAGAGTAAAGCCAAAGTGGAGCCAGAGCAAAGCCAAAGCAAGTCCAAAGCAAAGCCAAAGCGGAGCCAGAGCAAAGCCAGAGCAAAGTCAGAGCAAAACCAGAGCAAAGCCAAAGCGGAGCCAGAGCAAAGCCAGAGCAAAGTCAGAGCAAAGCCAGAGCAAAGCCAAATCAAGTCCAAAGCAAAGCCAAAACGGAGCCAGAGCAAAGTCAGAGCAAAGTCAGAGCAAAGCCAAAGCAAGTCCAAAGCAAAGCCAAAGCGGAGCCAGAGGAAAGCCAGAGCAAAGTCAGAGCAAAGCCAGAGCAAAGCCAAAGTGTAGACAGAGCAAAGCCAGAGCAAAGCCAGAGCAAAGCCAAAGCGAGGCCAGAGCGGAGCATGAGCGGAGCCAGAGCAAAGCCAAAGCAAACTTAGCGCGAGGCCAGAGCATAGCCAGAGCAAAGCCAGAGCGGAGCCAGAGCATAGCCAGAGCAAAGCCAGAGCGGAGCCAGAGCAAAGCCAGAGCAAAGCCAAAACGGAGCCAGAGCAAAATCAAAGCGGAGCCAGAGCAAAGCCAAAAGGGAGCCAGAGCAAAGTCAAAACGGAGCCAGAGCAAAGTCAAAGCGGAGCCAGGGCAAAGCTAGAACAAAGCCAGAGCAAACCCAGAGCGAGGCCAGAGCAAAATTTAAGTAAAGTTAAGGTAAAGCCAAAGGAACTTTATAGCAAAATAAAGTACAGTTTTTGTAAGGTCATGACATTAAATTCTCCAGTTGACTCGTATATTTCCCAGGAGATCCAGTAGTGCTTTACCGGGAAAATATACGAGTCAATTGGAGAATTTAATGTCATGACGGCACGTTGGCCATGGTAGCTCAATGGGTAAGAGCGACTGGACGGAAACCAGTAGATCCGTGGTTCATATCCCGGCCATGGCATTGAATTTTTCATGTCTAATAGTTTCTGTGCCCACTTCTACGGTATGGGGTAGCGTGTCTACCTCACAGTCTAAAGCTACGGAATTCGAATCTCCGTTAGAGTTACTTACCTGAAAAACTATTTTTATCGGGTTTTTCCCTTTTCCTCAAAAATGAATATGTGATAGCACTAAACTCTATGGGTAATGGACACATATGAGCAACATTTCATTCATCAGTTTCAGGAATTTAAAGCTCATAAAAAGTTAATAATATTTTCTCTGCATTCCAGAAGCAGTATAAATAGTAAAAGCACTTATTTTACTTGTCTCTGTCCTTAAGTTAGAATTTTTCTCCATTATTTGGACTGATAGAGTTTTTAAACGAATACTATGACGTCACGGTACGGACAACTTCAGTGGAAGAGAGCTTGCCGTTTCATTACGTCACAGAGTTGATTGCGGAAATCGTGAAACGTGAAATGGCAAGCCGAGCCCCTGTTAAGAAAGGATAAAATAAGGCAGCCACTGGAAACGAAGGGGCGAGTTCACGAAATTATCGGTCGAGAAGGGATATCACTTGTGCCGAATCAGCTATCTCCGATGGCACACAGCTGAAAATAATAGCACAGTATGATATCCCACTGTCAAACAACTGCCGACCAAATAAGGGAGCACCTTCACAAAAAGAACGTGTGTAGCAGTCACATGACCTTCTCTACTCTACTATTCTTACAAGCGTTAGTCTTTTTGGGGTCTTTTCCTATCCTCACTGAGAAATTTCCCTACAAAATCTCTTAAAAAGATCGTACTGCGTGAAAGATGTGTGTACCGCGTCTAAATGTCTGTGAATGGGTTACCTAATTCCAACATCTTCTATGGATGCGTTACAAATTTGCAACATTATGTCGCACTTATCTGAAACAGTTTTAAAAAACTTTTATTCCAAAATAAATAATGGCCTCCAACTATGTTGTTTAATTTACATACTCCATAGTTAACTCAAATCAGACAATGAATGAAATGATGTTCAAATGAGTACAGGGTACATAGAGCTTAGAGTTATCAGACATTCATCTTTCAGGATAAGGGAAAACCTCCAACGTTAAGTCATATCGGATGATGAATGAAATGATGTTCAAATGAGTACAGGGTACATAGAGCTTAGAGTTATCAGACATCCATCTTTCAGGATAAGAGAAAACCTCCAACGTTAAGTCATATCGGACGATGAATGAAGTGATGTCCAAATGAATACAGACTACATAGAGCTTAGTTACCAGACATTCATCTTTGAGGATAAGGGAAAACCTCCAACGTTAAGTCATATCGGATGATGAATGAAATGATGTTCAAATGAGTACAGGGTACATAGAGCTTAGAGTTATCAGACATTCATCTTTCAGGATAAGGGAAAACCTCCAACGTTAAGTCATATCGGATGATGAATGAAATTATGTTCAAATGAGTACAGAGTACATAGAGCTTAGAGTTAGCAGATATTTATCTCTGAAGACCAGGGGAAAGCCCGGAATAAGACCTTATCCAGATATCTCACCCTGACCGAAATTTGAACTCAGGACTTCCTGAAAGTGAGGCAGTGAGGCTTACGCTACCGAGGTGGGCAAGGTATTCATTGTTAACTGTTTGTGTCACGCATTAGCATTTTTTGTCGTAATGTGGTCAATAAATTTAGTATATGTGTTTGTCTATAGTTTCAGGCTGGTGCCCTGCAGTTCATACTTCAACTGTCACTTAACATCGATGCCATTTTGCACTTGTACGTGACTCATGCCTATATTTTACTGTACTCATAGACGATATAAGAGTAATAAATTGTTTGTATCACTTTGTAGTACAGAACACTGCAACAGCTTTCTGTATTACAAAACATAAGAGTATTGAAGCACGGGGTTCGAAGGCTGTTTGTGTTTTGTAAACAGCAAACGAGAAAGGGAGGTGTGGAGGTCGTTTGACACTTCGGGGAAAGATACCCATGTATTCTCTAGAGAATTAGGCACATATTACTTTGATGTGACTTTGATAATTGCTGGAATTTATAGAAAAATACCGTATAAACTTCTGTGATCTAAAAAGAGCATATGACTAATTGTTGTAATGACGGTTCTATAGGTAATATGTTGATTATCTGGACTGTGCCAAACAAACGAAAGACATTAAAACATTTACCTGTCAAAAGTACAGATCATATTTCATTGTTTCTACTATTTTATAGAATTTATGGCCTGGCATACTATATTTTTAAGGTCATAGTTTTACGTAATGGTTAATATTGTGGCTTTGTGTGTTCGCAGAATTAATAAAAATCTTTAAAAACGTTTAATTTATTTTAAAAAGTGGTTGAATTTAGTGCATTCACCTGAGGACTTAATAGCTGATTTTGTTAAACTTACTAATTTTTGTTTGGATTAAATTTTTTTCACTTTCAATGGTGAATTTTTTTAACAAACTTCTGGCTTAGCAGTGTGTAATCCTTTCACATTTTCTTGCTGTTCTTTTTATGAGATTTTTTCGAAATGCAAGTCACTAAAGCCTTCCCTTTAATTTTTAAAATTTGGTATAGATATATTGATGATATTTTTGCTATTGTTCCTGATAAACTCATAAAGGTGCTTTAAAATTACTAAATGTACAATATAAAGCTATAAAATTTACATCAGAAACTGAAATTAATGGATTTCTTCCTTTTCTATATCTAAAGATGATAATAAATAATAATAAATCAGATTTTGGTATTCATTGTACATCTACTTATATCCATAATTACATAAAAAATAAAAATTTTAACATTTTTTCACATAAATTTGCTGTTTTAATAGTTTGATTTATAGATTAAAAATATACCCCTGAATAAAGAAGAAATTAATAAATAATATAAACATATTAATATTGCTTTAATTAATGGTGTTAATAAAGACTTTATACAAAATAAGATTGAAAAATTTAAATATCAAAAAACTTAATGATATTTCTACCCTTCAAAATAAAAGATTATTATAATTTTTAAAAATTTATTTACCATCCTTGGTTTAATAAACATTTTCAAATTTTTTTAAAGAAGTTTGTATAACTTTAGTTCCTCAAAATAAATATAGTATTAAAAATTTACTGCATATCTCTAAAAAAGATAAAACTCGTAATAATAAAAAAATCTGGTATTTATCAATTTAATTGTTCCGAGTGATAAATTTTATATTGGACAGACGAAACGTAATTTAGAAACCAGAACAAAAGAACATTTTCGTAACATTAAGTATAAACAAACTGATAAATCGGCCGAGATAAATCATTTTTGGTCATTTAACCATGAAATAAATCCAGAAGTTAAATTTGTAAAGCAATTAAATGGTCCGATAGATTTAATGGTTTGGGAAAGGGTATTTATTTTAAAAATAAACATCGCGTAATGAATTTTGAAAAACCACCAGATGATTCTGTTGTTTGATTTGTTTCGTTTTGAGATTTTGGTAATACTGAAAAAACATAATAACATGGTAACCGGAATCCTTGACCACGAAGTTTGTTGATGGACTGACGATGCAAGCAATTTGTTTGTGAAATCGATCTCGATTAAAAAAGAAGAATTAACATAAGTTTCTTAAGATAAGTGAAGTTTTTTTTTATTGTGTAATAATAATATCTTGTTTGCAGAAATTTAAAGTGTTCCTTATTTCAGTAAAAAGATGCTTTGTATACCCCTTACAACAGTAAAATAATGTGAAATATGCAAACGCAGTCGTTTAGGTCGTCTTGTTCTCAGCTGCACGTAAACAAACAAAAGAGTTCACTGCAGTACACTTCAAATGTCTACGCACTCACAATTACTACATAGCTGCACACGCAATTAACAACTGACTAGCAACTGACACTTTGTGGGTGTTTATACCTTCAGTCATTGTTCTAGAATTCTGTCGATCGATCGATAACAATCGCGATGCAACGAGAAACACGAAACTATCTCTGTGTCTTTCTCATTCTGTTTCTTTCTCTCTCTCTCTCAGCAAGCTTCTAGCTCTGCGCCCAGGCGCCGGCTGCGGCCTGTGGCACAATGCATCAGTGACATTATATTTGAAACTTCATGTGTAGAGTCAAAATGAGAAACATTTAAAACTATTTAAAGGAAAATAAAACAACCGAAATTGGTTTCAGTTTAGAGTGAGCCTCACGAAAATCTCTACTGAGAATTAGTAACACTCTGGTTAATTGATCGAAATTATTCATTCCTTCATACTAGCCGTATATAGGCTAAGATTTTTGATAGAGTCAACATGAAAAGTTCAATACCATGGCCGGAATTTGAACCACAGATTTCCTGGTTTCCGTGTGTGTGTGTAGTGTTTAACGCCCGCTTTTACTACACATGGCAGCGCAGGCGGTGACACTGATGATACATGAGATAAAGATGGAGAACCGGTGGAATGAGATGGTGGGGGAAACCGGAGGTCCTGGAGAATACCCGCCCAGCACCGTGTTGTAAACCACAAATCTCACTTTGCGGTCGCCTGGGATCGAACCCGGGTCACTTGGTGAGAGCCAAGCGGTCTAACCACTGAGCCACGGCGCGACTGGTTTCCTGAGCCTATATACGGCTAGTGTTAAGAAATGATTAAAATAATAAGAGTTAAATGATGAAGCCTGGGATTCAAGTACTTACGATAGTAAGTCGCTGCACACGGTATATCTTGAATGTGAGAGCCCCTGGTGGTCTACCGGGGAAATATTTGAGTCAATTGAAGAATTTAATGTCACGACGGAAAGTTGGCCATGGTAGCTCAATAGATAAGAGCTACTGACGGAAACCAGGAGATCCGTGGTTCAAATCACGGCCGTGGCATTGAATTTTTCATGTTGACTGCATCTATCAAAAACCTCTGGTATTTATCGTAATTACACTCAAATAGCCCTGAAGTCGTCTTTGTTGTACCGGTGGGATGGCTCATGCGGTTTCGTCTATCTGACCCGTTTTTTCGGGGGTTTTCCGGGGTGGTCAGGTGAATGGGTAGGTTAATTACATCCCCCTCTATTTCGTCTCTATTACCATGTCATGTTATCTCTCATCTAGTGGTCTCTTTTCAGGTAGAAGTGTCGACGGGCGTCTCAGCACTGTCGTGACTCCTTAGCTCACCCGCCCTGTGTCTCCTCTCGCCTCATCCTTCCTCCCTGAGATTCCCCATTTGGGGCAATAAACTACAGGTTTCACTGCCGAATTCCGTCCTTAGTAATCCTAATACTAGCGTTGAAGGACGTAAATTAACAAAAACATCTCCCGACTAGGAGACACAACAAAAACCCCAAAGTCAAACTGGAGACCTACATCAAATGTCACCTCAGAGCTGTCTCGCTCGGTTTTTCTAACAAAGAAATTGGAAGAGCAAAGGGTGTAATATAGAAGTCCGTTGGGTAACTGATTATTTTATACTTTTGCCTTTTTACTTGTTTTTTTCTTTTTCTTTTTATAAGGTATTTGAAGCAGTTATTTTAGATATTTTATGTTGTTTGAGAGGAATAGTTGAAGGAATTGTCATGTTAAGTGAAATGGATAAAATGTAAGGTAGGTTACGTCTAACCATGACAACCTAATATGAGAAGTTGTCAAAAGTTTTAAAGATTTTTTTGTAGAAGCTTCGTATGCAGAGATTGGAGAACATGCAAATAGTTTTGGCTTCACTTTTCGTCAGATGATTGAAGTGTAAAGATTGTAGTGCCGATCTGCAAGTTCGCAGCATCTTAATCTGCAAGGATTCAGTAATGAGTATTTTATAACAGGATATAATCTGCAGATCTTAACATTGTGATAGGATATAATAATGGTTTTAGTAGAATAAATTCCAATACTTTGAAGAAGAGAAAATTTGTTATTGTTTTCTACAAATTATTCTCACTCTGATACCTTGGCCAGAGAGAGAGAGGGAGAGAGAGAGTCATTGTTCCAGAGCGCTGAGGCATATTTCCTCAAGATCGACACAGAAGGTGAGAGTAATTAACCATCTTACATCCTTAGCGCCTTTTGCACCAAATTATTCAGCTTCATATTTCAAGTGAAACACTGTCCCTTTTATTTTAATGTAGCAATAACATTTTAAATAGAAACTGAAGTGGTTTAATTGCAACATGGTGGATGCTGAAGAATTTTTCACCTTTGGTGTTGATCCTGTAGAAATCTAGTAGTTTCAACCTTTACATTCGGTCTCCAGGGCAGCACTTCCATTTACACTGCAGAGCTCCATGCAATATACCGAGCCATTTTATATGTTCGCCGCAGAAGGTTAGGTGACTGCCTTATTTTAAGTGATTCCCTTAGCGCACTCCAGAGCCTCCGTGAGCTGTACAACCACCATCCTCTCCTACAGCGGATCCAGGACACCCTCCGCGTTTTGCACGCCTCTGGCGTAAGCGTGGTGTGTGCATGGGTTCCTGGTCACATGGGCCTGCGGGGGAACGAAATGGCGGACTCTGCAGCCAAGGTGGCAGCCATAGATCCCAGTGTTACCATCTCATCTGTGACCGCGGAAGCCTCTCGGCGTGTTGTGCGTAGGGCGGCACTCTCGTGCTGGCGCAACGAGTGGTCTGCTCTCCATGACAACAAGCTCAAAACGGTAAAGGAGGTTCCGAATCACTGGGTGACCTCCTGTGGCTTATCACGGCGGGAAGAGGTTATTTTGCCTTAGTTGCGCATTGGACACTGTCATTTTAGCCACAACTTTCTATTAAACCGGACACCGGCTCCAGTTTGCCCGTTCTGCGGTGCCGAACTGTCGGTGTGTCATGTATTTGTAGACTGTTTAAGATTCGCACGTCTCTGGAGGTCTCTCCAGCTGCCGGCCTGCTTGGCAGAGATACTCGCGGATGACGAGACGGCGGTAGGCAAAGTTTCAGCGTTCGTTTTATCTGTAAATTTTAGGATTTAGGCCCTAAGAGTCTGGGTACTTCAACCTGTTTTCTGGTTTTATTGGTTTTAGTTTTTTTATAGTCTTTGCCACCGTCGTGCGGGTGTTTTAACTTATTTTTATTTGATTGATAGCCTTTTAGTCTCTTAGTGTTTTAGCCTTTTAATTGGTTTTTAGCTTCGATGGGTTTTATGGGCGCTGATGACCCAGCAGTTGAGCGCCCTTAAAACACAATCATCATCATCATCATCATCATCATCATCATCATCATCATCATCATCATCATCATCATCTAGTAGTTTTCCCGGAAGCTCTGGATCTGCAAATCACCTCAGTAGCTCTGGAGCGATGAGATCTTCTCCCCGGTGCAGTATCGCAGCACAGGAATTATTGGTTCCACTGATAATTAATAATTCATACTTGCATTGCAAAATATAATATTTAATTCCGCATAAACATTTCTTTACGTGCTTTCACACAATGTTAAATTTTATAAAAATTTAGTCTCTTTTCTAACGGTGAATGATGCAACGATTAACTATTTCTTAATAGAGCAAACGCTACTGATGCATCACACAAATGCATTCACATAGGAACTTTTCTGAAAACTTGCAGAGCATCACAAGACACGTCTTGTCTCGACGATGATCTTATGCAGAAGAAAGATCATTTAGACATATATCAACTTCCTCTCATACGGGGTTGTCATGGTTACCTACCTTACATTATTTCTGTATTTTATTACAAATTTAATCTCTTTGACTATTCTTCTTAACAAAACATGAAATATCTGCTACAAAAGCGTCTAATGCTCGTATTTAAGCAATAATATCTACTGGAGGTTAAAGCAGAAAGCGAGAGGCTGGAGTACCGTCAGTGCCTAGAATCCTAACATATTTGGGATAGCAAATAACCGAATCCGTGGGTCTTATCGAATTTCCAGTGCCAGCAGCGGCAGCGACGAGATTCCGATTGGCAATTTAAAAGACGTCGCCACGGAATCTCTGGGCTGTGTCAGGCGATATCTTGGAAAACACGTGGCTATAACCTGCTAGTGGTTTTGCTAATTCTTTCTGTAACCTCAGTTAGTGGACAATATTGGAAATGTAACCCTTTATTTATATAGATGAGTGGCAACTTTTTTATTATCTTTACTGTACATCTATTGCAAGCGCGGGTGAATTGGATCAATATTTGAAAATCCTTTTTAAAAAAATCAGTATTTGTCATGTAAATAAGAAAGCTTTTACCTTATATTAAAGCCTGGACATTCTAGATTATATCGAATGCTAAGTTTTTCGATGAAGATCTTTCTGTACACTTCCGTTCTGGGGTGCTCAATTAAACCAGGAAAGGGGAGGTTGAAACCACATCCTTCCATCCGCTGCGATAGAATCGCACGTTTACTTGTGGTTTCTGAGTTCCAGGGATGGAACAAGGCTATCATTCTGACGTATAGGAAGTAATAAGCGTTCACAGTCATAGTCTACTCCTTACTAATGTTTCTTAAGATGACTTCTGTGACACAAGTTATGTTTTACAAGATCTGCAATATGTCGTACAAAAGACGAAGTACACAGTCTCAAAAGATAAGCAAGGTGATCGTCTTTTATCTTGCTGCGATACTCTCTTTTAATATAGTTCATCTTTGAAAAGGTTTGTTCGCAGATATATGTAGAGTCAAAGACTGTCATTAAATTAGATACAAACAAACCTAATCCCTGACAATCACTGCAGGGCAAAGATTTAAATAATTCCCATCCTTCCTTCTCAGAACATTTGACTGTCGTGGAATGTTGCAGTAAAAGTAGTTACATTTGTAGCTCGTGTGGGGCCTCACTACATGGAAACTTTAAAGGAGTACAAAATAATTGGATATTTGTCTCAAATTTTTATATCTTCAAATTGCGAAGAGAATGTGTCATGTAGTTTCTTTAGAAGTTCTGGATACTTCTCCAGAAGTATGTCGTTTATTGTGAACACGGAACACAAGCAAGAGAAATGATATAAATCTTCAATTACCAGTTGTCCTTCCCACAGTCGCGATTGTGTCATAAATAAGATATTTAATTCATTATCGACTCCCCTCAGAAATAAAATTAACCGTGTCATCGATTCGTCCAGGGCTAGAGAAAAACATGTTAATGACATTATTTTGTCCTTTAATTGCCTTTCCAAATCACAACACAATTTTTCTATACGTCTCGTTACTGTACCGAGAGAGAGAGAGAGAGAGAGAGAGAGAGAGAGAGAGAGAGAGAGAGAGAGAGAGAGAGAGAGAGAGAGAGAGAGAGAGACTGACTGATGCCAATAAATCGACTAAATCGGGAGAAAACCCCTTCGCAGAAACTAGTAAGCTTTACTTGATAAATTCGCCTTCATATTTTTTCCAATAAGTTCCGCCAGTTTATAAGAAAGCTGTACCACATTTTCAACATTAGGGTCATATTTAACAGCTGCTTTCATTTGTTTCAGTTTTTGTTATCTGGCTTCACCTAGAACAAAGATATTCTAAACGTTAGTAGCAACACCACTGACTGCTACCTCTGTCTCTCGCTGTCTTGATCACTGGTGTAGAGAAAACAACATGTGTCGGGGAAGGAAGCGTGTGCTGTATAACTGAGCACCCTTGCTTCCGTTTTAATTTTTATTCCCAGAGTAAACTAATTCTAATCACCCGCAACTAGAAGATGAATATGATTGGCATAGCGGACGAATTGGAATGGAAAACGGTGGAACATTCAATGTCAATACATATTGTAATCAATAGAACAAGATAATGCACTTCTACACTTGTATATTTATATCATTATACATCTCACACATATTTTGTGCGTATGTATTGCTTCTTTCCCACGGTGTCCACACAGATTTAGTGGTACCTTCTCCATTTTTGTGGACTCATTTGAGCATCATCTCACCCATTTCATTCATCGTCCGATATCACTTAACGTTGGAGGGTGTAAATAAACAAAATTTAATCCCCGGCTTACCTTAATCTGCTTCGCCCACTGTTGTAATGGTATTTATTTTTGCCTGTTTGCAGCACTGATTAAATAACTATGACGCATGTTTTTTAAGTCAGTACCGTTTTGCGATTCTGCCGCCGCAGCGCTGCGTTCGGCGTTCCCTACATCTCTTGTCTACGCACTGACGCCATTACAGTCTGATTCTTTATTGTATACGTTGGTTACTGAGTGTTTAAGATGCCTCCGACAATCGTGAGTCCCGCCGATTGTGAAGTACGGGCTGTTATACGATTTCTTAGTGCTAAAGGCGTAAAACCGATCGATATTCATCGTGAGATCTGTGAATTTTACGGACAAAACATTATGAGTGATGGAATGGTAAGGAAATGGGTGATGGCCGCACAAATGTGCATGATGAAGAACGGAGTGGGCGTCCTTCGGTCGTTGCTGAAGATTTGGTGCAGAAAGTGGACGAAAAGGTGAGAGAAAACAGACGCTTTACAATTTCATCATTGTGCGACTATTATCCTCAACATTCATGTAGTGTTTTGTATCGCATTGTGACCGAGAACTTGAAGTACCGGAAATTGTGTTCACGTTGGGTTCCGAAAATGTTGACGGATTTGCACAAAACCCAACGTTTAGACAGTGCATTGACTTTCCTTAAGCGGTACCACAATGACGGTGAAGATTTTTTAGACCAAATTGTTACTGGTGACGAAATATGGGTGCCCTACGTCACACCAGAATCAAAACAATAATCCATGGAATGGCGACATTCATCATCACCCACAAAAGTGAAGTTTAAGCAAACAATTTCTGCCCGGAAAATCATGTGCACATAGTTTGGGGCAGAAAAGGATTATTGCTAGTGGAGTTTCTGCCTCGTAATGAGACAATCAATGCAGCGTCTTATTGTGAGACATTGAACAATCTGCACCGTGCAATCCAGAACAAAAGACGTGGCAAGTTGAGTAAGGGTATCGTTTTGCTGCATAACAATGCCCGTCCACAAGTGGCTAATCGGACCAAAGATCTCATCAAATCTTTTCAATGGGAAACTCTAGATCATCCTCCATTCAGCCCTGATCTGGCGCCCAGCGACTACCATTTGTGCCTGCACTTGAAGAAACATCTGGGTGGTCAGCGTCTTCAAGACGATAACGAAGTCAAAACAGTTGTGATACAGTGGTTAACACGTCAGGTGGCAGAATTTTATGAGGAGGGTATTCAAAAACTGGTGCCACGTTATGACAAGTGCTTCAATATTCACGGAAATTTGTAGAAAAGTAGACTAAGGTACAGGCTTTCATGTAAAAATAAAATTATTGCTATATCTATGTACGTCTTTTTTTAATTCCAAAACGGTACTGACTTAAAAAACATGCCTCGTATCATAACAACAAGGAGGAATGTGGATGTAAGAAGGTCTGTATTTTCTTATTGTTCAAGTTTCTGGAGCAATCTCAATACACATTACTTATAAATCTATCTTAAACAAAGTTAAAAGATACCTTCATGCCTCCTATTGCATTACCTATCCGGAAAAGAAGCTCGATTTCTCACTTAGACTGAAGAAACAAAATCGTATTACACAGTCAACTCTCTCAGGTAGTTAACTTCCTCGTTCCAACAAAACAATACACTATCGTCCCCTAGTGTGCAGATTTTAAAATACTAATCCCAGTCGCCCGCCAATTCGAATCATCCAGACTTACGTTAATAATTTTTAAAACTGTGCCATGGTTAGATCACTTGGCTTTCACCAGGGCGACCTGGGTTCGATCCCAGACGGTCGAATGTGAGATTTGTGATGAAAACACGGCTTCGGGCGGGTTTTCTCCGGGATCTCCGGTTTTCCCCGCCTCCATTCCAACAACGGCTCTAATGTCATCTTTCCTTTCACCCATTTCGCCCTCATTGTATTATGCACTTATCCTAGATGTTCCTTGTTATTTTCCTGAATGTCCTAATCTCACGCTTTTCTCACATGGGGAGTATTCAATTATTTTTATCTCATGGCAATGCAAAGAAAATATAATTCCAAAGCCACCTCATAACAAGCAGGTCTTAAAACCTTTGACTATCACTTAAAGTCTACTGTATTCCCACATTCCCTTGTACCTACAATAAAATTAAGGATAAGGTAACGTTTATCTCAATTAACATGAAGTAGATAGAACAATAGGGTTTTGTAGATTATTTGCATAAGAGTGGAGAGATTCATGTGAATGTAACACATTTTTCCACGGCTGGACTTAGTGGTACCGCCAACCTAAATAAATTATTTTAAGAAAGGATATACCTAACTCTGACATTACATCCAACACTGCACTGATTAACTAGTAATTGAGGGAATTGTTGGCAGAAGCAATCTAGTCAGAGCTCAGGTAGGCAGTACGGTGGTCATGGGAACGAGGTGAAGCATGCAGCTACGTGCCTCAGGGAGAAGCAATTTCGCTTCCAGATGAGAGGTCGAAGGCTCAGAACCTTGCCAGAGAATGTTCACCACGTATCTCCGTGGTAATATTGCACTGGGCACAGATACGAGCCAGCGAGAATAGAATACACAAAAAGGAACGTCCTTCATACACCACATTAAAAGAATGTTACTAACTGCAGATCTTTGGTTTTGGACTCATTTGTTCATTTAGAGATCGATAGTATTAATTAGTAATACTGATATTACGTACACGTGGCGTATTACTCGACAGAGCGTAGAGGCGTATTGACCTTCAGGTGACCAGCGCTTATCACGTCGAGTTAGTGAGTGAGTGTGTGAGTGTGAGAGTTAGTGAGTGAGTTAGTGAGTGAGTAAGTTACTGTGTGAGTTAGTGAGTGAGTGAATGTATAAGTTAGTGAGTGAGTTAGTGTGTGAGTGAGTGAGTGTGTGAATGTGTGTGAGTGAATGTGTGAGTGAGTGTATAAGTTAGTGAGTGAGTGAAGGTATAAGTTAGTTAGTGAGTGAGTGAGTGAATGTATAAGTTAGTGAGTGAGTGAAGGTATAAGTTAGTTAGTGAGTGAGTGAGTGAGTGAATGTATAAGTTAGTGAGTGAGTGAAGGTATAAGTTAGTGAGTGAGTGAATGTATAAGTTAGTGAGTGAGTGAGTGAATGTATAAGTTAGTGAGTGAGTGAAGGTATAAGTTAGTGAGTGAGTGAGTGAATGTATAAGTTAGTGAGTGAGTGAGTGAATGTATAAGTTAGTGAGTGAGTGAATGTATAAGTTAGTGAGTGAGTGAATGTATAAGTTAGTGAGTGAGTGAGTGAATGTATAAGTTAGTGAGTGAGTGAAGGTATAAGTTAGTGAGTGAGTGAATGTATAAGTTAGTGAGTGAGTGAAGGTATAAGTTAGTTAGTGGGTGAGTGAGTGAATGTATAAGTTAGTGAGTGAGTGAAGGTATAAGTTAGTGAGTGAGTGGGTGAGTGAGTGAGTGAATGTATAAGTTAGTGAGTGAGTGAGTGAGTGAGTTAGTGTGAGAGTTAGTGAGTGAGTGAATTTATGATTGAGTGAGTGTGTGAGTTAGTGATTGTGTGAGTGAATGTGTGAGTGAGTGAGTGAGTTAGTGAATGTGTGTGAGTGAGTGAGTGAGTGAGTGTGTGAGTTACTGAATGTGTGAGTGAGTATGTGAGTTAGTGAGTGAGTGAATGTATAAGTTAGTGAGTGAGTTAGTTAGTGAGTGTGTGAGTTAGTGTGTGAGTGAATGTGTGAGTAAGTGAGTGAGTGAGTGAATGAATGAGTAAGTAAGTGAGTGAGTGAGTGAGTGAGTGAGTGAGTGAGAGTTTAAGACTTCACTTAAGACTATAGCTCGCCCTCGTAACCATGGTTGCTAAAGCTTATGTCTCTATTGTTCCGCCGCATAGGGGGTCACGGGTTCGAGTCCCGCCTTGGGCAGGGGTGTTTATGTGTATAGTGATATGTGTGAAACTAAGGAAAACAGATAAGAAAATAAACGGAAATAATGAAAAAACGGTTAAATAAAAAAGCAAAAGATATAAAAAGGGACTTCACTTTTAAGTTTAAGACTTCACTTCGCTGGAATTACTTTTTGGAATCTCCTAAATTTTCAAAAGAAGCATTTATAAAAAATCCCAAAACTCATAAATAAAGTTGGTCAATTATAAAACTCGATAATTAAGCTCACTATCTTCCAAGAATCCAAATATGTGAAGATATTCAGGAAAATACTCCAGTCCAGTTGACCCTCACATGACATGTGTTTCAAAAATTATACTTTCCTATAAAAAGCTTTAAGAATTCTGATTAAAACACCAATATTAAGATACTTTCGTCCAAACTGAAGTTTAGATCTTTAATTTTCTGGGAACCTTCTCAGCAGTCATCATTCCAAATGACTGATAAACCGTAAGAAATTTCCAGAAATATTGGGAGAGTCGTGGATTAACAGAGCAAAATAAAGAGTGTTGAAAATAAGTGAAATCTGAGATTAAATAAACTGAGAGACAAAAAAATTCTTGCTAACACAGAAAAGAATTGTTTGTTTCTCTACAGTGAAATAAAAAGCCAATGTGGGACAGGGATATATACATCGAGATTTGCGATAAAAGAGGTAGAGAAGGGTTTGCGTGAACAAGAACTGGAGTCGTGAATTAAAAAGGCCTAAGACATGACAAAGATTTATCAAAATGTCCAAGCAAAGTAGCTTTGTACTGTCAAACAAATGCCTGGCAACGTAAATGAAATACTTCAGATAGGGGAGTTTTAATTACAACAATATTTTTACATTCTAACATGAGTACCCTCGCCCAAACAAATCGAAGGCAACGAGAAAGCTGATTCCGAGGCACGTCAAGCCACTAAACATTCACAATAATGTGACATATCCACAACAGATCAAGAGTATATAAAATGCATAGACACGAAAATAAAAGCCAAATGGTTTTACCAATCCAAAAATCTCACCAGTAAACTTAATGATATTTTACCCAACCCTGAAAGAAAAATATCTCTTACAAATCTAAAACGTCAGGATCAGATCGCCGTCATCAGGTATACAATTTGTTACAGCAAACTCACACTCAGCTTCCTGCTCTCCAAAGAACTCCCTCCGAACTGTGATAGATGCCAATTATCAGCCACATCATCCCAAGCTGCCCTGTGTACCACAGATGGAGACAAAAGTACCAAATTCCAGGAGATCCTACAGCTTTCAATGAAACCAGCATGGTGCCAAGGATACTAAAGCTTTTAAAAGATACTTCTTTATAAAAACTATTGTAACACTGAATTCTATAATTATGAAAGGGTAGAGCCAACTGAAAAATTCAATACCTTAGCTAGGATTTGAACCACGGAACTTCTGGTCTACGTCCAGTCGCTCTAGCGATTGAGCTACTATGGCCAGCGTGCCAACATGACATTAAATTCTCCAACAGACTCGTGTCAGTGTCACACACGCCTAGTGTTAAAGAACAATTGATTTCCATTAATTGTACCTAATAGTGGCCCGAACTATAAAGCCTGGGCCTTAAAGTACTTACAGCATAGTAAGTCGTCATTAAGGTAGTTGTCTCATGTGTTTATGAGAACTCGTAGTGGTTTACTATATAGCCCGGACCTTAAAGTACTTACAGCAAAGTCAGTCGTCATTGAGGTAGTTGTCTGATGTGTTTATGAGAACTCCTAGTGGTTTACTATAAAGTCCGGGTCTTAAAGTACTTACAGCAAAGTCAGTCGTCATTAAGGTAGTTGTCTGAGTGTTTATGAGAACTCCTAGTGGTTTACTATAAAGCCCGGGTCTTAAAGCACTTACAGCATAGTAAGTCGTCATTAAGGTAGTTGTCTCATGTGTTTATGAGAACTCCTAGTGGTTTACTATAAAGCCCGGGCCTTAAAGCACTTACAACATAGTAAGTCGTCATTAAGGTAGTTGTCTCATGTGTTTATGAGAACTCCTAGTGGTTTACTATAAAGCCCGGGCCTTAAAGCACTTACAGCATAGTAAGTCGTCATTAAGGTAGTTGTCTCATGTGTTTATGAGAACTCCTAGTGGTTTACTATAAAGCCCGGGCCTTAAAGTACTTACAGCATAGTAAGTCGTCATTAAGGTAGTTGTCTCGTGTGTTTATGAGAACTCCTAGAGGTTTACTATAAAGCACAGACCTTAAAGTACTTACAGCATAGTAAGTCGCCATTAAGGTAGTTGCCTCGTGTGTTTATGAGAACTCCTAGTGGTTTACTATAAAGCCCGGACCTTAAAGCACTTACAGCATAGTAAGTCGCCATCAAGGTAGTTGTCTCATGTGTTTATGACAACTCCTAGTGGTTTACTATAAAGCCCCGACCTTAAATATTTACAGCATAGTAAGTCGTCATTAAGATAGTTGTCTCAAGGGTTTATGAGAACTCCTAGTGGTTTACTATAAAGCCCGGGCCTTAAAGTACTTACAGCATAGTAAGTCGTCATTAAGGTAGTTGCCTCATGTGTTTATGAGAACTCCTAGTGGTTTACTATAAAGTCCGGACCTTAAAGTACTTACAGCATAGTAAGTCGTCATTAAGGTAGCTGTCTCATGTGTTTATGAGAACTCCTAGTGGTTTACTATAAAGTCCGGAACTTAAAGTACTTACAGCATAGTAGTCGTCATTAAGGTAGTTGTCTCATGTGTTTATGAGAACTACTAGTGGTTTACTATAAAGCCCGGACCTTAAAGCACTTACAGCATAGTAAGTCGTCATTAAGGTAGTTGTCTCATGTGTTTATGAGAACTCCTAGTGGTTTACTATAAAGCCCGGACCTTAAAGTACTTACAGCATAGTAAGTCGCCATTAAGGTAGTTGTCTCTTGTGTTTATGAGAACTCCTAGCGGTTTACTATAAAGCCCGGGTCTTAAAGTACTTACAGCATAGTAAGTCGCCATTAAGGTAGTTGTCTCATGTGTTTATGAGAACTCCTAGTGTTTTACTATAAAGCCCGGGCCTTAAAGTACTTACAGCATAGTAAGTCGTCATTAAGGTAGTTGTCTCATGTGTTTATGAGAACTCCTAGTGGTTTACTATAAAGTCCGGGTCTTAAAGTACTTACAGCATAGTAAGTCGTCAATAAGGTAGTTGTCTCATGTGTTTATGAGAACTCCTAGTGGTTTACTATAAAGCCCGGACCTTAAAGTACTTACAGCATAGTAAGTCGTCATTAAGGTAGTTGTCTCGTGTGTTTATGAGAACTCGTAGTGGTGTACTATAAAGTCCGGAAGTTAAAGTACTTACAGCATAGTAAGTCGTCATTAAGGTAGTTGTCTCGTGTGTTTATGAGAACTCCTAGTGGTGTACTATAAAGTCCGGAACTTAAAGTACTTCCAGCATAGTAAGTCATCATTATGGTAGTTGTCTCATGTGTTTATCAGAACTCCTAATTGGTTTACCGGTAAAAACACGAGTCAGTTTTTGATAAAACTTGCTCCCCCTGTAGGACTGTCTCCGGTTTCCGAACCCGGTCTGGTAGAGCCGTTTCTGGACCACAGTAGCGTGGGATGCAGTAGAGTTTCTAACTGGGGGGATAATATGTGGGGCCCTGCCCTTTGCATTCTCGTGACTCCTTGGGACGGCCGCCCTCGTCTCCTCTCACCTCATGGTTCCTTGTGGGTTGCCCAACCTGAGGATAAAGGTTCAATAACCAATTTTGGACTTCCGTGCCAAATCCACTCAGTAGTGTTCCAGTCCTCTCCAGGGTTTTGGAGCCTACAAACATTTCCATGAAATCTTGACATGAAATTTTGGACGGAAAATCTGTTGAATGAAAAATTAAAATGCATATTTCCATAGATTACCCGTGATTTCTAGCCGCGATATTAAGCAGAAAAGCACTTGCGAATCAGCAGATATCGACGGAAAATCACGTGAATGGAGAATCACTCTCTGATTGGCTAGTACTTATGTAGATGTAAACATGAACGTTGGTACCTTTACATTACGCTTGTATCTGGAAGACGGGACCAATAGAAACGGTTCTGGTAAACAAATCGTGACAGAAGACGCATCACCACCTACAACAATGGAACATAGCCCGAGGGATGTTCCAGTTACGTGTTCTTAGTTCCACTCTGCTGCACTGTGAATGACCTTAAATTATTATTGCAGGGATGAGCAACCTATCATCACGAGGCTGTCACTCGGGAAACCGGTCCTTTCATTCTTCTTCACTTTGTGACTCACCGAAACTGCCTTTATTAGGAACACCAGCTCTCAAACTCTTCAGGAAGATTTACTTCAGCTTCTAAAAGTCTAACTTCAAGATGGTACAGTTTTGAATACTGCCTTTAAAAACACTGACCTCTACCCATTCTTACAACAGTCTACGATTGTTAATAGAAATAAACACTTGAATTACATTATCTCATAACTTTGTAACTAATATAATGAATGAGACACATCTTAGTTATGGTAGTGTGTGGAGAATTATTCATGACGGGATGCACACGTCAAAGGTTTCTGCGGAGTGTGTTCAACGTTTGCTAACCCCTTTCCAAAAACAAACACGGTGTGACCTTTCAAGACAGATGGTGATGCTGTTGGAACAGGATGAAGATCCTTTTTTTTTTTTATCGTCTGGTAACCATGGATGAATCTTGGATCTATAAGTATGATTCAGAGACAAAAACCATGAGCATGGAATGGAAACTTGCCGATTCTCCCCTCCCAAAAAGGTAATGCTGCAAAAGTCAACTGGGAAGGTCATGCTTTCAGTTTTCTGGGACTGTCGTGTAGTCATCCTTACAGATTATCTTGCCAAGGGTCAAACCATCACTGGCAGATACTACTGCAATCTTCTGGACAAGTTATGAGCAGCTCTGATTAAGAAACGACGCGGTATGCTCTCCAAAGTTGTTCGTCTTCTGTCTGAGGGAAGGGGCCCCGTAGGGGAAGGGATCCGTCCCTTTTAGCTGCCAAAGTGCGGGCGCTACGGACCCCTAGCACTCGTGGTACCTCTGACGTTACTAGAGGAACCTCGGGCCGAACATAACGAGCCCCTCCCGCATGGAAGTTGTTCGGATTGGGTTGGTCTCGAGGGGGCAGTTGGTTCCCGTCACCCACGGGCAATTGGGTACCTCCGGCCAGGTCGCCAGGGCCGCCCGGAGGGGGCAGAGGGTTGTCTTATAAGTCCCGGGGACTAGCCTGCAGAGCTAGTAGCTGGTGAGCTAGACACTGGCGGCCCTACCAAGGTTATTTGGTAGCTGGTTCATTAAGGACTGGTGCGTATGTGGCGTATCCACATCCGTCCTGCTTGCCGTAAGGCAGACGGGGGGGCAGCTTATAAAATAGGTGCTGTCCTAATGGAAATAACAGACGAGGCCCGGGTTCCCGGTCCTACGGGGCTGGGGCTTATGGGAAGTAGACCTCGGCGAGTATGTCTGAGGGAAGGGGATCCGTCCCCTTCAGCTGCCAAAGTGCGGGCGCTGCGGACCCTTAGCACTCGTGGTATCTCTGACGTTACCAGAGGAACCTCGGGCCGAACATACCGAGCCCCTCACGTAGGAGAGTTGTTAGGATTGGGTTGGACTCGAGGGGGCAGTGTGTTCCCGACACCCACGGGTAAATGGGTACTTCCTACCAGGCTACGGCCGCCCGGAGGGGGTAAAGGGTTGCCTGAATAGTCCCGGGTACTAGCCTGCAGAGCTAGTAGAAGATGTGCTAGATCACCATTCGGCCCCACCGAGGTTATCGGTAGTCTTCCCTGCGGGGTTGACGCGCGTAAGTGGCGTATCCACTTCCATCCCGTCTTGACGTTGTGCTCAGCGGGGGGGGGGGCTTTTTAGACTCAAAGTATTGTCCTATGGAAAGAGCCCCGGAGTTTTCTATCGCTCCCGGGTGGAAGGAGTCCCGGGTCCTTGGTCCTACGGGTCCAGGACTAATGGGAGTAGAGACTCTGTAGTTACATGTCTGACAATGCACTAACTCATTCATCTCAAGTTGCAGTTGACAAAACAAGAGAATGTGGCTTTGAGATCTTACAGCATCCGCCTTATTCGCCCGATCTCGCACCAAGTGACCTTTTCTTGTTCCTGGAAATGAAGAATCCCTTGTGTGATCGCCGATTTGACAATTTGTCATTAATAAAGTGGAAGAGTGGTTTAAAGCGAATTATGCAGACTTCTACAATCAAGGTATTCGGAAGATCAAGAAACGCTGGGAAAAATGTGTAAATCTGGATGATGACTACGTACAGAAGAACTAACAAGCACATATCAACACAAACTTTCTATAATAGTTTTTAAAGGGTGATGATTAAAACTTTATTACACTCCCTCGTATTTCCTTCTATTTTTGTCAGTGCTGTTTATAATATGCTATGTGTATTGTTAAAAATGTTGGTAATAAAAGATGTTAAAAGGAAGTAACAAACTTTGAGGTTAGGTACTTCAGAAAGATTACTGCAGCGGTTAGAAGACGTGAAGTTGAAGATGAAACTAACACAGCGATGGCTCCAGCACTTCAATAATAGAGATGAAAATATTAAGGATTTACAGCAAAGTACACAACTTGGAAGACCTAAGTTTTGGAATATTGATAGTACATGCAGAGGTTCTGGAAGAAAATCCTCAGAGAAGCATTCGGAAGTTTTCAGAAGAACTCTGTGCTTCGAAATTTACCACACATTACATTATTAAGACAGTTAAAAAGTTGTTCAGATGCTGTAAATTTGCAGCAGGAGAATTGATCCCTGGTAACTTCAACGTAGAGTCAATACCTGTCCTCAGTTTATTGCTAATTCCTGGAGTGATACATTCATTAGGACAATATTCATATGTGTTATAAAGTAGGTGTACCTCGAAAAATGACTCTATACCCACCAGACTGCAAACGTCGTCAGAAAATTTAGTTCGGCCCCAAAATAATGAGTGGATATTTGCATACACTTGGAATTATTTATAAATTGACAAGCAGTCGATATGGGTTTTTCTCAGCAGCTGCTCATCAAGTTTTGAACAAAAGTGTACGGCATTATGTTTTATATCTTCTTGGGGAAACATGTCAGGTGAAAAGACGATTAGAAATCGACGTTTCGGGAGTGTATATCTCTCCCATCATCAGGATATTTATCAAATGTTACAACTACAAATGTGTTACTGGATATAACACAAATATAAACAAAGACAAAACACTACAATACTTATCACTGAACAAAAGACTGTCTTCAGTAAATTAAATGCCAGGTCAGGAGATGGCGTGAGTATAGAAAATTAATTGGCTCAAAGAAACGTAATTTCTCAACTTGATTTTCAAGCTGTATAGATCTGTGCTTCGACGGATTTCCATTTTTAAGGCCGGTTTCCAAGAGGAGCTGAACTGAAATCCAGGATCACGATTAAGCGTTCTCCCCTCGGAGGAAATGGCCAAAACCTCCTTAATTCTCCGCTCCCAGTAACTGTTACATTTTGCCAAGATGGTCGCCTCCCGAAAGTTGGCCTTATGGTCGTTATCAAAACAATGCTCTGCCAGCCCAGACTTCTCAGTTTGCATTAAACGAATGCTCCTTTCTGGTTATAATATCCTGATGATGGGAGAAATGTACCCTCCCTAAACACCGATTTCTAATCGTCTCTTGTCCTGGCTTGTTTCCCAAGAAGATCTCGAACACATTCGTCACCAGGAAAACTTCAAGTCTTATTTTATACGACATTAGCAAATAGTTAATAGGACCTCAAACAGCTGAAAGAACAATGCACAAAATTCTGCAATTGGAACTGCAACACATCCAGCATATGACACTGATCTTGCGCCATCTGTTTAGACCAGGGCCAGCAAGATAAGTACTTTATCGTTACAATCACACTTTCCTCTTTCCTGCTACCTGGCAGGTAAACAGACAGATGGCGTGCGCCATCAAGATTTTGATTAAACATCTTTTGCGAGGTAATCAAATGTGCACTTTTGAACTGAAGAGTAGGCTAGGAAAGCACAAAGGGAGTTAATGACACCAGAGAATATGAGTGAAGGACGTAATGACAATGCTAAACGGTTCATGTTGGCACTGTGTGAGGATCGCCGACTGAGCGTTGCGACGTTTTCCACTCGCTGGATCATGACGTCAGACCGGCTAGTGCGAGGACGTGACTGTCTTGGTTTGTTAGCACACGATGTTCTGTCTTCATTGAACTGTCACACCCAGGAACTTACATTAGACACATCCATGGTACCATCACTACATGCCTCACTTAACTGTCTTGGTTTGTTGTCACACGATGTTCCACCTTCATTGAACAGCCACACCCAGGAACGCACATTGACACATCCATGGTACCATCACGACATGCCTCACTTAACTGTCTTGGTTTGTTGTCACACGATGTTCTGTCTTTATTGAACTGTCACACTCAGGAACGTACATTAGACACATCCATGGTACCATCACCACGTACCTCACTTAACTGTCTTGGTTTGTTGTCACACAATGTTCTGTCTTCATTGAACTGTCACACCCAGGAACTTACATTAGACACATCCATGGTACCATCACTACATGCCTCACTTAACTGTCTTGGTTTGTTGTCACACGATGTTCCACCTTCATTGAACAGCCACACCCAGGAACGCACATTGACACATCCATGGTACCATCACGACATGCCTCACTTAACTGTCTTGGTTTGTTGTCACACGATGTTCTGTCTTTATTGAACTGTCACACTCAGGAACGTACATTAGACACATCCATGGTACCATCACCACGTACCTCACTTAACTGTCTTGGTTTGTTGTCACACAATGTTCTGTCTTCATTGAACTGTCACACCCAGGAACGTACATCAGACACATCCATGATACCATCACTATATACCTCACTTAACTGTCTTGGTTTGTTGTCACACAATGTTCTGTCTTCATTGAACTGTCACACCCAGGAACGTACATTAGACACATCCGTGATACCATCACTACATACCTCACTTAACTGTCTTGGTTTGTTGTCACACGATGTTCTGTCTTCATTGAACTGTCACACCCAGGAACGTACATTAGACATATCCATGGTACCATCACCACATGCCTCACTTAACTGTCTTGGTTTGTTGTCACACGATGTTCTGTCTTCATTGAACTGTCACACCCAGGAACGTACATTAGACATATCCATGGTACCATCACTACATACCTCACTTAACTGTCTTGGTTTGTTGTCACACGATGTTCTGTCTTCATTGAACTGTCACACCCAGGAACGTACATTAGACACAGTCATGATACCATCACCACATGCCTCACTTAACTGGCGATGAATTTCAATAGGTGTCACACCACGAAAATGGAGAAAGCGAATGATTACACGCTGTTCTTTTAATGGAAACGTCGCCATTTTAAGTACCAAAATCAGTCGTACCTCTCGTCACTGCCACTAGAGTTTTAATGCACTGTACAGTACTACCATCTCTGCCACGCATTCACAAAGAGTCCATGTGTATTTAAAAAAAACAGAAGTTTCTATCTGGTACAAGTCCTGAAAAAACTGGTACAGCTGTTCACATGTTCAGTAATTTTCTTGCAAAATGTGTACAAATCCAAACCACGTTATCATGAATTTTGCACATGCAAGCCACAAGTGCACTGATAAGGCTGCCACACGACCATGAACAGAATTAACCTGTTTAGTTGGCTGTTCTACTGGGCTATTGATAGTAGTTGAGACGAAACGGAGGGTAAATTCATAGTTATAGTTTACTCTCTCCAATCTTTGGTTTAGATCCACAGCCATTTTCCCAAGTAGAAGTAATTTTGAAAACAACGAAATAACATATTTCGGTATCAACATTAATACCCATTTCATTTCCAAACAGAATGACTGACGATAACCTCGAAAATAAACTTGTATTGATCATTGGTTCGGAATTACATGCATGACAGAGATGTTGAAGATGCCGAGGTAAACCACGTGGCTGTGAATATGCAACATTAATTCACACATTACGATGTACGCTGACGCAAGCTCTCTGCGACCAAGCTTTTTAACTGCGCCATTTGGGGAAGTAATAGAGCACGATTTGTATGCAAATGCACATCCACAATTCACTTTAAAAAAATTCTGTTAATATTTTTCGCAAGCAACGCACTGCATACAGAAGGCACAGGATGTTTAAGGGCGTAAGTGTTTTGTTGATATATTAAGGCCAACGAGTGCAGAAAGTATTATTACGAAGTTACGTTATTAAGGCAAAATAAAAAATATGATAATGTAACTTTTTGCATACTCCTGTGATAAAGGGAAGTTAAGGCTCTTAAATCTACTAAAAATACGGCTTATGATCTCGGAAAGTATTTAAAATGTCAGATTAAATTTCAGTTAATTGACGGAAATTAATAATTTTTTCATACTAGCCGTATACCGGCTAAGATCCCATGGCCGGGATTTAACCACGGATCTCCTGGTGCTACTACAGGAGGATTTTAGGGCTTATTTCGCCCGTGGGTTTATTTCACCCTGGCTTATTTTGCCCTATGGCTGCTTCAGGTGTGTACCTCTTCAGCCTTGATTTTATTTGGAGTTGAGGGAGGATGTGGCTTTTTCTTTTTTTTTATTAGGTTACGTATGCATGTGTTAACTATTTGTCACATGTCGTTATTGCAATACTGTTAGTATTTGTCATATTTATATTTTATTTATTTAATATCATATATTTTTTTCTTTAATATATTCTTTTCTTTATTTTATTATATATTTATTATTTTTTGAATTATTTTTTTATCCTTTTTATTTTTTTATTTTTTTCATATGTATAGTTTCGTTTTGTTTTTAGTAGTAGTTATTTTTAATACATTTCTTTTAATTTAACAATCTTTGTGGTATGTGTACAGTACACAGTCGTCATTTTTCAAGCTAAAAGTATTCGGAGATGTTCTTGGATCTCGTCTTCCTCGGCTTCCTTTATCCTGGCGTGGTGTTGTATCAGGGTGACGATTGGTGGGGCCGTGGTCTCCGTCTTCTTGTAGTTAAACTGCCTCCTGTACGGTCTCTCCAAGGCGTTCGCGATGTACTTGTACATCCGGTCTTGTATGTGCTTTTCAAGTGGGATTGCCTTGCAGATGTCATACACTTCTTCGTTTTTGTGCCAGTGTACGGGTTTGTTGCCTATTCTTAAACACTTCCTCTCCATCTGTAGAAGCCTGGTTTTGATATATGTTGTTATTGGGAAGGTGACGATAGCGGCGTAGGTGAAGTATGGTCTTACTATTGTCTTATACGGTTGGTTGAGGATGGATGCTGAGAGTCCTATTTTACCTATTTTGATAAGTAGTGTAAGGTGGAGATTGCTGTTTTTGCTTCTTTCATCTTTTGCTGGAAATGTGGTTTTGTGCTTAGTTTTTTATGAAGCTTTATTCCCAGGTTTCCGTCCAGTCGCTCTTACCCATTGACCTACCATGGTCAACTTGCCGTCATGATATTAAATTCTCCATTTGACTCGTGCAGCGTTCGTTGACACCTGATAAAAAGTTGCAAAGAATAACTGTTTCTATTAAATTTGGAACTCTACTGTAAACCTTCCAGTGAATTTTTGAGACGGCTTATTACCATGGATAATACTTGGATATATCACTACACTCCAGAGCGTAAATCACTGTGGAAACAGTGGATTGCGCCAGGTGCACCAACTACAAAAAAGGCAAAGACAATGTTGTCAGCTAACAAGGTTATGGCGAGTGTTTTCTGGGATGCAGATTACTTGGAAAAGTGTAAAAGTATCACTGGTGACTACTGCGCAAGTTTATGCCAAAGTTTGAGTGATGAAGTGAAAAGTAAAATATCTTATTTGGCAAAGAAACACCCGTGTTTGTGCACGATAACGCTCCAGCACATCCTTCAGTCATTGCGATGGTAAAATGTGCGAATTAAAGTTCAAATTGCTTGAACAGTCACCGTATTCGCCAGATCTAGCACCCAGTGACTACCACCTGTTCCTGAACCTCAAAATATTTCTTAGAGGATGAAGATTTCATAGCAACGATGACGTCATTGATGCAGTAAACAGCTATTTTGAGAACCATGATAAATTGTGCTAAAGATATGATTTAATTAAATTAGAACACCGATATGACAAATGTATTGTGTGATCCGTATAAAGCTGAACCATTTCAATACGCCATAACTTTTGAACCAATAACAGAACACACGTGCAGCTTTGGGAGAATATAATACACAATTGAAGATATGCCAGGAAAAACGGGCTAACCCTCAAATAAAAAAATTTACAGTAAGTGCTGCCCTCTGTTATTGTGGTAGAGAACTATCTTTCTTTTGTTGGCCTATCCTCCAGCTAAATAGAGAGAGGCGAAGTTCTTGTATTTCGCCATATGCTATTCTAGAATGTCAAAATTGAGCTAACCTGTTCATACTCTGTGCTTTCCATCTAGTGGCCAATCATACAATTTCGCCTTGACTTCGCCCTTATGGAGGAAAAGAGGGGGAAAGCAGTTTAATTTTTTGTTTCAGATCAGTGAACGTAGCTAATGAAAAGAACCAGGGTAAAGAATCCTTTTTAAGTTATCAAAATGACAACTAACATGTTAACCTCTGCAAAGCCTCTTCTCGACAAAGTACAGAAAAGAACAGTTTCAGAATCTGGGAAAAAGGTACTCTTGAGCAAGGTGACATGATCGCCGCCCCTTTAAGCAGTATTTTAAATACTTACGATGGTATTGAGGATTATAACATTTTGGAAATTAGAAGGAAAATATCTGACAAACCATCGCTTTCATGACATTTTCTCAAAAAATTCAATGGTCCAAGAACTATAAATCCTACGAAATTAAAGGACTTACAGGATTTGATGAATCATATCTCAACAGTTTATCATGAGTATTATAAAATTCTTAAATTTGAGACCAATATTCTCAGAATATTACGGCCGCGCCGTGGCTCAGTGGTTAGACCGCTTGGCTCTCACCAAGGCGGCCCGGGTTCGATCCCAGGCGACCGCAAAGTGAGATTTGTGGTGGACAACACGGCGCTGGGGAGGGTTTTCTCCGGGATCTCCGGTTTCCCCCGCCATCTCATTTCACCGGTGCTCCATGTTCATCTCATGTATCATCAGTATCATCACCTGCGGTGCCGTATGTAGTAAAAGCGGGCGTTAAACACTACACACACACACACACACACACACACACACACACACACACACACACACACACACACACACACACCCACACACCCACACACATATATCAGAATATTACTGATTTTTTTTAATCAGCCGGAGTACAGCTCAAACGCTTGCACCTACTTTCCAAAATAATATACTTGTTGAAAAGTGGAATAATCCAAAGTGTATGAAGTTTAAAAATGCCAAATATTAGTTTTACCTAAAACGTATGTAAAATGTATATAAAATAAATCTTGAGTAAATGCTGACTATGGTTTTCACTTTATTGTCTTTATCTTAGTTTTATTAATTTTATTACATCAGTCATGTTTTGGGTTCTATTAAGGATAACACTGATAAAATAAACTGTATTCTTGAGACTCATACTCCTATAAATGAAAACAAAACACTGTTTTTCTCCAGTTTTAAAAAATGTGGGTTAACCCCTTTTTCCGGGCATGTATTCAATTGGGAGATTATATTACACTATTTACATCTCAGAGAAAATCATCAACTCTACTGGAAGAGGATCAACATTCATAGGACCTTCATAAAAAGATGACATCTCTAATATTAACATTTATTGGAAAGACATCAATATGAATTTACGGAGAAGGAAAAGAAACCCAAACGTCACATGAAAAAGCACTCAATGATCGTTGAAGGTAACCAGGACCATGGAGTAAAATGAAATAACTAAATAAAACACCTACAACTGTTAAGTAAATATTGGATATCCAATCAACATGGCGTTTCAACGAAATTTAATGGACTTCAGGATACAAGGTTGGGAAGCCTTCAGTTGCAGGCGCAGAATTCTATCAGTATTATTTTGTTATTCAGTTGTAATTCAGTTATTTATTAGGAAATGTAACATAGTAATGATGTTGCTGTAAGGTTAGATTTAGTTGTAAGGCCACTGGAGATAGAGGTCACTAGGTTAGTTAATGTAGGCAAAAGTTTTGTCTGCAAGAAGAAACCTTTTATTTATTAATTAAATGCATATCATTTGTAATTAAAGAGCTCAGTAAGTCCAGGTTTAGACTCAAGACACCTGGACCTAAGATCGCAGATTAAAAGAAAATAAAAAAATAAAAAAATAAAAAATCTCAGAGAAAATGTTGGAAGTGTCCTCTACTAGTATCTATACATGTTTGTACTCGTCTCACCAGATTCTCTCAAGTTTTACGGAGAGCATCCTCGCCAATGTTACTTATTTCCGTTCGAATGGATTCCTTGAGAACATCAATTGTCTTTTTTTTTTTTTTTTTTGTAATTTAAGTCCTCCAACGTTAAGTCATATCGGACGATGAATGGAATGGGTGAAATGATGCTCAAATGAGCCCAGGGTCCATAGAGCTTAGAGTTACCTGACATTTGTCTTTCAGGATAAGGGAAAACTCCGGAAAAACCTTATCCAAGCAACTCACCCTGACCGAGATTCGAACTCGGGACCTCTTGAACGTGAGGCAGACATGCTACCACCGCGCTACCGAGGCGGGCATCAACTGTCTGTGGCCTATTCTTGTCCACTCTATTTTTAGAGTGTAATCCGGTAAGGTTAGGTCAGGGGATCTGGGGGACCACAAACCTTTTGAGATTATTCGATTATCAAAGAAACTGGTTACAAGTTCCATGGTGTCATTATATGTATGGTATGTTGCTCCATCTTGCTGGAAATAACCTTCTCTCAATTCGATATCATCTCCGTAAAACTTCAGAGAATTTGGTGAGAGGAGTACAAACATGTATAGATGCTGGTGGAGGACACTTCCAACATTTTCACTGAGATGTAAATAGTTTAATATAATCTCCTAATTGTGTGTTATGTTCTCCCAAAGTTGCACGTCAGTCCTATTATTAGTTCAAATGTTATGGCCGATTGAAATGGTTCAGGTTTATATGGATCACCCTGTATTAGCCTTTCTGTAGATTATGTTGAGAAATAAAGGGAAAAAATGAGTTTTTTTATTGTAAGCCCGGGATTTATCAGCTGATCCTCGTAAAATAAACGTACTTTTTTATAAAATATTTCTTTACTTAGAGTAACTATGTAGTAGAACGTGCAAGAAAAGCAGCCATTGTAACAAAACAAACCCATATTAGCTATTTATAAATGTATAACCAAATAAGAACACTTGTGATCTTGACTACAGCGCTGGAGACGTTTTTACTGCAAGAGGATGTTAAAGAGCTTGCAAGAACCAGCCTGAGTCACCGAAACGAGGATATCCTGTTTTTCAGAAGAAACAAAAAGAGAAACAATGGAAGACATTATCTCCTTTCTCAGATTAGCCCAAGAGTGCTTTGGCAAAGCCTATTGTTATCGGCCCACTTGTGTATCTGGAGCAACAAAACCGTATGTTCTTTCCAAGAAAACAAATCATAGGAAATCCTGTGTACACAAAATAAAACAAATGAAGCAAGAAACAAAAGTTGCATTATCAGGCAGCCAGAGCTAATGGACTTTTAAAATCCTCGGGCTACCCAACAAGGAGGGAATGCTGCAGATACAGCGCGTTGTCTTCTCTCTCTCTCTCTCTCTCTCTCTCAGCTGGTTACCATTTCTTTGATGCTTACTTTACGTGAATGAATACAATGTTTGAAGTGTTTAACAACAGTAAAGTAAAAGTATCGTCATCCAAAAGTCTTCCTGTACCAAAATATTGCTTTGTTACATTTCTGATTCAAATAATCCAGTAAATCATATAAAACAAAAACAAAAATATGGCTTGAATAATAGAGTCGACATGAAAAATTCAATGCCATGGCCGCGATTTGAACCACGGATCTACTGGCTTCCGTCCACTCGCTCTAACCCATTGAGCTAACTTGCCATCATGACATTAAATTCTCCATTTGACTCGTATATTACCCCGATAGACCACAAGGGGCTCTCGCATTTGAGTGGCTCAGTGGTTAGACCGCTTGGCTCTCACCAAGGCGGCCCGGGTTCGATCCCAGGCGACCGCAAAGTGAGATTTGTGGTGGACAACACGGCACCGGGGTGGGTTTTCTCCGGGATATCTGGTTTCCCCCGCCATCTCATTCCACCGGTGCTCCATCTTCATCTCATGTATCATCAGTGTCATCGCCTGCGGTGCCGTTTGTAGTAAAAGCGGGCATTAAACACTACACATTTGACATTTCATTTCGCATTCGAGATACAGCGTTTGTGACGACTTAATATCGTAAGTACTTGAGTCCCAGGCTTCATCATTTAACTCTTGTGATTTAAGTTAATTGGTGAAAATTAATCACTTCTTCATACTAGTCGCATACAGGCTACGGTATTGGATTGATAGAGTCGACATGAAAAATTCAATGCCACACCTGGGATTTGAACCACGGATCTACTAGTTCCCGTCCAGTCGCTTTAACGCATTGAGCTACCACGGCCAATTTACCATCATGACATTAAATTCTCCAATTGACTCATATATTTCCTCTGTATACTAGCCTATATACGGCTAGTATGAAGAAATGATTAATTTCCATCAATTAACTAAAATAATAAAAGTTAAATGATGAAGCCTGTGACTCAAGTATTCAAGCCGAGCTCGTTTCCGCCGGTCTCTCCAGCTGCCGGCCAGCTTGGCAGAGATCCTAGCGGACGACGAGCAAGCAGTGTCCAGAGTTTTAAAATTCTTCATAAATGTCAATTTTAGGATATAACTGCCAGCCATTTAGGCATTTTAACCTTTTTACGGCTTTTAGATTTATTTTAGACTTTTGACCTAACACGGTGTGTTTCTTTTATCTTGTTTTTATTATGAACATGTTTTAGCCCCTTTCAGGGCATTTTAAAATGATTGGCTCCTTAAGGGTGCTGATGACCTTGACAGTTGGGCACGCTTAAAACCAATTATCCATCCATCCATACTGGGAGCGGAGAATTAAGGAGGCTTTGGCAATTTCCTCTGAAATGAGCACGCTTAATCGTAATGCTGGATTTCAGTTCAGCTCCTCTTGGAACCGCCCTTAAAAATGAATATCCGTCGATTCTGAACTACATGTTTCTTTAAAATGCAAGTTCCAAAGCGTTTACAAATACATTACAGAATTAGTAGCAAATTAAAAACTTCCTTGCTGTTGCTATAAATCTTATTTCTTGTCAAGTGAAAGCTGTTGCCTGAAGTTAGAACACAGCATGAGGGCAACCAAATTTGTTTTAACTTCAGGAAACGTCCTGCCTTTGACAGAGTTGTGATCAAAGTGGTTGTGGCAGCCGCCGCCCCTGGAAATGTTTGATTAAAGGGTATCTTTTAAGATCACGTGACCTGTGATGTCCGCTGATTGCAGACTCTCGTACATAAATATAGCGTCGGCTTCCCAAACTTCATTTACAAACCAGCACCGCAGTTCAACAACTGTGTCAGTCAGTTCTAAACTTTCAGAAAACATCACAAGCGACTTGCTGAAGTGCCTTTTGACTTCAAACAATTTAGAGGGTGAAAGATCTGCTTTAAAAACATTTAATTCAGAAGAACTTGGAGAATCTACCTTTAAAAATTATCTAATGTGCCCTCATTTTAATTTCTCCAGTCACTCAGTACAATCTGTTACTAAAAACTCTTGCATCTGTCTACTTATGTTGAATGAGTAAAACGTTTGCAGAAAAGTTTAATTACTTTTTATTATAGGTCGAATGAGAACAGGAGAATTCAATGAGTCTTAAGCGACAGTCAATCTTTTTAACATCCAGCAGCTGTGTAATCAATTCGACAATTTTTAATGCAACAGAACGATTAAAGAATCAATAAACTACCGAAAAAATTCTCTGTGGAAATTGTTAGACTTCTAACAATCCATGACTGTTTCAGTAAACATTTATTCAGGATTGGTATAGGGAGATCTCCTCTGTGTCCTTTCTGTACAATTAAATAAGTCAGCATACCAACATAACATCGAAATACTGGAGTGTAAGAGAGTGAATTGGCGTCATTGCCAACTGCTTAACATTAGACACCAATCAACCAACCACACTTTTTGTACAGTTTGCGTTCGTCAGTTATCCAAAGGTCATACAGAATCACCAGGGCTTCAGGGACTATTATCAGGAAAGATAGACCTTTCACTTTCATGAAGATATATTAAACACATAAGGGGCGTTCAAAGAGAAACGATCCTGAGTCTGATATGCGCAAACCGGTGACAGGATGGTAATATCGTGGCGTGTGTAACGAAGTGTTGCTCCGGCCAGAGCGTGAAAGTTCACAACCCACCGCTAGAGGGCACGCGTGCAGGTGACTATACATAGCTAGCAGCAGCATGCATCAATCGTCCAGTGCTACCAGTCGCATTGCAAACAATGAAATAGAGGTGACAAAAGAAGAGCAAAGAGTGTCTTTCGTTTTCTGACAGCGGGAGGAGTAGGGGGAACGGACATTCATCGACGAATGCGAACACTGCATGTCCCTTGCAAGGGTCAAGGCGTGGCACAAGCGCTTCAGGGTAGGACGGGTGTCGTTAGCCAATGATGCACGGTCTGGAGCACCACACTGCATTACCGATGATGTCGTCCATCTTGTTGATGCACTCATTACCCAGGACCGCCGAGTGATAGTGAAAGCCATAGCCGCAGAGTTCGGATTGAGCGTCAGAAGTGTTCACACCATCATAAAGGAACGACTGTCCTTGCACAAAGTGTGTGCCCAATGGGTGCCCCACAGTCTTCACACCAGCAAGCATGTCGAATGGCCCACTGTCTTGATCATCTGCAGCGCTATGCTAGGGAAGGGAATGTGTTCCTGGCACAAGCGGTGGCTGGAGATGAGTCATAGTGTCATCACTTCGAACCAGAATCAAACCGACGAAGTCTCCAGTGGAAGCATCCAGGGTCACCACCACCCAAAAAAGCCAAGGACATCCACACAAATGCAGGAAAGGTTATGCTGTCGTTCTTCCTTGACCAAGATGTCCCCCTTCTGCTACACTTCCTGCAGCACGGGACAACAGTGAATGCCCAGCGTTACTCGCAATCCTTGACCATCCTTCGCCAAGCGATCAAATCAAAACGACGAGGCAATCTCATCCAAGGGATCATTCTACTCCACGAATGCAAAGCCTCATACGGCCAACACAGTTGTCGTACTCCTGCAGAAATTCAAATGGGAGGTTCTCGGCTACCCTCCAAGCAGTCCAGATCTCTCTTCCTGTGATTGCGCTATTTTTGGTCCCCTTTAAAGTACTGTGAGGGGCAAACGATTCATCTTGGACGACGACGTCCAGCTGTACGTGCGGAACTAGCTCACCTCGCAGCCCCGGGACATTTATGAGACAGCCATTCACCGCCTTAAGTCACAGTGGGACAAGTGTCTCAACAGCCAGGCCAATACTTCTAACATACAGTTACTGGTTTATGTAATTATGTCTTTCTATTGCTATTTTTGAGAGAATCTAAATTTTCGGAAATTTCTCACGCAGTTCCAGAACGTTCGAGATGGTAAAAATTCTAGAAGTTTATGGTGGTAACGCTTCCGATGTTTACGCTTATCCAGTACGTTATTTATCTGTTTATTGTGACCGGCCTGCCTATAACACTGAACCACGCCCTCTGCCTCACAATTTACAACTCAGTCCATGTCCTTCTTCGGTATTCTGTCAACTATAAAGCAAACGTGGAAGGAAAGTTTTGCATAATCTAGCATTTATTATCCATGTACGGAAACGCCTTCTTGGGTTGTGCTCCTGTAACTCGTTTCAATAAGCACACCAAGTGCAGTTTCTAAAATTACTCTGCAGATATTAACCAAAGTAATTAAAACATAAATTAATTGCGCGGACTTCATTTCGTTCCTAGTTATGAGTTGCTATCCTCGCGGCATCATTTAAAGCTGAACGCTCATATCCCGGTGTCGTTATAAGCTTTTGAAATGCATTTCTATATTTAAACACTGCCCGGCCAATATCTAGTTTAAGGGTATGTATGACTGAAATTTCATGAAAATCGTGAAAATAACGACTTTTTTTATTTTAATTCTATAAAATAATTTAGACATTCCCGAATGTGAAAAATGCATAATTTGCCTCCGAACGCCATTTTTAAATGCTTATTTAAATGTCGGTGGCCTTTAAACTCTGTCAGAGTCACGCCCTCTTTTGCCTACATCCACAATCTTTGTCTGTTTTCCGTTCTTAAATTTTCAATTCAAGAAAAGAAAAATAAGGCTTTCAGACAAAATAGTTCCTAAAATGTTGCCAATATATCGGAGGCTGGCTTCTACAACATTACTAGAGAGGTGCAAAACAGGAAAAACACAGAATGCCAATGAATCTTTGCATCATGTCATGCGGAATAAATGCCCAAAGGAAGTTTTCATATCAAAACAAAAATTGGATCTTGCTGTTATTAAAAGCATCAGTGGGTTTAACATGGGTAGTCTTAAGTCATTGGAGCTGCAGCAAAATATCAGAGGTGAAAGTGTAGTAGACTCAGCAAGGAAAACTTCCGTGCAGCGAGATCAGACTCGTATCCTGCAAAGCAAGAAGCGAAGTTGTGCAGAAGAAAAGCAACATCTAAAGAAAAAGGTGGAAAAAGCAGCAACAGATGAGAGGAAAAAGAAATCTGAGGGACCAACCTATCAGCCTGGTGGATTTTAATGTGAGTTATGCAATCAAATCTTTAATCGCTGTTTTCTCAATGTTCATATTTTCAGCATTTTTCTTCCTGTAAAATGCTCCTTGCGAT
Organism: Mantis religiosa; assembly: GCA_030765055.1. Lineage (NCBI taxonomy): Eukaryota > Metazoa > Arthropoda > Insecta > Mantodea > Mantidae > Mantis > Mantis religiosa. The sequence continues at coordinate 13,665,800 of CM060958.1, forward strand.
GCAGTTTTTGTACTACATTCATGAAATTTCCTACACAGGTTCAGAATATCATGAGGAATGGAAATTGCCCTAGGTTTTATTGTGAAATGTATATAAGCATATATTTTTAATTTTCAAACACAAAACTTACAGTTTTTAGACAAAAAAAGAATATTTGTAAATTAAAAAATTTCTGTGACCTAAACTAAAGGAGACACAGAAAAACCCAGGGCAATTTCAAAAAGTATGTTTATTATGAACATAGGGTTAAAATATTTGACCAAAATTCAAAATATTTTGTCGCAAGGGACTTTTTAGTGACGTAACAAAAAACATACAAAATTTATCATATTTTCTAAACTGTTGGAGCAAAATGGTTTAAATTTAGGTTGTAACATGTCTACATTATACTACACCTATGGTGTAAATTTGAAAAAAGCTAGCATTATTAGTTCAGAATTTGAAAATTTCAGTCATACATGCCCTTAAAAGGAATTACTTTCAAAGGAATCATTTCAAAGGAATATAGATATACAGGGTGTCAATGAAAACTGTGTTGATTATTTAGGTCTTATCCACGCTTTGTTTCATTTGTGTGGTTCCTTTTTAACTTCTAAGGTCATATGAAGTTTCTTGACTTGAGGAACAACAACACGACATTAAATTTCCCTACTGACTTGTTTGTCATGGTAGATCAATGGTTAAGAGCAACCGGATGGAGTTTGGGAGATTTGTGCCTCAAATCGCAGTTTTGGCATTGAGTTTTTCAAATTGACTCTAGCTATTTTAGTTAACTGATGGAAATTAATTATTTCTTCTCACTAGCCGTATAAAGGCTAAGGTTTTTGATAGATAGAGTCAACATGAAAAATTCAATGCCATGGCCGGAATTTGAACTACGGATCTCCAGGTTTCCGTCCAGTCGCTCTAACCCATTGAGCTACTATGGCCAACTTGCCGTCGCCACATTAAGTTCTCCATTTGACTCGTATATTTCCCCGGTAGACCACTAGGGGCTCTGGTATCCGAGATACACAGTTTGTGGCGACTTACTATCGTAAGTACTTGAGTCCCAGGCTTGGAGAGCATACCGCGTCGTTTCTTAATCTTAACTGCTTGTAACTTGTCCAGAAGAGTGCAGTAGTATCTGTCAGTGATGGTTTGACCCTTAGCAAGATAATCTGTAAGGATGACTCTATGATAGTCCCTGAAAACTGAAAGCATGACCTTCCCAGCTAACTTTTGCACCTTTACCTTTTTGGGAGGGGAGAATCGGCATGTTTTCATTTCATGCTCATGGTTTTTGCTCTGGGTCATACTGATAGATCCAAGATTCATCCACGGTTACCAAACGATCAAAACGCATCTTCATCCTGTTCCAACAGCACCAACATCTGTCTTGAAAGGTCACGCCGTGTTTGCTTTTGGAAAGGGGTTAGCAAACGTGGAACCCATCGTGCAGACATCTTAGACATATGCAGTTCGTCCACACACTACCATAACTAAGATGTGTCTCATTCATGATCATTTGGATAGTTGCTCGTTTGTCTTCCAGTATTAAACACTCCACTTTCTTCACTGTGACAGCTGACGGTCTAACAGCTCTTGGCTCATCTGACAGGGACATGTGACCAGTTTGAAAATTTGTTTCCCGCCTCACAATAGTGTCATACGATGGCAATCATTTACATAAACAGCCGTCATCTCTTCATGGATTTCCCGGGCAGTTTTGTCCTTCAAATGCAGGAACTTTATCACACTACGAACCTCAATTTTCTCTATCTTACACCTCCGTCACTTCTGGCACTCACTGTAAGAAAAACAAAAGGACTCAAATCACCGAAAGTACAAACATTATGTCTCAAGTGATCAATTATGACACTGAAAAATGTTCATTACTATAGCATAAAGACTACCGGGTGATAATTAAAACTTTAGACACCTCCTCCTACAACAAAGCACCACTAATTTTTTTATGAATGTGTTTTGTTGGTTTAGATTTCATGTACCGTAATACATCCCAATAAATTTAAATTATGGTTCAAAAAATCATCTACCTGTAGTTTCTGAGACCTGAGGACCAAATAAATGAAAATAATGTAGCCATAAAAAGTCACGCCATATTCACATATGAAAACATGTTGATATATTAAGCTTTTCTAAAAAGATATCACATCACAAAAATATAACAGTTACAAGCAATGTTATATACTTTTTACTCACCACCTAAAAGTTCAAATTATGGTGTTCATTTAATAATTGTTTTCTCCATAGACTTGTATTCGATATTACTAAACTATTTGGTAGGTATAGCAGCACAGTGTTGTCTCACAAATTCCACGACTTCACGCTCTTACACACACATTGTGGGTGATATCTAGAGAAGTAACGTTGTTGATAGAGTCAACAAGTCTCTCTCTTTGGGGTGAAAATGGGGAAAAATGAAACTTGAATACAGATAACCTTGGAAGAAATTAGAATGGAGAAAACATGGGCAGAAAGAAACAATAACATTAAGGATTTCTGGAAATAAATTAGAACGAGAGTGGAGAATGTTGAAAAGTAAGAAATCGTAAGCAGTTTTAAAGAAAAAGGCAATTAATAGATTATACATTTAAAAATTGCGTCGGAGAAAGAAAAATTAATTCAAAGAAGTCAGAATAGTGTATCTACGGGCAAGGAAATTTGTAATAAATTTAAGTGGATGAAGAAAGTTTGGAGAAAGTGGAGAAAATGCGAAATAAAAGGCACAAAGAGGTGTAAAACCAAATACTGTGTACAGTGGCAATTCCCATTATACATACAATAGAATCTTAAGTCTGGTATAAGAGCGGTAAACAAAATGTAAGCAACGCCTGTGGCGCAGCGTGACTTTGAAAGGAAGTGAAGCGGCAAGTAATAAGTTTCATTAAAATAAGAGGGAATAATGACTCAAAGAACTAAAACTACTCTTTAGTACTCTTTCTATTGTACAGTCACACGTAGGTCCAGTAGCGAGGTGTGACTTTCAAAGTGAGGGAAGCTCCAAATAATAATTTTCATTAAAATAAGAGAGAATAATGACTCAAAGAACTAAAACTACTCTTTAGTACTCTTTCTATTGTACAGTCACACGTAGGTCCAGTAGCGAGGTGTGACTTTCAAAGTGAGGGAAGCTCCAAATAATAATTTTCATTAAAATAAGAGAGAATAATGACTCAAAGAACTAAAACTACTCTTTAGTACTCTTTCTATTGTACAGTCACACGTAGGTCCAGTAGCGAGGTGTGACTTTCAAAGCGAGGGAAGCTCAAAATAATAATTTTCATTAAAATAAGAGAGAATAATGACTCAAAGAACTAAGGCTACTCTTTAGTACTCTTTCTATTGTACAGACACACGTAGGTCCAGTAGCGAGGTGTGACTTTCAAAGTGAGGGAAGCTCCAAATAATAATTTTCATTAAAATAAGAGCGAATAATGACTCAAAGAACTAAGGCTACTCTTTAGTACTCTTTCTATTGTACAGTCACACGTAGTTCCTGTAGCGAGACGTGACCTTCAAAGCTAGGGAAGCTGCAAGTAACAATTTTGATTAAAATAAGAGAGAATACTGACTCAAAGAACTAAGTCCACTCTTTCTATTGTAGAGCCACACGTAGGCCCAGTAGCGAGGTGAGACTTTCAAGCGAGGGAACCTGCAAGTAACAATTTTGATTCAAATAAGAGAGAATAATGACTCAAAGAACTAAGTCCACTCTTTCTATTGTAGAGCCACACGTAGGCCCAGTAGCGAGGTGAGACTTTCAAGCGAGGGAACCTGCAAGTAACAATTTTGATAAAAATAAGAGAGAATAGTGACTCAAAGAACTAAGGCTACTCTTTCTATTGTACAGTCACACGTGTAACCTTCTTGCATTGTAAGACTGCTCACACTACTAACAGACATATTGCTGCATCCCCTCTCCACTCAAACGTTTCAATTTTCTTACAGCTGGTTCACATCGCATGAATTGTTGGCCTAAATGGAGAAACTATTCAATTTACACACGAAGACGCAATCTCCAAGGTCTCTCGTCTTCACCACCCGTAAACAAACAAAACAATTCACTTTCAAATCACTACACAGCTGCACTAGCCAGCTCTTATGACTAGGCGCAGCTCTTTTATACTTCCACCCATTGTTCTAGCACTCATTGGATCACTCGAAAGCTGCCGAAGTTTCACAACGCAGCGAGAGATTCCAGAGTATCTCCGTCTCTATTCCTCTCTGCAGGAGTTCAGTGCTAGCACGCGCGTGGGCTGTTTTTTAGGTTACTATCTGTTGGGTATGACGTCACTTCCTACTGGTACCTTAAGTAATTAAAACTAGAACCGTGATGACTTGTTTCATCCTTGTTGCCATGACAATTAACAAATGAATGATTAACTTACAAGTCAAGTATTGCAAAAGAAAAGTACTTTCAGCAGTAAAAGTCGCTATTAAGCTAGTTATCTAATGCGTACATGAGATCACACAGAGGTTTACCTACAAAAGAGCAAGTCACTTGGAGAATTTAAGAACTAGTTATCATGTTGCCATGGCAGATCAGTAGTTGGAATAACCGAAAGAAGAACCGGAGGTCATTGGTTCAAATCTCGAATATGACAGTTGAAGCGGTCAGAAGCAGAAGTTGCTAAGTCACGTTTTCAAAACTGTGCAGAAAAGCTGCTCAAAGTTTTCAAAAGTTATGATCCGTTTGGAGGTACAAAGTACTGTGTTGGTGTTTCTCACGGTTTGACAAATGTAGCATATGTGACAGGATATTTTATTATCAGGACTTAACAACTTTTAACTTAAAATGGATGAAAAGTTGTTAAGTCACTTGACTTAACAGCTTCTGATTCTTAATGTTAGAGTTTTCCATTATACAATATTGTCACCTAATTATCGGAAGGCACGGCCAGCTAGCAGCAGGGTAGGGCCAGACGGGAAGCGTTAAGCCTACGCCTACCCATTTGTCTCGTGTCACTAACTGAGGGGATGATTAGAAGAGCGGCACGGGACCTGTACCGTCTCTTTCCCCTCCCCTGACGCCTGGAACCTTCGGGATGATTCATTGAACCGCGAGACTTCCAGAATCGGCGATCTTCCCTATATAAGGCCTGCAGTTGACGAGTCAGTCAGTTTTTGGAGGGCAGTCGTGAGGAACGCCGAGTGAGCGAACGGACTGGAAGACGGTGTACGTGTATCAGAGGAATTGTACGTAATTGTGAACGTGCAATGGACCTGTGACAGACGAATTGGTGAATTGGATTTGTATGCGCTACGTAATTCTATGTAATCGGCAAGTGTGCCAACTGTGATTCGGTGGAAATAAAGAACATTTTGAGTTTGTGCAATTGTACTTTTAATTTCACGAACCCATAAAGTCACAATATTATAATATGTAGCCATGGATAAACTATTACTTTATATCCATCAAAACATCTCTACTATGGACTAATCCAGTATGTACTTCATGGATTGACATACAGCATGTCATCAAAACATCACTCCATCTCTACTACATCATCTTCTACCTCACTTCCATATGTCATTGTGTCATAAAATGTGGTACCTTCTGGCAGAGTGACATGCTCCAGTAATGAAAGGACATCGTAATAGTTTGTCTTCTTAATCTTCCGAAGCCTATTTGGTGTGTTTTTCGCACTATCACATGTCTTGTGTAAGACTTGTAACCTCACTACTCTCCTCAAAAGAGACTGGGACGATAAAGTGAGGAAGACATTGTGTGACGAACTTCTGGTACACATCCTCTTTGGAAACACACACCCCGGATTAAAGTGAAGTCAGGAATACTTCTTACAAGGACATGGTCGAGGGCATCTTTGAAGTCAAAAACTTCAACAACTGGAGTGTCATCATGTTCCCTGTTATAGATCAGTGGGCAACATAAATGGGCTTCTTCTGTAGTGAATCTTTGATCAGTTTCGCCCATGTGGAAGGGACTAAGACTTCATGCTTTAATCGTTTCTTCTTCTCAATATTACCAAACATTCTGTCAATAGGTATGAAGGAGTGCCCTGGTACTGAGAAGTACAGATAAACGTTCTAAAAGTGCACTTTAGGAATGTCTAAAAATGTCTAATCTAAAATGTATCAACAGCTGAAATCAAAGAGCTTGGGTGGTACCATCAAACGGCTAATGCAGCAACTACTTGACTTAACAACATCTAACTCGAAAAGACTGACTTAACAACTTTTATTTCTGAAATTGATGTTCATTCAAAGTCATCCAGGGTCATAATATGTTCGAACTAACATCTTCTGATCCACAAATCTTTTAGCACAATTACAGAATTGGTATTCAGAGTGTGTTTAACAGGATTTCTCAAAATCATTGACTTAGCAATTTCTGAATCTGAGTGCTTTAATTTTTAGTCTGACTCTACCATTCCCAACCTAGTGTGAAAATGAAATTAATTTCCACAAATTTACTTGTATCCATAATGATAAAATGTATGGTCTGTAATGTGAAAATGCATGGGTGTCTACATTCATCACAATGTTATTGGAAAGAAAACTTCCTGGAATCTCATCGTAACTGTGCCTTTGTTTACGTATAGGAAGGAGATAAAAAGAAGTTACTCTGCAGGCATTACTTGGTGTAGTCATGCAAAACAAACGCCCTTTACTCAAGTGGACATGGCTGATGCTAGAGGCGGTTCTTTTCAAACGTTACTTCAGTTTTCTTTTTGCCTATTCTTAAAGAAGTGGTCGCTGGCTATTCAGATTTTGTACACATCCCCCGGCAATAGGCTGCTTTTTGCAGCTACATGGCCAGATCCCCTGGTCAATAGAACGGAAAATAAAAGAAACAAAACCTCTTGTAATATTACAACTAATAATAACCTCCGGGATTTGTTCCAGAAAGAACTGCGGGTGTGCACTGAGCTTACGACCAATACACTAAAACATTGACTTTGGTTCTTCTATTTTCAAAGAAAATACAATAAATGAACTCAGTTAATGCCATGTGATTTTATCATCTGAAGCGTGTCGTTACCATGCTATTACGTCTGGGTGGTACCCAATGAAATGTCCAGTATTTCAAAAAGTGATCTTAAGGTAATTCGTCGATCCTCTCTCACAATGGCAGTAGCAGTGTTGATGTTTTCTTCCGTAAGAGCAGTAACTGGAGCACCGGATTCACCTTCCTTTGAAATTGATTGTCTCCCCTCTTTAAACATTTTAAACCACCTTCGAGTTGTGCTGTAGGGAAGAACAGACTCTCCATAGGCCTCCTGTAACATTGTATAGGCCTCAACTGAAGATTTGTTGAGACGAAAGCAGAATTTCAACGCCGCATATTGTTCCTCGCATGTTACCTCCATTGCAGCGGTAGGCGATAGTGAATATGTATAAACTTGCCTGATTCTCAGAGGCGGAACCAGTAGTACCAACAATGAAACTACTACGGGGTATTTGGTTCACATTAAGCTAACAGAATATAATAAGTTTGAATTTTAGTGCGAAAATTTATGACCATAAAAAATTATGATTATTTTTTATTGAACCGCCGTCGTAAATCCTACAACCCTCTCACAACATGCAGTTGCTCTATCGACCGAACTACTTGTGTAGCTTGGCCCCCTATTGAGTATTGAATATGATTTGAGGGCAGAAAAGGAAAACAGTGATATTTTGCCTTCATACACCGCCATAGAAAGTATTTCCTGCTTGTGAATTCCGTTTGCATGGAGCGGGGAAACAAATAACACAGAGATATTGAGGAGTCAAAGTCAATCTCATCTACATTTGTGTGTATGACTGCACTCTCGGCGGACCGCCGGAACGTGACTTGGATGGTGAAGGCGGAAGCAACCTCTCATTACAGACGATACCCGCACATTCCTTTGTGTGTCAACAACACTGCTGTCACCTAACAAAGGTGCCAGTATCACACAGGTGAGTGCCTATGAAATCCCGCATACGGCCCGGGTTCGATTTTCGTGGCCAATCTATCTGACCCACGGGTTTTTTGGTGGGTTTTCCCGGGTCGCTAGGCAAATACTGGGTAGGTTAATTACATCTCCGGAATTTCCTGTAGCTCCATTTCATCTCTCATCTAGTGGTCTCTTTTAGGGTAGAAGTATCGGCGGTAGTCTCGGCGGTGCATGGCAGAATATTATCACCAATCGCATTATTGTGTTAGCCGTCGCAAATGCAGAGCTGTACTCATGGGCGGGAAAAGAAAAAGACAGAGATGCTCAAGTTGTTATCGGGAAGCAAGCCAGGTGAAAAGACGATTAGAAATCGACGTTTCGGGAGTGTGTATCTCTCCCATCATTATTAAATTTTATAACCACAAATGAAATACTTGATATAACAAAATATAAATAAAGATAAAACACTACCAAAATTCGCATTACTGAACAAAAGACTGTTTTCAGTAAATTAAATGCCAGGTCAGCAGATGGTGTGAGTATAGAAAATTGTGTCAAAGAAACGTAACTACTTAACTTGATTATCAAGCTGTATAGATCTTTGCTTCTTCATTCGACGGATTTCCATTTCTAAGGCCGGTTTCCAAGAGGAGCTGAACTGAAATCCAGCATCACGATTAAGCGTGCTCTCTCGGAGGAAATGGTCAAAGCCTTCTTAACTCTCCGCTCCCAGTAACTGTTGCATTTTGCCAACATGGTCATCTCCCGAAAGTTGGCTCTATGATCGTTGTCAAAACAAAGCTCTGACAGCTCAGACCTCTCAGGTTGCATTAAATGAATCCTCCGGTCATGTTCGTTTATTCTGGTAGCGATGGTCCTTCCGGTTCGTCATATATACGGTGTCCCACGTTCACAGGGAGTGCGATACACTCCCTGAACTTGGAAGTCCAGTTTGTCTTTCACCGGTCTCAACATATGTTTAATCTTCGGAGGTGGCTTGTGGATGGTCCTAATGTTGTATTTGTCGATAATTCTGCTGATCCTGCCAGATAGATTGCCGGTAAAGGGTAATGCTGGATTTCAGTTCAGTTCCAGTAAACGGGCCTTAAAATGGAAATCCGTCGACTTAAGAAGCACAGATAATACAGCTTGATCATCAAGTTAAGTAGTTACGTTTCTTTGACAGAATTTTCTATACTCACGCCATCTCCTGAGCTGGCATTTAATGTACTGAAAACAGTCTTTTGTTCAGTAATGCGAAGTTTGATAGTGTTTTGTCTTTGTTTATATTTGCGTTATATCAAGTGATACATTTGTGATTATAACATTTAATAAATATCCTGATGATGGGAGAGATGCACACTCTCGAAACGTCGATTTCTAATCGTCTTTTCACCTGGCTAGCTTCCCGAGAACAACTTGAGTATATTCTTCGGCAGGAAAGCTTCACGTGTTAAGGACACAGGGAGTAGCGCGCTGAGCTGGATGCTTGCCGAGAGATGTCTGGATATTTCAGTGTTTCTCTTGTCGCCGCGAACTTTCTCAGGAGGTCTACTGAGGTGTGACTGGGAGGTATAAATAAGCGGTAAAGTGTGAGAAGAGTCAATTGTTGTGCAGTAATTTTGTGTGGAGATTTGAAGTGTACCGTGATGAATTATTTTGTTTGTTTACGTGTGGCAGCGACGAAGATGACCTTGAAGACTGCTGTTTGTCAATGCCAGTATTTTTGCTACTACAAGGGTTGTACAAAGTTACTGTTTACTGCAATATATAGTATTTTTAAACTTTTTCAAATAAAACTTTTAATTCCATGCTGTCGACGAAGTCACTATATGCTCTTCGTAAAACTTACTCCTTTGGTCGGACTCTCTCGGGTCTGGTGGGGTCATTTTTGGACCACAGTAGGGTAGGATGCCGGTTGCACCATCCTGCCGTGGAGTTTCCACCTGGTAAAGTTCAGGGACACTGCCCTCTACACCTTGGGTCGGCTGCCCTCTGTCACCACGGGCCTCATCCTTTCTCCCAGGAGTGCCCAACATAGGATCATAGGTACAACACACCAAGTATAGACCTCCGTGTCGAATCCCCTCAGTAGCATGGTCCAGTCTAGTCTAGACACCTCTATAAGAAACACAATTTTAAAAATAATCAAATAAATATTATCTTATTCACATCTGAAGTAAACTTTATACCTTATGATTTCCTAAATTCCCATTACCATTTCTCCTTTATAATTTTTATGTGACTTTTGCAGTTATCTGTAGCTACTGAATTCCATACAACGGAATCTAGAGCTAATGGATTTGATTTCATTGGAAAGCCTATTTGCTTTAGCTACACTGACCTACACTTCTCCCCAACACTTTATATAAACACTGTACAGCTAGAAATAAGATCGCATACCTGTATTTCACTATGTATTTTTAAGCGTATGTTAGGAATCATTATCTAAGTTAATATATTATATAAGTGAATGGATTAAGATAAAATGTGATTCTAAATCCAATCAAAAATACTAATAACAGAAATGGATTAATAAATATATTGAATTCAGATATATATAAAGAAAATATAATATTAATAGTAATAATAATAATAAAATAATCTTATCCTGAAAGATGAATGTCTGTTAACTCAAAGCCCTATGTACCCTGTACTCATTTGAACATCATTTCATTCATCGTCCGATATAACTTAACGTTGCAGGATTTCCCTTATGCTGAAATATGAATGTCTGGTAACTCTAAGCTCTATGTACCCAGTACTCATTTGTACATCATTTCATTCATCGTCCAATATGACTTAACGTTGGAGGTTTTCTCTTATCCTGAAACATGAATGTCTGGTAACTCTAAGCTCTATGTACCCTGTACTCATTTGAACATCATTTCATCCATCGTCCTATATGACTTAACTTTGGAGGTTTTCTCTTACCCTGAAACATGAATGTCTGGTAACTCTAAGCTCTATGTACCCTGTACTCATTTGAACATCATTTCATCCATCGTCCTATATGACTTAACTTTGGAGGTTTTCTCTTACCCTGAAACATGAATGTCTGGTAACTCTAAGCTCTATGTACCCTGTACTCATTTGAACATCATTTCATCCATCGTCCTATATGACTTAACTTTGGAGGTTTTCTCTTACCCTGAAACATGAATGTCTGGTAACTCTAAGCTCTATGTACCCTGTACTCATTTGAACATCATTTCATTCATCGTCCGATATGACTTAACGTTGGAGGTTTTCTCTTATCCTGAAAGATGAATGCCTGGTAACTCCAAGCTCTATATACCCTGTACTTATTTGAACATCATTTCATTCATCGTCCGATATGACTTAACGTTGGAGCTTTTCTCTTATCCTGAAAGATGAATGCCTGGTAACTCCAAGCTCTATATACCCTGTACTTATTTGAACATCATTTCATCCATCGTCCTATATGACTTAACGTTGGAGCTTTTCTCTTATCCTGAAAGATGAATGCCTGGTAACTCCAAGCTCTATGTACCCTGTACTTATTTGAACATCATTTCATTCATCGTCCGATATGACTTAACGTTGGAGCTTTTCTCTTATCCTGAAAGATGAATGCCTGGTAACTCTAAGCTCTATGTACCCTGTACTCATTTGAACATCATTTCATTCATCGTCCGATATGACTTAACGTTGGAGCTTTTCTCTTATCCTGAAAGATGAATGCCTGGTAACTCTAAGCTCTATGTACCCTGTACTCATTTGAACATCATTTCATTCATCGTCCGATATGACTTAACGTTGGAGCTTTTCTCTTATCCTGAAAGATGAATGTCTGGTAACTCTAAGCTCTATGTACCCTGTACTCATTTGAACATCATTTCATTCATCGTCCGATATGACTTAACGTTGGAGGTTTTCTCTTATCCTGAAAGATGAATGTCTGATAACTCTAAGCTCTATGTACCCTGTACTCATTTGAACATCATTTCATTCATCGTCTGATATGACTTAACGTTGGAGGTTTTCCCTTACCCTGAATGATGAATGTCTTGTAACTCTAAGCTCTATGTACCCTGTACTCATTTGAACATCATTTCATTCACCGTCCGACATGACTTAATCTTGGAGGACGTAGTTTAATTAAAACCCATAAATTCAATATTTTCAACCTCCGTACTCTATAGGTTTTAATCTGTAACAAATAAACAGAGGAATGTCCAACCTCGACACAGAGCAATAAAATGTCTGAGATGTTTATTCCTTGGAGCAAGTATGCTAATTGGTGGTGCGTGTTATGGCATCACGTCCCGACATCTGGCGTGTAATGACTGTACCCAACACCTGACGTGTTCTCATGAAACATTTCCCTCTTTATAATTTTGTTTAATGTCCATACAGCCGTGTCACGTTCACGAGAACAACTCAACCCTTCCATCAATTGTCTTCCGGTTTGTTGTTAGGGGCCCGCAGAACCAAACGTGCACCAACAAGTAAGTAAATATTATACTAATATATGAAGGTGTGATGCTGGCTACATGGATATTTATGGGACATATCGTAAAGCAAACTATTTCCAAGGTATTCCTGGTTTAAATTTTGTAATACTTAATCAATTTTAAAAGCAGTGTTATTATTGACTTTTTTATTTCATCGACATTCGTAGTGGATACATTGTCAAAATCAACACAGAAAGACCAATTTTTAAAGAACTGACTACCACTTATAGCCTACTGTATACCTGTATTCCAATTTGCACCTTTAAGAGAATAAGAAAAAATGTCATTTCCAGTGTCGAGGCGTAACATTCAAAGCGAGGGAAGCTCCAAATAATAATTTTCATTAAAATAAGAGAGAATAATGACTCAAAGAACAGAGGTTACTCTTCAGTACCCTTTCTATTGTACATTCACACGTAGGTACAGTAGCGAGACGTGACTTTCAAAGCAAGGGAAGCTCCAAATAATAATTTTCATTAAAATAAGAGACAATAATGACTCAAAGAACTAAGGCTACTCTTCAGTACTCTTTCTATTGTACAGTCACACTAGGTCCAGTAGCGAGACGTGACTTTCAAAGCAAGGGAAGCTCCAAATAATAATTTTCATTAAAATAAGAGAGAATAAAGACACAAAGAACTGAGACTACTCTTCAGTACCCTTTCTATTGTACAGTCACACGTAGGTCCAGTGTCGAGGCGTGACTTTAAGAGCGAGGGAAGCTCCAAATAATAATTTTCATTAAAATAAGAGAGAATAATGACTCAAAGAACAGAGGTTACTCTTCAGTACTCTTTCTATTGTACAGTAACACGTAGGTACAGTAGCGAGACGTGACTTTCAAGGCAAGGGAAGCTCCAAATAATAATTTTCATTAAAATAAGAGAGAATAAAGACTCAAAGAACTGAGACTACTCTTCAGTACCCTTTCTATTGTACAGTCACACGTAGGTCCAGTGACGAGGCGTGACTTTCAAAGCGAGGGAAGCTCCAAATAATAATTTTCATTAAAATAAGAGAGAATAAAGACTCAAAGAACTGAGACTACTCTTCAGTACCCTTTCTATTGTACAGTCACACGTAGGTCCAGTGTCGAGGCGTGACTTTAAGAGCGAGGGAAGCTCCAAATAATAATTTTCATTAAAATAAGAGAGAATAATGACTCAAAGAACTAAGGCTACTCTTTAGTACTCTTTCTATTGTACAGTCACACGTAGGTCCAGTGTCGGGGTGTGACTTTCAAAGCAAGGGAAGCTCCAAATAATAATTTTCATTAAAATAAGAGAGAATAAAGACTCAAAGAACTGAGACTACTCTTCAGTACCCTTTCTATTGTACAGTCACACGTAGGTCCAGTGACGAGGCGTGACTTTCAAAGCGAGGGAAGCTCCAAATAATAATTTTCATTAAAATAAGAGAGAATAAAGACTCAAAGAACTGAGACTACTCTTCAGGACCCTTTCTATTGTACAGTCACACGTAGGTCTAGTGTTGAGGCATGACTTTCAAAGCGAGGGAAGCTCCAAATAATAATTTTCATTAAAATAAGAGAGAACAATGACTCAAAACACTAAGGCTACTCTTCAGTACTCTTTCTATTGTACTATCACACGTAGGTCTAGTGGCGAGGAGTGACTTTCAAAGCGAAGGAAGCTCCAAATAATAATGTTCATTAAAATAAAAGGGAATAATGACTCAAAGAACTAAGGCTACTCTTTAGTACTCTTTCTATTGTACTGTCACACGTAGGTCCAGTGTCGGGGTGTGACTTTCAAAGCGAGGGAAGCTCCAAATAATAATTTTCATTAAAATAAGAGAGAATAATGACTCAAAGAACTAAGGCTACTCTTTAGTACTCTTTCTATTGTACAGTCACACGTAGGTCCAGTGTCGGGGTGTGACTTTCAAAGCAAGGGAAGCTCCAAATAATAATTTTCATTAAAATAAGAGAGAATAAAGACTCAAAGAACTGAGACTACTCTTCAGTACTTTTTCTATTGTACAGTCACACGTAGGTCCAGTGACGAGGCGTGACTTTCAAAGCGAGGGAAGCTCCAAATAATAATTTTCATTAAAATAAGAGAGAATAAAGACTCAAAGAACTGAGACTACTCTTCAGTACCCTTTCTATTGTACAGTCACACGTAGGTCCAGTGACGAGGCGTGACTTTCAAAGCGAGGGAAGCTCCAAATAATAATTTTCATTAAAATAAGAGAGAATAAAGACTCAAAGAACTGAGACTACTCTTCAGTACCCTTTCTATTGTACAGTCACACGTAGGTCCAGTGTCGAGGCGTGACTTTAAGAGCGAGGGAAGCTCCAAATAATAATTTTCATTAAAATAAGAGAGAATAATGACTCAAAGAACTAAGGCTACTCTTTAGTACTCTTTCTATTGTACAGTCACACGTAGGTCCAGTGTCGGGGTGTGACTTTCAAAGCAAGGGAAGCTCCAAATAATAATTTTCATTAAAATAAGAGAGAATAAAGACTCAAAGAACTGAGACTACTCTTCAGTACCCTTTCTATTGTACAGTCACACGTAGGTCCAGTGACGAGGCGTGACTTTCAAAGCGAGGGAAGCTCCAAATAATAATTTTCATTAAAATAAGAGAGAATAAAGACTCAAAGAACTGAGACTACTCTTCAGGACCCTTTCTATTGTACAGTCACACGTAGGTCTAGTGTTGAGGCATGACTTTCAAAGCGAGGGAAGCTCCAAATAATAATTTTCATTAAAATAAGAGAGAACAATGACTCAAAACACTAAGGCTACTCTTCAGTACTCTTTCTATTGTACTATCACACGTAGGTCTAGTGGCGAGGAGTGACTTTCAAAGCGAAGGAAGCTCCAAATAATAATGTTCATTAAAATAAAAGGGAATAATGACTCAAAGAACTAAGGCTACTCTTTAGTACTCTTTCTATTGTACTGTCACACGTAGGTCCAGTGTCGGGGTGTGACTTTCAAAGCGAGGGAAGCTCCAAATAATAATTTTCATTAAAATAAGAGAGAATAATGACTCAAAGAACTAAGGCTACTCTTTAGTACTCTTTCTATTGTACAGTCACACGTAGGTCCAGTGTCGGGGTGTGACTTTCAAAGCAAGGGAAGCTCCAAATAATAATTTTCATTAAAATAAGAGAGAATAAAGACTCAAAGAACTGAGACTACTCTTCAGTACTTTTTCTATTGTACAGTCACACGTAGGTCCAGTGACGAGGCGTGACTTTCAAAGCGAGGGAAGCTCCAAATAATAATTTTCATTAAAATAAGAGAGAATAAAGACTCAAAGAACTGAGACTACTCTTCAGGACCCTTTCTATTGTACAGTCACACGTAGGTCTAGTGTTGAGGCATGACTTTCAAAGCGAGGGAAGCTCCAAATAATAATTTTCATTAAAATAAGAGAGAATAATGAATCAAAACACTAAGGCTACTCTTCAGTACTCTTTCTATTGTACTATCACACGTAGGTCTAGTGGCGAGGAGTGACTTTCAAAGCGAAGGAAGCTCCAAATAATAATTTTCATTAAAATAAGAGAGAATAATGACTCAAAGAATAAGGCTATTCTTCAGTACTCTTTCTATTGTACAGTCACACGTAGGTCCAGTGTCGGGGTGTGACTTTCAAAGCGAGGGAAGCTCCAAATAATAATTTTCATTAAAATAAGAGAGAATAATGACTCAAAGAACTAAGGCTACTCTTTAGTACTCTTTCTATTGTTCAGTCACACGTCGGTCCAGTGTCGAGGCGTGACTTTCAAAGTGAGGGAAGCTCCAAATATTAATTTTCATTAAAATAAGAGAGAATAATGACTCAAAGAACTGAGGCTACTTTTCAGTACTCTTTCAATTGTACAGTCACACCTAGGTCCAGTGTCGGGGTGTGACTTTCAAAGCGAGGGAAGCTCCAAATAATAATTTTCATTAAAATAAGAGAGAATAATGTCTCAAAACACTAAGGCTACTCTTTAGTACTCTTTCTACTGTACAGTCACACGTAGGTCCAGTGTCGGGGTGTGACTTTCAAAGCGAGGGAAGCTCCAAATAATAATTTTCATTAAAATAACAGAGAATAATGACTCAAAGAACTAAGGCTACACTTCAGTACTCTTTCTATTGTACTGTCACACGTAGGTTCAGTGGCGAGGAGTGACTTTCAAAGCGAAGGAAGCTCCAAATAATAATTTTTATTAAAATAAAAGGGAATAATGACTCAAAGAACTAAGGCTACTCTTTAGTACTCTTTCTATTGTACTGTCACACGTAGGTCCAGTGTCGGGGTGTGACTTTCAAAGCGAAGGAAGCTCCAAATAATAATTTTCATTAAAATAAGAGAGAATAATGACTCAAAGAACTAAGGCTATTCTTCAGTACTCTTTCTATTGTACAGTCACACGTAGGTCCAGTGTCGGGGTGTGACTTTCAAAGCGAGGGAAGCTCCAAATAATAATTTTCATTAAAATAAGAGAGAATAATGACTCAAAGAACTAAGGCTACTCTTTAGTACTCTTTCTATTGTACAGTCACACGTTGGTCCAGTGTCGAGCCGTGACTTTCAAAGAGAGGGAAGCTCCAAATAATAATTTTCATTAAAATAAGAGAGAATAATGACTCTAAGAACTAAGGCTACCCTTTAGTACTCTTTCTATTGTACTGTCACAGGTAGGTCCAGTGTCGGGGTGTGACTTTCAAAGCGAGAGAAGCTCCAAATAATAATTTTCATTAAAATAAGAGAGAATAATGACTCAAAGAACTAAGGCTACTCTTCAGTATTCTTTCTATTGTACTGTCACACGTTGCTCCAGTGGCGAGGAGTGACTTTAAAAGCGAAGGAAGCTCCAAATTATAATTTTCATTAAAATAAGAGAGAATAATATCTCAAAGAGCTAAGACTACTCGTAAGTATTCTTTCTATTGTACGTCACACGTAGGCCCTTCTTGAATCGCAACACTGGTCACACTACAGGGTTCCACTCTCCTCTCAGACGTTCCAATTTTTCCTAGAGCTGGCACGTAGCGCGTGAATTCTTAATCTAAAATGGAGAAAACATTCTATACACGCACTTTTGCAATTTAATTATAACTTCACCAGAATGTCCTGTTTGTGGCCAGTAAATACCAATTTACGTAAAATAATGTCGCCTTGTGCTGCTGCCACAGGCCGGATAGGAGAGAAAGAGACAGAGAGAGGCTCCAGAGCGTTCGATCCATTTTTGTTCCCGCGAAATTTCGCGGAAGTTCTGTGGCATTCTAGAAACAACGGCTGAGGAGTTATAAATACCCGCAAAGTGTTACAGCGGGAGTTGGTTGTTGGTTATTGCGACAGTTGACGATTGAAGTGTCCCGCGGTGATTTCATTCATTTGTTTTCGTTCAGCAAAACACCGAGTCAGCCTTGAAGACAGCTGATTATCAGTTTGACGTCTATTTACTGCAGCAAAAGTTGTTTTAGATTTCTACAAGCCAGATTTTGGAATCTATTTAACCTACGCAGTCACAATACTAGATTAGATTAGATTGATTTGCGTTCAGTATGTTCACTTGTAGCCAGAAAAGGCTGTGAACATTGAACATGTCCAGAGCTATAAAGTTTAATAGCATATATGTGTACAAAAGTTAACATAAGACACATATTATAGTACATAGGCAATATGAACAACAATATGGAAAACAAAGCAGGGATAATTATATATAGTACAAAATCAAACACTTTTTAAATCAGCTTTCACTTGGCTTATGCCAGTACGTCTCAACCTTTTTACAACGGATACCATTGTTGTTATTTATTAAATACATATACATTAAACATAAACTTTCAACTTGCATAAAATATTTATTAGTAATGATTTGTCATTGGAATAGTTAGATACTACTTACAGAGCTACAGAAGCATTATCAGGATAATTTGTCATTCAGATAATCTTGTACACAATAGAAAGATTTTGAGCAAAGGTACTCTCTAACAGCTTTTTAAAAAGCACCGAAATTATCAACTTTTTCTTTAAGAACATTAGGAAGTTTGCCAAATATTTTGATAGTTTCATAATGCACACCTTTCTGGAAGCAAGAAAGTTTAGCACTGGGATAATGGATATTATACTTTTGTCTAGTGTTTATTTTGTGAATTACATTATTTGTTGCAAATAAGGCACGATTGCACACAAAGAATTTTAGGATCGAGAATATATACATGCAAGGAAGCTTTAATATTTTCAATCTTCTAAAAAGATCTTTACAGGAGCATCTGTTGTGTGTGTTAGTAATGATTCTTATAACCCTCTATCACTAATGCTATTGAAATATACTTTTTTGTATTTAAAGGCGTCACATAAAATAGTGAACTTTTAGTCACAAGCTACATAGACTTAACGTGAGGAAATCTGTTTTTTTTTTTTTTTTTAATTTACGTCCTCCAACGACAAATCATATCGGAGGATTAATGAAATGGGTGAAATGATATTAAAATGAGTCCGGGGTCCATGGAGCTCAGAGCTACCAGACATTCGTCTTTCAGGATGAGGGAAAGACGTTATCCAAGTAACTCACCCTGACCGAGATTAGAACTCGGGACCTTTTGAAGGTGTGGCAGACACGCTATCATCTACGCTACGGAGGCGGGCAATTCTGTTAGTGCTTCATAACTATCGAAGAGTCGCGATTGCTTCCGGAAATCCACGAAGCATGGTATTCAATGTGCGAATGCGTGAATACAGAAGTATTCAGTATTGAATGAGCTCGCGGAACTGGTCATTCGAGTTTAAGCAGCTGTCAGATTGTATGGGGCAGCGCAGATGTTCGCGAATAAACTTGAAAATGTATCTAGAGCAAATGAAATATTTTTAGAGATGCATTTTCTTGTTTTTCATCTGAAATTCTTAGGGAAGCGGCATTGCAACATTTGCCACTGGCCATTTCTATACACTCTGTTTCGATTAACATAAAGAAATAACAGTTTTAAGATGTGCGAGCACTTATCAGATTGCCATGTCTGCCAGTTATGAAGTACAGAAGTATGAAGACCTTGGCGATCTCATAAAGACGTTCTGCGCTAACAGGAGTCATATCGAATACCCTTCATAAAGCTGAACAATCTAGATATTGCATGAGATTAGCTATTATATTCCGGCGGTTGCCGCCTACCACAATCCATCTTCTTCTCTTTTTCTACTTGGCAGAAAGCTGGAGTAGCTTTAAGCTAGCGTGAAGGATAATGATGGAAAACTCATTTCTAGAAGCCATTATCACTAATCTGAAGCATGCATTGCGCTACTTCTTCACGAACAAAAGAAAAACAACGTGCTGCGATCAGGAGCTAAAAATAAACGAACAACTAAACAGGTTGCTATGGATACAGACACAAAATTAATTAAACCTTTTGTGAACACCGAACAAGAATCTCTCCTCGGTTTTCTACAAACCACACTTACAAAAACGTAAGCATTTAATTTAAAAAACCTGCACATGTACCTATACACATTTCGCTATGATTATAAGTAGATTATTACTTAAATCTTTTAAAGATAATTGTTATGATATGTATTAGAAATCCCATTCCGTTTAAATAAATATAAAAGAAAAAAATAACAGCGATTTTCAGTTGAGAAAAGTATTAAAATTTGAAAATGAACATGAATAATAAAGGAATCTTCCGAAATGTTTAATTTGACAACATAATTTTGAGATAAAGTGTGTACTTTAGGAACAGTTGCAATTCGCCTAAACATCTGAAAACTTCTCCATTTAAACTAACCTCTTGATTAGGGGCGGCTTCTGAGGTAGTGCCGCTGTGCCATGGCACCATCTGTATGAAAACAAAAGAAAGAGAAGTGTATAGGAATTGTGCAAAAAAGATTTGTTTCTGAGTAGCTGCTCCCTCGTGTGAATAGGCGCGTTTAACGCAAGCGCTCTGTCCTGGATGTTTTCCTTGGCTGGGCGCCGATTCCAGAACGGCACCATCTACGCTCATATGCGCCTGTGTTAAGGGCTAGGATGTCTGCTTATACACGGCTTCTTATGGGAGCAGGTGGTGCCGAGATTTCTCTCGCGCACAACTTGCGTTTTATCCGCTAGAGTGCAGTAAAGCACGGGACTTAAGATACCTGTCTCTCTGCCGCGAAATCGTACACAAACGCTTCGTATCACATTCTCCATGAATTGTATTATCAAACCTTTACTGTGCTCATTACACCTGTGTGCAACAGGAGTACGGATGTAATAAATATCTATTTCCGTTTCCCTGTACGTTCTGTTTGGTACAGTATATTATAAAATAAGATGGATTATTGATAAAATTACCTAAATCACTCGAAATTGGTACACATATTTATATTTTAACAACCCTTATTTATTTATTTATTTATTTATTTATTTATTTATTTATTTATTTATTTATTTATTTATTTATTTATTTATTTATTTATTTATTTATTTATTTATTTATTTATTTATTTATTTATTTATTTATTTATTTATTTATTTATTTATTTATTTATTTATTTATTTATTTATTTATTTATTTATTTATTTATTTATTTATTTATTTATTTATTTATTTATTTATTTATTTATTTATTCATTCCTTTATTATTTATTTATTCATTTGTTTGTTTATTTTATTATGTATTTATTTAATTTATGTATTTATTTAATCATTCATTCATTCGGGCAGTGCCGTGGCTCAGTGGTTAGACCACTTGGCTCTCACCCGGGTTCGATCCCAGGCGACCGCAAAGTGAGATTTGTGGTGGACCACATTGCGCTGGGGCGGGTTTTCTTCGGGACCTCCGGTTTCCCCCGCCATCTCATTCCACCGGTGCTCCATCTTCATTTCATGTATCATCAGTGTCACCGCCTGCGGTGCCAGATGTAGTAAAAGCGGACGTTAAACACTACACACACACACACACACACACACACACACACACACACACACACACACACACACACACACATTCATTCATTCGATCCTTCATTTATTTATTTATGGCTATAATGCCTCATCAGCCGCCCCTGAACTTGATTCCCACAGAATTTTGACTAAATGTGGTATGTTTTCTTCAAACCACGCAAACAACTTTTCATCCATTTCTCGATCTCTTTCATTAACATTGCAAAACTTTTGTCTAGCTATAAACTACCCTCCAGCATATTCAGTGTTGAAATTGATAATTTCTAGTAACGTCAAGAAACGTCATAGATTTGTTGAACATAATTAAATCATAAAACAATGTGATATTTACTTTAAATTTAAAAGATAATACGTCTTTAAGAATGAAAGAATATCATATTCTGAAATGGTATCGCTTGATAAAAATTTAGTGAATTCAAACTTTTAAATATTGTATAATATTTCAATTTTTCATGAGAAAAATAGTAAAATGTTATAGATAATAAGGATTTTAATTGTATAAAAATACATTACGTAAATATCTAATACTCGTAAATTTTAGAGAGTAAAATAAGCGAAATGCAGGTGAAAAGACGATTTAGTTTACCATGTCCATTCCTGGACATTCTTGTTTCAAAATACAGCAACGGTACACTGGGGTATGCTGTATACCACAAGCCTACACACACCGATCTCTATCTGAACGCTCATAGTTTCCATCATAAGTCCCAACGCCTGGCAGTTCTAAATACACTGGCCCACAGAGCTTTGTCTATCTCTGATCCCAGCCACTTAAAACAAGAATTACAGCACCTGAGACTCACTTTCCGTCAAAACGGCTACTCCGAATATGATGTAGAAGCCTCGATCACCAGAGCTAGGAAAGGGAAACCTGTAATACAGCAAGCGGCAGATAAGCCTACCGCTACAACCTACATCCCGTTTACCAGCAATCTATCCGGCAGAATCAGCAGCCTCGATCACCAAAGCTAGGAAAGGGAAACCTGTAATACAGCAAGCGTCAGATAAGCCTACCGCTACAGCCTGCATCCCGTTTACCAGCAATCTATCCGACAGAATCAGCAGCCTCGATCACCAAAGCTAGCAAAGGGAAACCTGTAATACAGCAAGCGTCAGATAAGCCTACCGCTACAGCCTGCATCCCGTTTACCAGCAATCTATCCGGCAGAATCAGCAGCCTCGATCACCAAAGCTAGGAAAGGGCAACCTGTAATACAGCAAGCGTCAGATAAGCCTACCGCTACAGCCTACATCTCGTTTACCAGCAATCTATCCGGCAGAATCAGCAGCCTCGATCACCAAAGCTAGAGAAAGGGAAACCTGTAATACAGCAAGCGTCAGATAAGCCTATAGCTACAGCCTACATCCCGTTTACCGGCAATCTATCCGACAGAATCAGCAGCCTCGATCACCAAAGCTAGAGAAAGGGAAACCTGTAATACAGCAAGCGCCAGATAAGCCTACCGCTACAGCCTACATCCCGTTTACCGGCAATCTATCCGATAGAATCAGCAGCCTCGATCACCAAAGCTAGGAAAGGGAAGCATGTAATACAGCAAGCGTCAGATAAGCCTACCGCTACAGCCTACATCCCGTTTACCGGCAATCTATCCGACAGAATCAGCAGCCTCGATCACCAAAGCTAGGAAAGGGAAACCTGTAATACAGCAAGCGTCAGATAAGTCTACCGCTACAGCCTACATCCCGTTTACCGGCAATCTATCCGGCAGAATCAGCAGCCTCGATCACCAGAGCTAGGAAAGGGAAACCTGTAATACAGCAAGTGTCAGATAAGCCTATAGCTACAGCCTGCATCCCGTTTACCAGCAATCTATCCGGCAGAATCAGTAGCCTCGATCACCAAAGCTAGGAAAGGGAAACCTGTAATACAGCAAGTGTCAGATAAGCCTATAGCTACAGCCTGCATCCCGTTTACCAGCAATCTATCCGGCAGAATCACAGGCCTCGATCACCAAAGCTAGGAAAGGGAAACCTGTAATACAGCAAGCGTCAGACAAGCCTACCGCTACAGCCTGCATCCCGTTTACCGGCAATCTATCCAGCAGAATCAGCAGCCTCGATCACCAAAGCTAGGAAAGGGAAACCTGTAATACAGCAAGTGTCAGATAAGCCTATAGCTACAGCCTGCATCCCGTTTACCAGCAATCTATCCGACAGAATCAGCAGCCTCGATCACCAAAGCTAGGAAAGGGAAACCTGTAATACAGCAAGCGTCAGACAAGCCTACCGCTACAGCCTGCATCCCGTTTACCGGCAATCTATCCAGCAGAATCAGCAAAATTCTCGCCAAATACAACATCAGGACCATCCACAAGCCAACTCCGAAGATTAAACATCTGTTGAGACCAGTGAAAGACAAACTGGACTTCCAAGTTCCGGGAGTGTACCGCATTTAGGAAGGACCATCGCTACCAGAATAAACGAGCATGAACAGACAATTCGTTTAATACAACCTGAGAAGTCTGGCCTGGCATAGCATTGCTTTGATAACGATCATAGAGCAAACTTTCGTTACTGCAGCAGTTACTGGGAGCGGAGAGTTAAGGATGCTTTGGCCATTTCCTCCGAGAGGAGCACGTTTAATCGTGATATTGGATTCCCTTTTGGAACCTGACCCTAAAAATTGAAATCCGTTGACTTAAGAAGCACAGATCAATACAGCTTCATAATAAATTGAAGTAGTTACGTTTCATTGACCGAATTAATTTTCGACACTCACGCCATCTCCTGACTGGCATTTAATTTACTGAAAACAGTCTTTTGTTCATTTTTTATTTAACTCCAGAGGCTCTACTCCCATTAGTCCTGGACCCGTAGGACCAAGGACCCGGGCCTACTTCTACTTTAGAGCGATGGAAAACTCCATGGTTCTTTCCATGGGGCAATACCTTGAGTCTAAAAAGCCCCCCCCCCCATCGACTACTACGTCAAGACGGGTGGAAGTTGATACGCCACTTACGCGCGTCAACCCCGCAGGGAAGACTACCGAATAACCTCGTTGGGCCGCCTGGTGATCTAGCATACCTTATACTAGCTCTGCAGGCTTCTTAGGCAACCCTCTACCCTCTCCGGGTGGCCGTAGCCTGGCCGGAGGTACCCAATTCCCCATGGGTGTCGGGAACACGGTGCCCCCTCGAGTCCAATCCAATCCGAACAACTCCCCGACGGGAGGGGCTCGGCAGTTCGGCCCGAGTTTCCTCTGGTAACGTCAGAGGTGCCATGAGTGCTAAGGGTCCGCAGCGCCCGCACCTCGGCAGCTGAAGGGGATGGATCCCCTACCCTACGGGAAGTCTTTTGTTCAGTAATGCGAATTTTGATAGTGTTTTGTCTTTGTTTATATTTGTGTTATATCCACTGTTACATTTGTGGTTATAACATTTATTAAAATATCCTGATGATGGGAGAGATGCACACTTCCAAATCGTCCATTTCTAATCGTCTTTTCACGTGGTTTGCTTCCCGATGAGAACTTGAGCATATTCGTTACCAGGAAAGCTTCAGGTCTTATGCTAAATGAGTGGAATAGCCCCGCTCTGCCCTAAGATTTGTTGAAAACAACCGTCCTTATTCCTTTAATAAGAGTCCTTTCTGCTGTGTCCTAAGGCACGCAGATAATCACTGAAAAAGAAAAATGTCTACATGCAGTCTGCAATAACAATCGCTTCCGCATTTCGGAAATTCCCCCAAAAGTCGGTTTCCTCCGCATTGGCGCTTCTATATAAATTATAGATTTTAAAGGAGTAGTTGAACAAAGCGATCTTTATAAAGGGAATCCTTGTGTATCAAGCTTGACTTGACAAATGAGTCCTTGAGCACCTTATTAGCATCCGCAGTGGTGAATAACGCCGTTCACAAGGTACCTACTTGTTCAGCAGCTGAAAAATGGCTACAAATTAGTTCTTCCCAGGAATATTGCCTCCGAGGAGGGTACGCAGACCAGAAAGGACAAGGGTGGGAGAAGAAGAAGAAAAATTATGAGACATCCAGAAGAAGCCTTCCTCCACCACCACCCCCAACCCTCCCTCGCTCTCCCTCGCTCTCTATCTCTCTCTCTCTCTCTCTCTCTCTCTCTCTCTCTCTCTCTCTCTCTCTCTCTCTCTCTCTCTTTCTCTCTTACAGCATTAAAAAGCCAAGCTGTAGAGAAAATTGGGAAAGATTGAGATAAAAGAGGAAGCTGGGAAAAAGGAAAGGAGACAGAACGCAGGCGGCGATAAGGATAAAGCAAAGTGAGCGTGAATCAAGTAGACCATGAAAACTGTCAACTCCTAAAACTTACTATAAAGTATAGTTAACATTAAACAGTCACATTACCTTCCCTGCTCTAAAACCTAATATATGCAGATAACCCAACGACCTCATAGTAATACGAAAATATCTTCACATATTTTGCTAATTGCACAGGAGCAAAAGGGATGCTGTAGTGACAGTAAAATTTTTATTTTGCTAAAAAAAAATAAAACAGAAAGCTTGCACCTGTATATTGTATACTTTAAGTTTCTCTAATCAGCTAGCTTATTGGATGATAAATGAAATGACAGAAAGCTAGAAAAATAGGCCGGAATTCATAGACATTCATCTCTTAGGATAAGAGAAAACCTTCAACGTTAAGTCATATCGGACGATAAATGAAATGATACTCAAATGAGTACAGGGTACCTAGAGCTTAGAGTTACCAGACATTCATCTTTCAGGATAAGAGGAAACCTTCAACGTTAAGTCATATCAGACGATAAATGACATTATGTTCAAATGATTACAGGGCACATAGAGCTTAGAGTTACCAGACATTCATCTTATAAGGGAAAACCTCCATCGTTAAGTCATATCAGACGATAAATGAAATGATGTTCAAATGATTACAGGGTACATAGAGCTTAGAGTTACCAGACATTCATCTTATAAGGGAAAACCTCCATCGTTAAGTCATATCGGACGATGTATGAAATGATGTTCAAATGATTACAGGGCTCATAGAGCTCAGAGTTACCAGAGATTCATCTTATAAGGGAAAACCTCCAACGTTAAGTCATATCAGACGATAAATGAAATGATACTCAAATGAATACAGGGTACATAGAGCTTAGAGTTACCAGAAATTCATTTTTCAGGATAAGAGAAAACCTCCAACGTTAAGTCATATCTGACGATAAATGAAATTATACTCAAATGAGTACAGGGTACATAGAGCTTAGAGTTACCAGACATTCATCTTTCAGGATAAGAGAAAACCTCCAACGTTAAGTCATATCTGACGATGAATGAAATGATGTTCAAATGAGTACAGGGTACATAGAGCTTAGAGTTACCAGACATTCATCTTTCAGAATAAGAGAAAACCTCCAACGTTAAGTCATATCTGACGATGAATGAAATGATGTTCAAATGAGTACAGGGTACATAGAGCTTAGAGTTACCAGACATTCATCTTTCAGGATAAGAGAAAACCTCCAACGTTAAGTCATATCTGACGATGAATGAAATGATGTTCAAATGAATACAGGGTACATAGAGCTTAGAGTTACCAGACATTCATCTTTCAGGATAAGGGAAAACCTCCAACTTTAAGTCATATTGGACGATGAATGAAATGATGTTCAAATGAATACAGGGTACATAGAGCTTAGAGTTACCAGACATTCATCTTTCAGGATAAGGGAGAACCTCCAACGTAAAGTCATATCGGACGATGAATGAAATGATGTTCAAATGAGTACAGGGTACATAGAACTTAGAATTACCAGACATTCATCTTTCAGGATAAGGGAAAACCTCCAACGTTAAGTCATATCGGACGATGAATGAAATGATGATCAAATGAGTACAGGGTACATAGAGCTTAGAGTTACCAGACATTAATCTTTCAGGATAAGAGAAAACCTTCAACGTTAAGTCATATCGGACGATGAATGAAATGATGTTCAAATGAGTACAGGGTACATAGAGCTTAGAGTTACCAGACATTAATCTTTCAGGATAAGAGAAAACCTTCAACGTTAAGTCATATCGGATGATGAATGAAATGATGTTCAAATGAGTACAGAGTACATAGAACTTAGAGTTACCAGACATTAATCTTTCAGGATAAGAGAAAACCTCCAACGTTAAGTCATATCGGACGATGAATGAAATGATGTTCAAATGAGTACAGAGTACATAGAACTTAGAATTACCAGACATTCATCTGTCAGGATAAGGGAAAACCTCCAACGTTAAGTCATATCGGACGATGTATGAAATGATGTTCAAATGAGTACAGGGTACATAGAGCTTAGAATTACCAGACATTCATCTTTCAGGATAAGGGAAAACCTCCAACTTTAAGTCATATCGGACGATGAATGAAATGATGCTGAAATAAGTACAGGGTACATAGAGCTTAGAGTTTCTCATTCCAACGGTGCTCCATCTTCATCTCATGTATGATCAGTGTCACCGCCTGCGGTGCCGTATGTAGTAAAAGCGGGCGTTAAACACTTCACATTTCATTTACCAGATATTCATCTTTCAGGATAAGAGAAACCCCCGGAAAGGCGTTATCCATATAACTCACCTTGACTGAGATACAAAATC